>VXBO01008357.1:28763-79132 GCA_013400135.1 Rhinoptilus africanus
AAAAAAAAAAGACAAACAATTTAGAATTAGTGACATATAATTTCAATAAGTAGGAACTTATAATTCATATCCTTCTCTCCATTATGCCAATGCAGCCTTCAATTTCAGTGGTGTTAAAATGGTGAAGGTCAAGTCATAGAAGGAAGGAAGGAAGTTGAATGGTGAAGTGTCAAGGAACCAAATATCAGCTCGCTGACATCTACCGTGATCTAGGGTCCTAGCTACTGTAGGTTTCTATTTAGAGTTATTGAATATGTTCATCCTTTCCAGAGGTTTTGCTAAAATCATATAATGAAATAATAGTTTTGCTAACTTTCTGTAAAACCATTGAAATTATTGAAAGCCGGACAAATAAGTTCCAGAGGTTGGATTAATTTGATTAAGAGTGGACATATTTAATATGTATGAATGCATGTCACTCAATGCTCTCTTTGCTGCCAATGGAAAGATTATGTCTGCTATTTGCTCAGCATAAAATAGATATTTGTCTAACAACAAATCAGAAAAAAATTGAAAACAAAATATATTTTTTTTACTACATTGACTACAGAGGAAGTCAAATGTGGTTAGCTTAGATATAAAATCACTATAGATGTCTAAGGTGGGGTGGCATCCCAACCTAACTTCAACGTGTGTGAATCCAGATCTGTTTCTGTATTACTCTGACTATGTATGTGCACATCTTAATTTCATTATGCTACAATTGCTGTCAAAATTTCATAGTTTAAATTGGCTACCTGGCTTAGGGTAGAATTTTTTATTTTTAAATTACTTTTAAAAGTTTCTACTAAAATCTTCCACAACACCTATTAATTAAAATCCTTTGTATTTTCCTCTTTTGCTTTTTTCCAACCTGAAATACTAAAATATTTTTTTTTTCATTTAGGAAAAGTGAGAAATTTCAGACAGAATTTGTCTTTCAATTATGAGAATGTACAGAGTTACTTATCGTAAGGAATCCATACTCTTATTTTTTTATCTTCAGAACTTACAAGTTACTGTAGGCACTTGCATTTCTGTAATACAAAATTAGCTCCACTGAGGACAGGGACAGAGAAAAGCATATGGGTAAACTTATGAGAATAAACTTCACTGTCACCCTATATACTTAACACAGGTTTTTGTCTGGATTTTTTTGTTAAAGACAAGAAGTCATTAACCACATTAATATTGAATGTTGCTCAATCACAGGGCAGATGTTTATGTGCATGCATCATTGCCCTGTGAACAATGTGACAAATGCAATTGCCTTTCATGTTGTGGAAATGCTTGCTATGCAGAAATATAAATATATAGCATTTCCCAAAATTTTACAATAACAATCTGCTTCATAGGTGGTAATATTTGTTAACTTAATTACCCTGCATCCCATCCCTGTTCTATTTTCTACACACAGCTACATCTATTTCACTAAATGTAGTTTAGGATTCTATTATTTTCTATTGAGAATTCATTCACTTGAAAAGTAAATGTCTAGGTCTTCAAATCATTCTTACACCTTTACTCCCCCAAAAGTGAAAAAGTTTTGCTTTGTACTATATTTTTTCGTTATTAGATCAATATAATATTTTTCTTAGTAGGTGTAAATAAGTAGCTATAATTAATCTCACTGTGAAGCAGATTTATAAAACATGTCAGATGCATGCTTGTAGTCTAAAAGTGTCTTTTTCCCCCTTTGACTAGAAAGGATTCAAGAACAACTATATATGAAGTAGAGGAATAGATGTGTGTAGATGTGGATGTACAATCTCTTGCTTTTAAGTCTTACCCTATTACTAGACATGTGGAAGAAGCAAGGAAAAAAAAGTAAATATAAAATATATAATTGGATATATAGAAAGCCTATTGTCCCTACTGTTTTGTCTGAGATGAAGAATGAGCTCAAAGACACTGATGAAATTAGTGTTCAGTTATGCTCTGAGAACACACAGAAATAAAGATTTATATCCTCACAGGTAAGATTTTCCTTTACAATAAATTCCTCAGCCTATAATACTCAAACAAAATGGAAACTCCCTTGCAAGGCAAGAGTTAGGTACCACTTTGCTAAATCAACACAGCATGAACTGTACTTCATGTACAACAATTACGCTTATTTTCCTGCAGAATCTCAAAAATACTCACAAAGCCATCTCTGCAGGGAACTGTATTTCATTTTTCTGTGAGCTGACAAGATGCATCCTGACAAGATACTCTCTTATAAGTAATGTGAGAAATTGATGAATATGTGAATATAAAAGTAGTAACATGCTGATTTGCACATGCTCAGATAAGACATAAAAATACCCACTAAGTGAGCAATACCTACTATCGGTATTTGACTTATACATGAGGCTTGTGGCATTTATGAATTAGAGTGGAGTACAAATATGCATTTTTAAGGTTGACCAGTACATTTCTATAATACAAAGGCTTTTGAGTTCTTTAACAATATTTCCCTGTGGTAAAAATTCAACTACTGAAGATGGTAATAAGAGAAAGGATCTATATCATGAGGTAGAACACTAAGTAGAGAAATGGATTTCAGTTCCAGAGAAAAAATGTAGTTAAAACATGTACACAGATTTCAAAGATAGGAAATGCTTTGGGTTTTTTATAACGTGAATGATACTAAGGAAATACAGATACTTTCAGAAATGCTCAACATTCTGAGCTTGTTCTTAGAAAACTGGAAGTTACTATCTGATGACTCCTGTAGGAAATGTGACCATTACTTTTAATCATTTTTCAATTTCTATATTATTCAATTCAGTTATGTAACGCCTGTTGTGAAAGAAAATTTATAAAGGAGGGTTTAAAAGTTCTGTGTGTATCTTCTTCATTTTCCGTGTAAAACAAATCAGTTGATGGCGTATATTCTCATAGGACATTTTGATGTTTTATGTAATGTAGCCTCCTGACATTTCACATAAAGTGTCTGTAAATGTGATAAGTCTGGTTAAAAAAAAATGTTTTAAATGCTGAGCCTGAATCCATTTGGATAGAATTTTTAATTTATATAGCGAAAAAAGACAATCAAATCAATGGTATGAAAAGACAGTTTCAAAGTCCTAGCCATTATATTGAAATATTAAAAAAAAAAAATGGAAAAGGATGGTGCAGATCCTTGATGTAGGACAGGAAACCATGGCAGATATTTTTATGAAAGTGTCATCACTTTTCCAGAATACAAGTTTAACAAGCTTGATTTCACAGCAGAGAAGATAATCAACAAATAAACGGGGTCATAAAATCAGTTCAAGGAACAAAACAATGAATCTTTAGTCTAGAGGAGGGGTGATTAAGACAAAATAAAGCAAGTAGTTTCATTAGAGATAGATTTCAAATCTATTACTGACAACAGCATGCAAATGAGCTGCAGTTTAATGATACAAAATGTTGAGCTCTCCTATTTAGTCATGTAGAAATCCTTTCCCCATTATTGTGCATGGGTACTCATTTCTTAGAGAACATACTGACATAAAATAACATGAGAATTCTTCACCACTTAACTCCCCATTCAGAATCCACACAATGTGTTTTACCAATTTATAGTTGTCTAGTTATATATTTTGTCACTTTTTCCTACTATGAATGATGATTTGGTTTAAGGATTGTAAAGTGCTATTGTTAGGAACTTGAATCCCAAATAGCTTGCAATTTGGTGACCTGAATCCTTTTAAAAATCCAAACTGTAGTACTACAATGTGTATAAAACAACACAGTTTTTTTATAGTGAGCAAGATTCTAAATCTCATCTGAACTTTTTACATTTCGTAACTCCAGTGATATCAATAGAAATATTAACTTTTGGAGAAAAACTATGCTTCCTGCATCAGTCTACTTATATAAATAACAGCATAAAAAGTGCAAAATGTTGGAATCATGGAGTAAAATTAGAGAAGATTTTAATTCTAAAAGGGTGGCAGTTGAAGATCTAAAAAAAATAAATAAAAGGAATGTAAGGACCACTAAGTAGTTGTGGATTTCCCGTCCCTGGAAGTGTTCAAGCCCAGGCTGGATAGGACTTTGAGCAGCCTGGTCTAGTGGGAAGTGTCCCAGCCCTTGGCAGGGGTGTTGAAACAAGAAGATACTTAAGGTCCCTTCCAACCCAAACCATTCCATGATTCTACGACCTTTGAAACGGACACTTAGGTATTCTAACATGCTAAATATTTAGCATGATATTTATCTAATATTTAGCATGATATTAGGCATGATATTAAGGGATGTGACTACAATTGATCATAGATGGAATCCACCATCAAGTGACAAAGTTTTCATGCTACACCTCTTTTACTAAGCACTAGCTCCTGATATCATTGAAAAAAGTATAAAGTTGTGACCATGGCATAGGTGATTCTTTCAGTTCTGCCTCCTGTTGTCTTTTTATTGAGTGACTGCAGCTATATTATATTTTGCAGTTAAATTATAGTGCCTTCGTAGTAACATTGTAGCTATGGTATAGTAATTTCAACATACAACTCTACACCAGATCAGTGTTTACATTGGACTGGTCTTGATCAAATAAGTAGAAATATTAAACAACTCTTCAAATCCTATCAGGCACCAGACCTTCAGGGGAAGATTCAAAACCTTGAATATGGTCAGAATCTAAATCTTTGGTAATTTGAATTGGATCTATTATGAATGCAAAACTGGCAGAGTTTATAATAGTGGTGTAATTGTTTTGGGGTTTTTTTCTAATGCAGATATATTTATTGTATATTTGAAGTTGAGGTACTCTAGCACCTAATTCTTAAACCGTAGAATAGTACTGAACAGAGACATACCTACATAAGGGATTAAATTGTAATTATAAAATATCCTAAAATGTTTTGTTATAGCAACCATAGTAGTGTGTGCTGACACTTTTAGAAATAAATGAAATAAAAAAATAATATGCAAGTTTATACAAATATTTTTGACAATAGGCTGCCATTAATATTGGAAGGACTTAATTAATTTGCATATTCCAGTTGTCTGAACTTCAGGGCTGCTGGATTTTCTTTGCTGCTCTTCATTTTTTCTCTTGATTATGATATCCTTGTAAAACTCATAATGAGATACGACTTTCAGTTTCTCATGCAAAAGCAAATGGAATTTTGGCTCTCTGTTTGTAATGAAAACATTTATTCTTGTCTAATTGGATACTGAGACCTGTGTGGTTTGGTAGAGACATCCAGTTTGAATAGGTCTTATCAGATTTGACCAGTTAGTATCATTTTGTTAACAAGAAAAGGACAGAAAATCAGTCTGGTGAACACAAAGAAATCACATAAATTTAAAATAGAGTGTAATAGAAACAGTAACTTTCACATAATTACAATAAAAGTGAAAATATCTTGTGTAAAAGTGATCTTAGTTCTGTTCTAAACTCTGGCCCTATTCTAAATTACTGCAAAATCATGTAGAAACCTCTTCTTACTAGCTTTCCAGACCTATTTTCTTACAGCACCTTGTGCTGCATTTTGGCATTTCAATGATTAATTTCCTAGAAGGATGTCAGTTTTCTAATGCAGGTATCTCTCTGTCATGGAGAGTAATATCTGCAAATTAAAGACAAGTTTCAGTTGAATAAGAAATAGTGGTCAAGTTTTTAAAGGTTTTCTTTATAGATCCTGTCCTATTATATGCACACTGGATACACTGCTGAACAGTAGTGTCAAGCACTGTAATAAGGCATCATCAGTAGGTGTATATTTCTGGTGTTGATAAGTGTTATCTGCATGATGAGGAATTCTGTGTGCAGATGTCTCTTCTTCGTTACTGTTGTGAGGTAAAAGAAAGCAGAGGCATAAATTATCAATTTCTTATTAACTTTTAAACAAGTTCCTGGTTTAAAATTGTTAGGAAAAACATTCATCATTATCTAACTTTGTCTGGGGACTTGATTTACATATTATAGCTTATTTGTAGTTCAAGAAATACATCATCTATTCTGAGGAAACTTTGAGGAAACTTTAAGGAAAGACTTTGTAATTCTGAGGAATTTGCTAAATATTGTTTTCTCTTATGTGACAAAATCACTAATATGGGATTAAGCCATACGGTGATGTTGCATTACTTAAAGAATAATTGAGATGTCTGAATTCGAAACCCAACCTTTCCTTAAGGTTAATTGCATCTTGTTTAAAAACCTATTTACACAACTAGATTTCAAAAAGTGTTGGTATTAATATAAAGTTTCTTAAGGGACCTTTAGATATGGCTTCTGCTTCATTATTTTTGTTTATAAAATTGACAACTTTTTCTCATGAGGAATCCTAGTCTCTAACACTTATTGCTATAGCATGCAGCATGGGCCAACCTGGTAAAAATTTGTTTAGAATATGAGTTTGGAAATTAGGTCTTAAGCACATATTACTCATGAAGATTTAAAAAGATTAGAAATGGTTTTAAAGAGTAAATCCTTTAGTATAACACATTATCCTGTATGTTCACAATATTCACATCTACTTCATAGATCTTCTGCATAAATCAGTGCATGGCTCAGAAATTAAGTCTTACTTGTAGTGGCAGATACATAACAGGGCTAGACTTGTAGGAAGTGACAAGCTGAATTAACTAGTTTTCTTTCTGTTTAGATATATCTGATAGATTCAGACCATATTTTTTAAACTCTGACTAAAAAGATCTCTTTTACCACAGGGCTCTTGAGTCTGTCCTTACCAGCAGAGGCACTTCTGAAAAAGAAAACCAGAACTAATATTTACACGATCTCCATTATGACATTTTAACAACTGTAGACTTTATTAGAATCAGTGAAATCAGTAATGCAATAGGAAGTATGTTGTTATGATGCAATTTACTGCAATGGAGAAACAGCTGAGAAACTTCTGGGGAAGAAAAAAAAAGTAATAGGTAAGAGGAATAGCATAGCCAAATTAGTATTGCTCTTTTCTTTGTCTAATGTTTACGTTGTTTTTAATACAGTTACACTATTATTCTAGTTATTCCAGGCAACTATGGTGATTCCTCCTCTTGTACCTGATAAAGCTTATTCAGCACTCCACCAATATCATCACATTACACTGCATGATGGCAAGTGACGTGTTCCAAGAGATGAATAGCACATTAAAATTGTAAGCATATTTTCTATATATAGCATTAACACTGTGATCAGAAATGTTTCTGTCACTACGAGCTTGAATGAAGTTAGAAACTTTTGGCTCTGTGATGTGATTAAGGCTTCAGGAACGAGTTCCTGGCAGTCTTTTGTGCTTTGCAGTTCACACCTGTACCAGGGCAGCAGGCAAATGGCTTAGCTGCTGACAGGATCGTGGCCTGAAGTGAAGCATATTAACAGGACATGGGAAACTGCAGAACAGGACATGAGTAATTGCTGATCTGGGCATGAGAAATTCCTGGATGTGACAGGTAACACGGAGAACAAACGAAAGTAGCTCCATGAACAATTGCTGTATCTTACAGTTGGTTAAGGGCAAGGTATGTGAGAGACAAGCAAACCTCACAAATAATTGGAGGGGAGCACAGGGGAGTACTGGAGGAGCAGAGTCTTGCAAGGCCAGCAGCACCTAGGTAAACCGTCAGTAAAATCTGTACGGCTGAGATTCCCCATGCAGCCACATTGCAAACAGCAAATTTGTGTGTGGCTGTAGCAAAACTGGTACAAATGAGGAAGAAGTCATTAAGGGCACTCTCTTTATTGGGGAGTTTATTAGGGCAAAGAAAGGGAGGTATGACGGGAATGAAAAGGATCATCAGCAAATGAAAAAAAGGATCATAAAGTATTTAAATTATGTAACTAGGGCTGTATGGGGGTTAAATTACACCAGTTGTTCTGACCCTATAACAAAAGTCAAATCTCCCTCTGTGGTAAAAAGGACTGGGATGAAGGTGCAGATTGCTTACCTTCTCTGATGAAGGAACATCCAATAGACACAGCAAGCATTCTTCTATTGTTACACTGGCACAGGTGTCAGTTCCTGGTCTAGTAGCATCAGTGTGAGGTACAGAGGTTCAGAGGTACCAGGCAGATGTAAAACAGGGGTAATTAGTCGTAAGTTTTTATGATCAGTATCATTGGTTGTAGCTGGGGACTTGTTCTCTTTGCAGCTATGGATTTATGAAGTTTTCACACACAAAGATATTTTCTAGTAGTCAGTTTCCATATCATATAAGCTGTTGGAAGGAAAAAAATAATGTTTAAATTATATGGGAAATAACCAGTTGAAACCAGAAAGAAGAAAATTAAGAGAGGGTTATTTTACTGGGTTTTCACAGATGTAGCTCCTCATATAGGAGGGTGTTGAGAGTACATGGAATTTGAAAACAGCATTGAATCACCTCATATCTGAGGTCAGTCAAGAGCAGAAATATCTTTTGAGCACAGCTAATTACAGGTCAAATTGTTAACATAAATTAGATATAGTCTAGTTCTATAGTTGTAAGAAAAAATAAAGTTTGAAACCATATATGAAGAAATATGAGGTTAAGGTCAATAAATCAGAAGCAGATAGCTATGGTAAAGGAAAATCAGGAAGTTCAGTTAAAGTTACAGCAGATTATATAAATCACATAATTAGTTTCTTCACTAGTTTTCTCATCATGTTGTATCTCATCATTTTCTCATAGTAAAGGTCGCATAAGTCTTGAAATGTTTCAGATTCTAGTGAGTTTTACTCTGTGTTAATGTGATCCTTTGGTATCTATATTTTTGTAGTATCTGCAACTTTGAATCAGACAGTGGAAGGCAGCCACATGAGCCACACAAGCTTATTCTTAAGGCATTCGTAAAGAAATAAATTCTGTTCATTGTAAGCATAAGTTATTCTGTCAGATAAAAACTGTCTAGACTTTGTTTATGCTAGCAATATTTTGTCACCGTGGGTATGTATAATTTGACTGGGGCATCAGCAGTTGGTCCTCATGACCCACATCTATAAGATGTGCAGTTCAGGGGGTTTATTTCAGAGTCATTTTAGTCTTGGGACTCTAGCCTGAATTTCACCTCTGTGAATGTTATTCAAAGCTATTCAGTTCCTTTTACATTGGGCACTGGACTGAACTTCATGAATACCTGCAGTGGAGATTGTGATTTAGTTTTTTACAAATAGAGTCTAGTTCACACACATGAAATGTGCTCTGTGAGTTGGACCAATAAGCTATAACTTAGGATGGCAGGAGGATGCACGTCAAAACCATAGCAGAGCTCCAAAACAAAATGATACAGACCCACAGATAGTAGAATAAATGATACAACATTCCAGCACGCTTTTTCTGGGCATATATGATCCCTCAGGAAAATGACAAAAGTATGAGCATAGATGAGGAAAGAATTGTCAATATTTATGAACACTTATTCAATAAAATTATCTCAAGTTTCTAGGTTGTGTTTTTTGTTGGGTTTTTCTTTTTTGTTTCTTTGGTATTGGTTTAGGTTTTGTTTTTGTTTTAGTATTTTGTTCTAGTTTTGGATTTTTGTTCTTAGTGCTCTACAAGATTTCATTTTCTTCATTTTAATTTTATTTATACAATGTTGCCTCAACGCAAAGATAATGGTCCATTTAAGTGCAACAAGAAACAGTAATAATGTTGTGACTATAACATTTAATACCAAACATGACACTGGCAAGTAGTTACCATTTCTTCTGTGTTGCTGTCATTTTCTTTGAATGGTGTTTGTTGACATTTAAATAACAAGTCCTATTAGATAAATCTGTTGTAATCCATGCTAACTCTTTAATTGATTTATAAATGCCACTTAGTACGTATTTATCTCATGAATACACCAAGCTTATAAACTATGGGTTAAATCTTTTGACAATAGTTCAAATCTGCAGTAATTCCATTTATTCAAATGATATTAAAATTAGATTATAATTGAAAGCTGACAAAAATTCCTTTTCCTCTTCCTGGATTAAAAACATGAAGAACACTCGGTGAGTGCCTCCAGGTTTATGACTGAGAGTTCCTCCACTCTTTTGTACAAGTGACCTAAGAAAGAGATTAGAGTCATGCTTTATCCTACAGTCTTTCTAGTCTTATGATCTTAGATGCTTGACTCTATAATTGGAAGATTTCAAAAGAGAATGTGAAAAATATTTCCTGCTGTAGTACCTTGGTTGTTCTGTAGCCATATGATTCAAGGGTACTTTGTGGAAATGTACATGGGTTAATGTGGTCCTCAGTTGAATGTATTTCTGAACAAATTCCAAGGAAGTTCTTAACCACCGAAAGCCTTGCATTACATCAATGAAAGCCATTTCTGTTCTTACTGGAAGTAATACGGCATGAGTTCTTTGAACTGATTGCTGTTGGTTTTAAAAAGTAATCTCAGCACAGTAAAGTTTACCTGAAATTAAGCCTGATACAAATCAAGTTGATCATGTTTGATTCATTTGTGTTAATTTCTTAGGGCACAAAATTTTCATCAAGTCTTTCACAGAGCTTTTCTAAGTTTTAATAATAAAACTTTAAAAAAATAATACATAAATAAATAAAATCTCATATTCTTTAGAGAACCAGAGCACATTCAAGAAGTTATTAGTAATCAAAAGTTGTTTTCTCATACAAAATATTTTATGCTTTTGTCCTCTGCAGGTTTGTATATCTGAGAACGCATTTAAAATTAGCCAAGAGTCATATATTTTTCCTCATTTTAAAAACAGAAGCTGTTTTTTGACAACTACTGCAACAGAGTCATCCATTCTACAATCCTATGTTATAGAAATTGTTGCACCAAAGTACTGTTGATAACTTTTTCTTTCTTCCAGTATCCTTGACAATTTTCTATCATTTCCCATCAAGTCCTTTCTTCATATTTAGTCAACTATTTGGTACGTGCAATTAGATTTAGTCTTCATTCTTTGATTCTTCTGTGTGCACTCCTCTCTTCTCTTACTTATTCTTCTATCTGTTTATTCTTCTTGGTCATGGTCATTAACTGCTAAGTCCTTGGTTCTGTTTGTTCCTTTGCTGCCACAAGTATTCTTAAAAATTATTGTAGCTTCCTTACTTTGTGGTTCAAACATGTAACCCTGAAGCATTTTTATCAACACAATTAATTGACAATTTAAAGCTACTTTAAATATCTTATTTGAAAATTAATTAATTTAAAAATCACATTAAAAATGAGCAAAAGCCTCAGACATTTATCTTCTTACTGAAGAACCATTCCACAAATTTTCCACTGTATCTAAAAAAAGGCTAATATTATGCTTTGTTAAGTGGTTTGGGTTTGTTTCTCCGGTTTCCCTTTGTTATCTTTTTTATAGTTCAATTTCAACTGTGGACAATAGGAAAGAAAAAAAAAAGCAGAAAGGAGAGTAGGAAATGAAGGAGTAATACTATTTAACAATAAACAATAACAAACAATAACAATAATAATATAGTATTATGCTTCTTATTTCAGTTTGAAGTTTCAGTGTCAAAAATACCCATGCAAGATAAATTTGTCATTTTTTAACATCTTCATTATGCACTTCAAGTAGGACCACTTTTTACATTCCCTTTTCAATTTATAGCCAAAGCTGTGAAATCATAAAAGGGAGGTATCTCATTTTTAACATGTTTGTAGCGAAGTTATGAGCATGTAGCTACATGTTTGTAGCAAAGTTATGTTTATTGTTAGTTTTCTATTATTGTCCTAATTGTAAGAAAGATACTTTGAGTAAAAACAGTGAATATCAGTATAATAGTGTATATAGTATATAGAATATAGTAAAAACAGTAGTAGTGTGCAAGAACGACACAAGAAGAAGGAAAGCTACAAACAGGCATTTTCAGTCTTCTCAAGATGGGAATGGGAGTATGACAGGCCACTGTGCAAGCAGACAGAAGTATGCAAAAGAGAATGACATCAACCACTCACCTGGAACTGCTAAAAAGATGTCTTGGAGTGATACAGCATGAGTCACTCCAGTGCTTTCACTATCTATTTTTACTGCCTAAAACAAAACAGAAAGCTAAAGAAACTGTTTCTTCCCCACAACTGACCTTCAAACCATGCCTTTTGACCAGACTGTATTCCAAACAAGATTACTAGCTTGGGTGTTTCAGAAATATGGTTTTGCACGAGAGGCTTTGTAACAAGTCTGTGGTTAATTAAAAGACTTATTTTTAAAGAATAGGCTCAAAGACCTATTTTTCTGTTCTGACTTATTATTAAAACCAGCCTTAACCAATAACCTCAGTAATTATTATTTCTGGCCTTTTTTTTTCAAATCTTGTTCAAGGACTTTAGGTTTCCCTTCTCCTAGGCATCTAAAAATTTTTGGCTGTTCAATCTAGAACGTTTTTTATCAGGCTTTCATGTGGGAAAAGTTTCATTTTGGAAGACACGTTTATTTCTGCTTCCTCAGGCTGAGAAACAGATTGACTCAACAGAAACTCGTATATTACTGAAGAACCCTCCGTGGGGAGGTAAATTTCGCAAATGTCCTGGTTCTGGCAGGGAGAGGGTTAACTCTCCCCGGCCCGGGGGTATAAGTATTCCATCCCATGTGAGCCACACCTGCGCTGAGCTGCCGGGAGGGGGCGGGAAGTCACTGCTTGGAGCGTCAGGGGCGTCCCGGGTGCGATCGGTGAGCGGCGGTTCCCTAACCGCGTCTGTATACTCCTCTGTCCTTGTTACTGTTGTTATTGTTGTTTTTGTGCTACCTTTGTTATTCTATTAAAACTGCCGTTGTCTCAGCCCGCGAGTTCTGCCCTTTCCTTGCGCTTTCTATTCTATATGGCTGATTCTGGCCTGGATATCCATTTCTGATAGTCAGTAGCCTTATACACTAAGGATATAGAAAGTGTTCTTGTTAAATACCATAGAGAACTGTTACTTTGGAAAATATAAAATTTAAAAACAAAAACAACAAACCGAAAACAAAAACAAAGCCAACAACAAACTACAAAATAATTCCTTTCAAACTTTTAAATTTTTTTCCCCCTAGATCTTCTTTATGATGGACTACTATCAAACCTATCAGCCTCTGGCAAACTTTTGACTGCTTTTCATAATTCAGTCAATATTTACGAAATGTTAACACAGGATAGTGAAGTGACTGCATATTTATGACAAATTCTACTAACCTGCATTTTAAGCACCTAAGTCCTGGTGAACTTAGGTGAACTTAACATCTAATCTAAGAAATATTCAAGATGGATTTATTCACTAATTGACAATATTGAAAGGAAAAAAATATTCAGCTGAAGCAAATTTTGATTTGTATAAAATTGATTATCATATGTCAGGTACAGGTATATCCATAGATGATGGACATTCAACATATATTATTTATCTTTTTTTTTTTTTTACTGAATAAAAAAATATTTATTTTCTAATGAAAACAAAGTTTCAAAGAAATACAGCTTGCGACCTATTTCAGGTAATATGGACAAGAATAGGAATTCCTGGGGTTTTTGAAATATGATCTGAGAAGTTGCTGGTTATTTAAAGGTACCACATTTCCAATGTTAAATGAGAATTTTAAAAAAAGTTCATATTAATTTGCATGTGATGTCAGCTATATTTCATGTCTGAAACAGAGCAGTTCTTTTTTTGTCACTGGTTCCAGTGAAATACATCTCTCCAATGATTTGTACCTCAAAACCACAGGCTTTTATTTTTAAATACTTGGCAGTGAGGTTTTGTTGTCATAAATAGGCATGCAAGAATACTACTATGATTATGATTTTATTAGGAGATAATATTAATGTTGGATGAGCGATGTGTGTCAGCAATGACATTTATATAAGAATGATCTTTATTTCTGAAATAGGGCGCTTTTTTGCCTTTTTTTTTTCCCCAAGTAAGCATTGTTACTAACCTTGGGACTAGTATTTAAAGTTTTGAGTCAAGCAACTTGTATTCTCTCCATAGTTTCTCTAATTCCCTAGAAAAGTGGTTTTCTCCCTAGTCTTTCTTCAGCTGAGCTATAAACCTGCAAGTACGTTCCCTTGTCACCTCAATGATCTCCCAATTTTTCTCTACATTGTAAGAATCTTTCTTTTTGGTTATGGAAAAGTTATGTTTACAAAAAAGTAAACCTACAAAATAAAAATCATATGTAGGATAAAATTCAGTACTACATGAACTAAAGAAGGGTGGGTTTGTCAATCCTACTTTCTTTTCAGCAACACTCTCAATTACAAGACAGAATATTCACAAGTGACAAAAAAAAAGTAGTGAATAGTATCAGTAGGTTTGGGGTTTTTTTAACAGTCAAAAATCCCAGCTTTTTTGGAAAGTGGCTTTTGAACCTGCATTCTATTTCAGAGGTAAAAGGAATGAGGAAGTTCTCTTTCTTTTAAATACAGAGCAAGAAGATAACCGTGGTCCCAACACATGATTTATCCTGGTTTTTTACAGCTCTTTGCCTCCATATTCTGAGTCATCTCCTTTGTGTCTCCCTGCCATCAGCATGAGAAGTACTTGCTAGGCTGAAAATGCCATACACTTTTAGTGACAAAAAGTATGCATTTAAAAGGAAAAATGATGAAATAAGGTGAAATTCAGTTACACTATGTAATGAGTTCCCTTTGAAACAAAATAAAACAATGGTCCCCCCCCTTTATCCCTTTTGGCAAACTTTACAAAAAATGTGCAGAGAACTGCTTTTGCTTGTAGGTAAATTTGTAAAACTATGTTCAGTTGTAGTGATTTCTTTTGTTAGCAAAAATTGTTGATAGCTTTCCCTTGAGGTATAATTTCTTTTTTTCCCCAGAACTCAATTTATTACCTCATCTGTTGAGCTATGTCCAGGGGCTTCTCTTATAATTTTCTTGTATTATTCATGCATGAATCCAAGCTGAATTTTAATACTTATGACCTATATAAAGAACATGTGTCTCAGGCTGCCAAAGTTGAAGTGCAGAACACAGTACAAAGCAAGGATCAGCAATGAAGGACAAAGAACATGCTGAAGCAGTAAACTAATTATTATGGAATTAAATCCTTCGGTGTAAAAACTTCCTGTATACTTGATTGTAGGACTCATAAACAATTTTTTTTACTGAAATCACTATAGCAAATTCTGACGAGAGATTTGCCTAACTTTTGAATCTGAATTCTGTTGCCTGAGTTAACCAGACTGTCTCATTCCTGAAGCTATCTAACCTTAAGGCCTATAAAATTCTATGTTTCTGCTGAGGATTAAAGTTCCTTAAACATTTAATGCTAAGCTTCTAATCATGTTCAGAAGTATTTAGTTTGGGAAGATGGCTGGAAAGTGATAACACACATGTCCCTCCTAAACTGCAAGACATACTTAGGTAGACAGATATCCTGCTAAGTTCTCAGAGGGGCCCAGTCATTCTCAGAGTGAGGCTAACAAAATTCAAATAAAATTAGATCATTACTAATGTCAAATCCTAATTCTCTTTAGCTCTTTTTTTTTTTTTTTTTTTTTTTTTTTTTCTTATATATTTTATATTTTTCACAGAAANTAAGATATTCTGAATTTCTCACAGAAGTACAAGATTTTTCAGTGAAAAAACAATACTAAGAAGTTGAAGAGTTTCTCTTGCAAAATGGACTCTTTTTTCTTTCCCATGGGCCAGTCCTAAATCAGCTTCTGACAGTAGAGAAACATCATGATTTTTTCCAGGAACAAAACATTTAATTATTTTGTAAGCCCTCTGTGAAAATGTAAATTTTGGAATGAAATGAGGAAACTGAGTTTTGAAGAACCTCTGTTTGAACCTTCTCTCCTTTGCATTAGTGAACTAATAGAGACTAGTTCCATTCATAGTTCTTTTTTTCTTTCACAAAAAACATCCAAAATTATTTTGAACAGCTTTTAAATTTGTCTTCGAGATAAAATATAGCCACAATTAATTAGCTTGAATGAAAACTTAACTCCAGCTTGTGAAATAGCATTAAAATATTCAAAAGTTTCTATGCAAACTTGTCAAGTTATCTGTGATATATTATAAATTAGACTAGACTTTTAAAATAGTCAAATAGTCAAAGCATTTTTTTCTGAGTTAAAGATAGAAAATCATTTATGCTTCTTGCAGATATAATGACAGCTCTGGGCTAAGACTCTATTTTGAAAATATAATGTAAGTGAACTAGAAGTGATGTTTTGAGAGCCAAACATCTTCTAATGGTATAGAATTAGATATTTCTTCCATACTGAAAGACTAGACTAGCAAAGTAGTGTTGTGGCTTTGATATGTGGCTGAACATATTTATCTTGAATTAAAGTACGGTGGACTTCTGATGGTTATTGGTAAAGAACACAGTTTATACTGGTTTGATGTATTTTGTCTTTTTTCTATTAACTCCAAGAATGCATGAATGAAGAACATGGGCACAGTAAGGAGAATAGTTTTCTAAAATTCTCTTGTCTTTTTATGTTTTTTGTCAGTGTTAAGTTTGTCCTGCTCTAAGGTGGCCCTGCTCTGGCAGGGGGGTTGGACTAGATGATCTACTAAGGTCCCTTCCAACCCTAGGATTCTATGATTCTAAGTTGATGGTTGGACTAGATGATCTGAAATGTCCTTTCCAACCTAGATGATTCTGTGATTCTAATCTGCCTAAATGAAAACCTTTTAATTCTATTTAATAACTAAGGTTTACCAAAAACAAACAAACAAACAAACAAGAAAACAAGCAAGCAAAACCAGTGAAAAACCGTGGTTTAGGTGATGTCATTAGGTGCATCATAGGGGCTGTCTCCGTTCAAAGAGTAACTGTTATGAATCAAATCCTTGTGTGAAAATACACTTTTACAGTAGGCTGGAAATTCCAATTATATTTCTGGAACAGAAAAATATGTTTTAAGAAATGGTGCCCTCCACTAGCAATACCTATTATTCTCAAGCTGCATCAAACAATGCATAAGACCATATTGACAGCATTTCTTTTTTACTGGTTTCCAGCACCTAAGGATGTTGTGAGTCATGACTAATAATTGATATCGAAGCTTGTTGATCTGTTCTTTGTATATAATTTCCTTTTTTAATATATACAGTTGCAAATTTTTCTGGCCAATGCAGTTTAATATTAAGTATTTTATTTTCGAAGTCTGGAGTCTGAGTCCCTGAGCAGAAATACTTTGGTTCTCCCATAAATTGCAATGGTGGATTTTAGCGTCTCTTACGTCTAATTCTTCATACACACAAGCATGTTCTTTCCTCTGCTTCAAGACAATTCCTGCTAGCATTTTTTTCCTCTACAAAAGACAATAAATAAGTCAATGCACCAGAAAAAAAAAGTTATATAAATGACCAAATATATAAATTATTTAAAACAACAAAGTGATATTTGACTAAAAGTATTCTGAGGAGTAATAGCAATTTAGACTATGTCAATGTTAGTATCACTATTATGTGAACAAAGTAGTGTTAAGACTGAATTAGTCCTCAGAGTACACACAAATGGTTCAGCAAATCCTATTAGAGGTTGTCTAGTCTAGATTTTAAAAATACCAGACAACATGCACTACTAATGCCTTCAGAGATCTAATTGTGAAAAAATGTTAATGAGCAGTGTGTTCTGTCCAGTGTTACTATATATTATCAACTTCTTACAAAACAAAAACTTTTCCATATAGACTTCGAGACTAGTGCATGCTCCAATTGATTCCCAGCTTCTCTGTAATTAAAATTGCTTTAAGTGCTAATATAGACAACACCAAAAAAATTTGGTTATTTCAATTCCATCCAGACATAGACTTTTAAAAATACAAAAGTGTCATAAGTTTATTTCTATTATTTTTCCTTCTCTTCAGTGACAAGAAAAAAAAAATACAAGTTACCATAAGAAAGCTGTAAAATGAATTATTTTTGAGGTGCTGTATCTTTTTCAAAATATTTATAAAATGCTAAATTATATTATTAAAAAGTATGACATTTTGAAGTATCACTTTATGTCTTAGGAATGCTTTTTTACAAAGTAGTAAAACTAAACTTTTATTTCAGTCCCCATTTTAATTCAGTGATATTGTGAAATTTTAGTTTGATCTTACACAGACAGATGATTTTGGAATAGATGTTTATTAACTTTCAATATTGATTTTTCATAACCATGTCATGTTTCAAACTATTTTAATAAGAAGCTGTCATGGGTGGAGCAATGCACTTCACTCATAGAGAGAAGAAGTAATACCTTTATTGATATAAACCAGATTTAACAAAGTTTGGTGGTAAATGCAACAGTGTTTTAACAAGATTTGTGATGGCAAGGCATACCTGGTTATTCACTGCACAGAGGACGGGATCAGACAAAACTGTCAGGGAGACCCTCCCATTGAGTCATGAGGTTCAGAAAGGACCCCCTTGCTTTCTAAACTCCCTCTCAGAGAGGAGTCTGGGTGCAGCTGGATCAAATCCTAGTCCAAGACTTGGTCAACAGTTTATGTTTAAAGGATTATATATGCAGAGCAAATCCTTTATATCACTTAGGTAAGATTTCAAATTTTAGTGTGCTATTAGTCACTTGCCAAGGATCGGTTGTGGCAAGGAGTCTCTCAATCTTTATAAGTAAACATAACCTTGAGTGGGCGTCCCTGCTCAAGGGAAGATCCTGGCATACAGCCCACTGCCATTCAGGAGAGCTCAAAAGGCTCTTGGGTTGTTCACTATTTATGAAGGTAAGATGATTGACCTATAGTCATATTTGCCAATTGATCACAGTACCAGTATTGCTCAAGGGCTATTGTGTTGTTATCTGTCTCCATGCACCAGTTGTGACCACCACAGGTGGTTATTTCTTGGGCAAAGTTATGGGAGATGAAGGATAGGTTGGAGTCTGGGAAGGGGGAGCACACCATCACAGAAACCCAGTTTCTCTGAGTTTTGATTTTTGAAGAAAAAAATAAAAAAACCCTGTCCAGATTTTATCACTGAAAATGTTATACTTTTTATTGTTTAATGTGCCATATAATACTCTTAGTATTCCCAAATTACAGCCAAAATGGAAAATATTAAAACTGGATTTTGCTTTTCTCCTTTCTTCTAAGTCAGATAAAAATATTGCCACTGGTTCATTTCATCCTCAGAAGTCTTTTGCCAGCAGATAATTGAACCACATTTCTAAATATTCAACAGATATATGCATTAAATCCCCAGATCTGCAATAATCTATGTGTAGGCAAATCTCCATAACTTTACTGGGCTCTTTCAGAGACCATTTAGTCTATGAGTTATGGGACAGGACTTTTAACACCACTTGGTCTCTCTTTTTGAGAGATGCATAGGAAAGCAATATGATTAGTTTATATACATAATATATATGGTAGTATGGGTAGTTGCATTTGTTTATTTATTAACATGTGTAAATGTACTACACTTTCATATTTGCTCCGTGGGATCTGAAAATATCTTTATTTCATGCACTAGTAGCTAATATGGCAGAACATTCTCCAGCAGAAAAAGTGAACATGGGACAATGACATAATGTTAATTCAACCATTGTTGTTTGAGGACTGAATCAAAAATTAAAATAAATACTAGCACAGTGGCTTTTGTACAAAGTCTGGTCTAATCCCTTTGGGACAATTTTAATTTGTTTACAGCATTCAGACTTTTGTCCAGGATTAATTATAATTTCATCAGAAAAAAATAATTTGCAGTAGTGGATTTGGAATTTACTCCACCTGCTCCCACTCCCAGTATAAATGAGACATAAGGGGGAGTTAAAGGCACAATGTGCTGAATAGCATGTTAAAATTATTGATTAAGTTTACCACAATTTCTAAATGTCCTAATGTGGTGAAACTTTGTAATAGTATTCCTGCTGCCTGCTTTATAATACTTTGAGTCACAAGTAATCCTTTCTATCTTCCTGAAATGGTACTCTTGTGGCAGACAGTGCAAATAGCTTAGTGTGTTTGTCAAGGTCAGTGGAAAAAGTTACTGCCATAGTGTCAGTGCATATTTCTTTCTGAGATGCCTTTTGGCACTGGTGATTGCTGTGAGGGATTCATGCTGGCCTGTGCTTCATTTCAACTGCTAATACTGATTTGACAGTTCTTGACCTGTGGGTAATATGTGGACCATCATCTTCCTACTTTTCTTAGGCAATTTCTACTACTTTTCCTCTTTTTTTTTTTTTGTTAGTGCAGTCTATCACATATTTTGCTTTTTGTTTCAATGGAATACTGCTGTAAGTGTGTCAGATATCTTTTCATGTATTTTATATCTATTCTGTTTGAAATCCTTCTAGCTTGCCAACAAGATGAAACTGAATTTTTTTTAACACGATTTTGTTGGAAAATGCTGATAAGACAAAATTAAAACTTTGCAGGTTGATGTTAGTTTTCAAATTCTTTGCACATAAAGGATTAAAACAAAAAAAAAAGTGGGTTTAAAAAAATTAATAGAATACTTAAATATTTTTTTCAGATCAAAAAGGGACTTTGATTTAAAAATTTTAGAAAATTATAAGGAAAACTAAACACTAGAAAGGCCCATTCTCAAATTTGACGTATAGATACTCACTCAGGCTTTTACAGAAATGCATATTTCAAGACCATATGCATACCCTCCTGGCAGTATTCAACTCTGCCTGAGTCTGGGGAGCCTGAGGCTGGAGGAGCTGATAGGTTCATCTCACCAGCTTTGTTTATTTGCATTTAAACCATGCATACTTACATTTGAGTAACACAATTTCAGTCAAGGTCAAATGAAAAATAGACAATGTAGGGTCTGAGGCTTCTCATTTCTTTTAAATATTACCTTTGATTATTATCAGTGTCAGTGACTGCCTCATTGACTAATCCCTACTAGATATAGAGGTTAAGAGCTAAAGAGTTTAGGCACCTGTATCACGTGTAGTCTTCTACTCTGTAATGCCTAATCTTGGTGTTCAAATTATAGAATGGTTTGGATTGGAAGGGACCTTTGAAGATCTCCTAGACCAACCCCCATCCATGGGCAAGGACATCTTTCACTAGCTCAAATTGCTCAGATCCCTGTCCATCCTGACTTTGATGAGATATCCACAAGTTCTCTGCGTAATCTGTTCCAATGTCTCATCACTCTGATTATAAACAATTTCTTCCTTATACCAAATCTAAACTTACTCTCTTTCAGTTTAAAATCATTGCCCCTTTTCCTGTCACTACAGGTCCTGCTAAAAAGTCTGTCCCCATCTTTCCTATATGTCCCCTTTAAGTAGTGAAATGTTGCAAACTGTGTACACAGTAGTCCAGGTGGTGTCTCACCAGAGCGGAGTAGAGGGGAAGAATCACCTGCCTTGCCCTGATGTCCATACTACTTTTGATGCAGCCCAGGATACTGTTGGCTTTCTGGGCTTCAAGAACACATTCACAGAATCATAGACTCATAGAGTCATAGGGTTGGAAGGGACCTCTGGAGATCATCTAGTCCAACCCCCTGCCAGAGCAGGGCCACCTTAGAGCAGGTTGCACAGGAACGCGTCCAGGCGGGTTTTGAATGTCTCCAGAGACGGAGACTCCACCACCTCCCTGGGCAGCCTGTGCCAGGGCTCTGCCACTCTCAAGGTAAAGAAGTTTCTCCTCAGGTTTAGGTGAAACTTCCTATGCTCAAGTTTGTGCCCATTACCTCTCGTCCTGTCACTGGGCACCACCGAAAAGAGCCTGGCCCCATCCTCCTGACACCCACTCTTTAAGAATTTATAAGCATTGATAAGAATACCCCTCAGTCTTCTCTTTTCCAGACTAAAGAGACCCAATTCCCTCAGCCTTTCTTCATAAGAGAGGTGTTCCAGTCCCCTAATCATCTTTGTAGCCCTATGCTGCACCAGGAGATGCAGATCCATCCATGAGACAGTGTCTGTATTTGTATTTTCATTCCTGGATAGTATTCTGGCAAAGGTACTGGTAACAGCAATTAACACTACCTGAATAAAAGTTCACTAATAATGATAGGGGGGAAAAAAAAAGAAAGGGAGGCTTGCTTTCCTCTTCTGTTTCCTCTTCTGTCTCAGTTGTTCTTGCACCCCACTCTTATTTTTCCTCCATAAAATCTTGGCATTTCAATTTAATATCCATCTGAACTTGAAACATGACTCTTTAGGGAAAAAAAACGCCCATATAAATATGAAGATACTTGCTGTAATTTACTTATTTCTTCTTGGAACAAATTCATTAGGATAAATTATATAGTATCTATACTATCTGAATAACATCAAATAAGATAACAGACTATTCTCTGTCCCCTCTAATTCCTAGGATGTGTGACCATTAACAGGAATTCAGAAGAAAGCAGAGGCCTTTTCACACAAGTTGAGAAGAATCTGTTATTTCACTCTGTGCAGCAAAGAAATAGTTGGAGAAGAGCTGCTCAAGATAAGGAATTACAGTTTGGTGCTGCTTGTTGTTTTTTGTTGATTGATTTTGGTTTTGATTTTTGTTTTGTTTTATTTTTTAAAAAAACTTATATTATATGCCAGGAGAAAAACATTTCAAATCAAATTCTGTAACATAGATTTTCCACGTTAGTGACTCACTATTTTTTTGTTTTGTTTTGTTAGTTTGATATGAAATTCAATAAGGGCAAGTGTAGGGTGCTGCACCTGGGGAGGAATAACCCCCTGCACCAGGACAGGTTGGGGGCTGACCTGCTGGAGAGCAGCTCTGAGGAAAGGGACCTGGGAGTCCTGGTGGACAATGGGATGACCATGAGCCAGCAATGTGCCCTTGTGGCCAAGAAGGCCAATGGCATGCTGGGGTGCATCAAGAAGAGTGTGGCCAGCAGGTNCTCCAGAGGTCCCTTCCAACCCTACGATTCTATGATTCTATAAAAATATATTACTTGTCCAGATATACAAGTAGAGGAACTTTTTTTTTCCAAGATAAAACTGTTATATTTTTATTTTCCCCGTGCATAGAGGCATATGATTTTAAAACATAAAAAGACACAATCTCTGTGTAAATGTGAAAGGGAATGTAGGAGTTACACACCTACACTAATTCCAAACAGTGTCAATGGTCAAGAAGAAAACCTGCTTTATTTCCTTTTCCTCTGATAAAATATTGTATGAAGTGTGAAGGAATTGAATTATAATGAATGAAAACTCATTTCATATAAACAATATAATTTTATCCCAGTCACTGATGTTGTGACATATATATAGATATACAGATACATATATAACCAAAAAAAAAGTCATTGAGAAACTTTATTCCCAATGTATAATCATATACTTATTTAACAGTTCTCTGAACCAGTTATTGGTCAATTAGTGGACAATTATAAGTTAAATGAGTTAAGTGCTGTTTTGTATGCATGAAGAAATCTCTAATAATAATTAATGCAGCTTTGGTCAAGTATAAGTTGAGACTAAAATATGCAACAACAAAAACCGAATGACTTGTATGTTCCTCCAAAAATGGAAACAGGAATTTTCTGTTTCTAAAATTAAAACAATATCATGCTTTATTAGAAGTCAACATTGTGAAAGAATAGCTTACAGTTCTAAATACATGTCAAGATAGGATTTCTACTGAATGGACAGAATGACAAGAGGTAGGTTGTCCAGAAAGAGAATAAATTAACATTACATAGAAAAAAAACAGGCTGGGAAAAGAATCACAGAATCAGAGAAAAGTTTGGGTTGGAAGGAACCTTTAAATGTCTTCTAGTCCAACATCCCCTGCAATAAGCATATTTCTAAAGCTCAGGTTTTTGTTTCTGTGTTTATATATTTATCATAATAGGCACTTGTGAGAGCTCCATGGGGTTAAGGTTGCAGAAGTCTGTTAAGTAGAACTACACGTTTTCACACAGTAAGAATCTTCTAAAATATTCCCTCTGAACAGAATATTCCATGCCTGTAAACTGCATAGTTACTTAAAGAAATGTTTAAAGAATTTAAAGGTTGATGGGTTTGAGTGTTAAAAAGGGAAGCAATAACGTACATAAGTTCAGAAGAGCTATACAGTCATGAGTTGTATATTTATACAGATTTTCTTTAAAAATGACATAGGAAGTTCTGTTAAAATAAAGAAGAAGACATAACTTGCTTTTTTCTCCTGGCATATCTGGGAATTAGTATCTTAAGTCTTTCCCAGGAATTTCTTTCCAATTTGCCCAATTCCCAGGACTTTCATTTGTTATCATTTCGTTACCATTTGTTGTGTGCAGCTCTTTCACTGTGATCAAAATGAAAAACTTACATTTGAAAAGCTTTTCCTGATGAATGTTCTGTGATAAATTTTGATCTTACTGTTATTAATTCGTATTAAAAAAAAAGCCTCTTCACTGAAAAAATTCTGGTATACATTTCTTTGTGTGTTTTATCACTATTCATTTTTGAGAATGTGAAATTACAGTAAGAGTTTTACTAAGCTCCCTGTTGAGTTTCTGTAGTGCCTATTCTACACTATGGTAGATACTGTAAAAAATATCTAACCTTTATGAGTTTATCTTGTATTTTTGGTTGGTTTTTAATAAAAAACTTAAGATGATACTATTTTATTAAGGTGATGTTATATATCTTATGAACTGTTCTGGACATTCTGTGCACTCAGCACTGATAAATGTCCCTACTTAGTGCTTGCAATGTTTTTTAAATGTATATGATGACTTAGCCTAGGCTAAATAAGCTGCTTGCTTACTCCTTCCCCTCTCTTAGTGGGATGGGTAAAGAAAATAAGATGAGAAAGCTCATGGGTCAAGATAAAGACAAGGAGACTGCGTATCAAATTAAGTTGCAGGCAGAACAAATGAACATAGGGAAAATTAATTGAACTTATTGCCAATTGAAATAGATTCAAGTAGTGAGAAACATGAACATTGAAATAAAACATTTCCCCTTTCCACAGTTTCAACTTCACTCCCTCACTCTGGAATTTTTTACCTCTCCCTGAGCAGTACAGGAGCATGAAGAGGATTACATTCTTTACATAGCATTTTTTCTTCTGTTGCTCCATCCTCACCGTTTTCTTCTGCTCTAATGTAAATTCTCTACGGGCTGCAGTTGCTTCAGGAAATATCTGTCTATTCTGGTGTGGGTCCTCCGCAGGATGCAGTGTGTAAATCTGCCCCAGTGCCATGGAACCCCTTCTCCTTGGAGTTCCCTCTACTATTTCTCACTCTCTTGTATTGCCTTCTCTCTCTGTCTGACACTTTCTGCCCTTCCTTAAATATGTTTTCACAGAAGTGCCACTCACTTGGCTGATTGACTCAGCTGTGCCCTTCAGTGGATTGGTTGTGGAATCAGATAGAACCAGCTGTGCCCAACACAGGTCAATCCTTGACCTCTTCCCAGAGAGGTCACCCCTTCAACACCCTAGCATCACTACAAAGAACTCACCACCTATGTTAATATAATGAGTTATATCTGCCTTTGACTTTTCTGACTTACTCTTCACTCTTTTCCTATTTCTCAAAAGTCTGTCCTAAAACGTACCTAAAGTTTGCAATAATTTCTCTTTTTCATCATTTAAAAACAACACCTAAACCAAAAAAAGAACAAAACAAACTTATTTTTTCAAAGTTCTGGGGGAAAAAAGTGAGAAAATACAGACTATTGCATTCATGTAATATAATCTCATTTTCCACACAATTGTGTTATAGTGTTACACAATAGTGTTACATAAATGAAATATTAGGACCAAACCACCCTCCACCCCCACACACCCTCACAACAAAACAACAAACCACTAACAAAGGGAAACAAAGGAAAAAGTATGGGCATAATGAATTTATGGACGTATATATTAATTAAAGGTTTCCCAGGCTGTTCTGGCTACTATGCTTAAATTAGCAGCAAGGCCCCCAAACACAGTGTCCCATATCTGTGTTATCAAATATTCAGAGCCTCAGAATGTAGTGATATTCTAAGTATTTTTTGCTAAATGTCTCTGGCCATTGCTGATTCCTGCCTCATGTTCAAAAATCATGCAAGTATTGACTGGCACTGTGTTTTTTAACATTTAGATATAATATCAGCTCAGTTTACATATTTATGTTTTTCTTCAAAATTGAAATTAAGCTTTAACTTTCATAATTGTTAGTGGTAAAAACTACTTAAAACAGCATGAATAATTAAGCATAGTGGAGAAATATCTTGAACTGAAATAAAATGAGCAGTCTAAACATGTTTTCTTTAGTTTGACTTAGTTATTAAGATTTACAAGTTTTCAGTTGCTTTTCATTTATTGATAAGATTGGGAGGGTCACACCCTCATTTTTGCCATTTTAACAGCATTCTTAAGCTTCAGAGTATTTCTTTAAAGATTTAATAACCATCTACTGAAATTTAATCTTTAATAACTCTTCCATATTCCATTAAGCCTAACAGTAATTGTGCTTCAAACATAAGTAAGAAACTAGACATAATTTCTTAAAGAGATTTAAAAATCTGCTAAAGGAAAGGATATATGTTTCTTTGTTTGTTTTGTAATCAGCCTGATTATCTTGGTTTTATTTTTATTTTTTAAGTATATCTTCTTTGAATCATGATTATTGACAAAAATATTAAGTATATTATGCCTTATCTACTGTTAGAGAAATAATCCTATAAATAACTTAGTAGGCAATGCAAAAATATTTGTCATCACATTTTGAATCCAAATAATATACTGAACATATAAAGTCAAATGGTTAGATATAAACAATATCTTAGTACCACTAGTAATAAAAAATATTTAGTGTTATTTAGAGTCAAGATCTTCAAAAGAACTCTGTGGTGGTCTCACACACACTGAAGACTACTCATTTTAAAGTCAGCTATGTAAGCTCGTTTAGACACAAAACCTCACATTTCTAAGAAAGAAATTGAAACCTTGTAGGTCTGTTGACTACAAAGTAGCACGAGTCTACTACAAATCCCAGATGGCTATTTGAACGGTAAAGGTTTACATTTAAAATTTTACAGCTACATTTACTCAAGCTGCTTTCTTATGGTTAGAAATCAGCTGCTGATCACTAAAAAGCCTCAAAAGATGTTATATATGTCATACTCCTATTGGCGGAACTGTAGGACTTCATGACCTTGTCTTTGCTCTAACATGTCCTCTCTAACACATCAATTTTAAAAGTGTTACTAAATTTAATGTACATCTAGAAAAAGTGGTAGAAAATTAGCAGTATTTTTAATACCATAGAAATGACCTATTTTGGATTTTGGGTCACTGCTAAGACTAAGTGCAGCCAGATGAGAATATTAAAGACTGCCCTTTCATCACTTGCCCATTTAACATTGTGGTGTATTTGCAGGCTGTAAATGTGAGGGTAGTTAGGCTTTTTTAGATTGGTAAAAAGCTTTCTTATTTCTTGTGAAACTACGGTTGGGATTTATCTCACCTAATTTAAATGCTGAAAAGTTAAACATCTACATCTTAATTAGTCATCCTGCATTTCTTTTATAGTCAATGGAGAGAAACAGGCACCCCCATAGCTCAACTTCTGTGTCCCAATTTAGACATCTTTCTCAGAATAAGAGGAGTCTCATTGCAGAACTGTTTCTTTGACAAAACGGTTTGTTCAGACTGAGAAGGAGAACTTCTAGATTGCTATGTTATAGCCCAGTTGCCTGATTAAATTATTGTTTTATCTCACATGGATGACAATGCATAACAGTGTGTGCTAAACATAGCAAATAAATTTGGTCTCTGTAGTGGACGGCGCTCGGAAGATCTCGCGGTGTCACGGAAAGTTAGGAGCATGGAACGTCCCCTAGGTGTGACGACAGAGAAGAGGTGGTAACGAAGGTTGTAAAGTATATAAGGTAGTGCGAGCCTGCAATAAACGGCATTTGTAGCATCCTCATATTGGTGTCAGTGCTCTTTGGCCCAGAGACGGGCAGTAGTGTCTCTGTGCCGTCTTAGCTGAAGGAGGTCAGTTGCTGTTCGTGCAACAGGTCTCAAAGGACGAACAGCTAGTTCTGACGGAAAGGAAAGGGGAAGGGGAAGGGGAAGGGGAAAGGAAAACCAGAAGTCTTCCTCTCTACTGGTCCATGCAGTAGTGAGCGTGGCTAGAGGAAAAGTAAGAGATCTACCTCTTTCCAGCTACTTTTTTTACACTTACGAAAAAAAGAGATAAGCAATAGAGGTAGAGATCAAATTATGAGACATAGTTCTTATTTGCTAGGCATAGTAAGTTTACCTTTTTTACAAACAAATAGTTTAGTAGTTATTTCTTAAGTGTCCTCATTTCACCCAATATTGTGAGCTACCAGCATATCTCCTCTTCTACATAAACATGGAGAAAAATATATGGGAATGATAAGCAATAATCAACTAAGACAGAAGAAGAAAATATTTTTCACTTCATCAAAAATCCATCACACACACAAAAGGCTGCAACAAAATTTTTGTTAGTATTTTTGTTACTGTTTGTTAGATGTAGAAGAGTTCCTTATCTTACATAAAAGCATACAAATCTGTGCTTACACACACATCTGTAAGTATTTCTACTTACTCAAGTTTGCAATATACAAGAAAGCTGGAGATAGCTGAAGAAAATTAGTTCCATTTACAACAAAAATTTTTTGCCATTTACCTTTTTTTTTCTACAAAAGGAAAGAAACAGTGAATCTTTCTATGGAAAGGTATGGAAACACCCTCAAGAACAGGCAACAATTGAGAATCAACAATACAAATGCCTTAGGTTTCTCTGGCTAACAAGGTATATCTATACCATTAAACACAGCAAGTGAACTCAAGAACACCAAGAGTGCTGGTTGCCTACACTGCTTGATTGTTGCTTCACTCCCTTGCTGTTTTGGACAACACTGCTTAGCTCTCTTCAAGATAAAGGGACAAGTTATTTAGGAGGCCCTGTGCAGCAATTATCTCATCAAGTTAGTGACAGCTGGTCTTGGAGCATGGATCGATCCCTAGACACTCTAACTATAGTCCAGAAGACACTGCTACCACTTTTTTTCTGCTTGATACTGAAAGGCCTTGAAACCTAACTGAACGGCTTGAGCTTCCAACTATGGTCTATATAGAGACTTTGTAGAGACTCTGATGCCCTTCCACTTAAATAAATTTTTAACTGTGTCTGAAATTGAACAAGAATCTGCTTCTTTAGCTAAGTGGTTAGGGTAGTTTCAAGGCATCTTCCACATCCCTGCTGACAGCAGACATCCATTAACATCTGGCTTTTTGGAGTCAGTCTGTCCCCATCCCTCTCTCACTAGAGAATTCATTTCGTGAAGAAAATAGTCTTCAATAAAAGTTTTATATATCAATGTGTATTTCCATTAATATTTTCTACCTTGGTAAATCAGTGTAATACTAAGAAAGTAAAATTAATTCAAAAATTCTCAATAAACTCTAAAGTTACAAAAAGGTCTGACTGACCACTATATTCTTGAAATTCATTATGTATTTATAAAAGGTCAGCCTCAGTACTGTGTGTTCACTTTTTTCATGATGGGCATTAATCTTTAAGTAGAAAAGTGGTAGTGTCATTTACAATGGTATTAACTTATCTCCATGAGAGTAAAGAAATAGATTTTTGTAGTTCAGTCTGATAGCCACTTATGCAACTATTTTTTCTAGGGTGGAAATGCGAGGAGATAACATAACTAACTGTGGTCCTTAGGCAATTTTCTATGGCAATTTTTCTATTAATCAACCAAAAGAATGCTGCTTTGTTTTTGCTAGGAAGTGGTTCGGAAGATGACAACTTCATCAGGCCTGGAACAGGCACTGCAATTATAATAGTGGTATCAGGATACTTAATTGATGTTATCTGTCTGAGTGTTCTCCTGTTGGCCAGGAAAATCACATTTGCATCTCCCCTACCTCAGTCCTCCTAGCTGATGAAGTAGATCATCTGGTTGCATGGTATGGGCAGGAAACCACGTTTGGTTTATTGACCAAATAATAATTGCACAAATTAAATTATTTAAGGTGAGGTCATCAAGGGCAAGGCTACCCTGTAATTATTGATTCTATTTTGGGCCCAGTTTTTTCAATAACCAGAAATTTTGGTATTATTATGTGGTCGTCTTAGTTTTATATGGTATCACCAGTGGGATTACTGAAGTTCTGCTGGCTTTGGGATATTCCCCTCCCCAAAGCCCCCTAGCAATTCCTTAAAGCATAGCTCTCTCTCACATATCTCCTCCAGGACCATTTCTGTGATCCAGCCCTCTGTCATGGTATTATCAGTAACTTCTTTCAGCTTCCTGCTCTGTTATTTGCCATTTCTAGCAGTTTCCATTGCCATATCTGGCAGTTGTCCACACACTGTTCAGTTAGCTTAAACTCAGGTCAAAGCTTCATCATCAGCCTAATCATTTTCTTGCAGACCAAATAATGCTGTCACATTGATCATACCAGTAGAAATAAAATGCCAAAAAGAAGTTGCTCTGTCTAATGGTCAGGATCTAAGTTATCTGAACTATTATGGATAGAAGAAACATCTTGAATTGGTAGGTGTACCTGCAGCTCTTCATTTAATATCTCTACTACCTAATGTCACAACTTTAATGGAACCAGTATAAAACCACCCTTACCCAAAACACAAACACATTATTACTCAAAACTGATTTCCTCATTGAAGAAGAATCATGTTAAGGGTTAGTTTTACAAAGGAAGGAGAATACAAAAATACATCTGTGGTGAGTTTAAATGTAGAGGAATCAGTAGCAAACAATGGAAAAAAATCTCAGTGAAGAACAGAAAATTATTTTCCTGAACAAAATGAAGTGATCAGACCAAGAGCTTTTTTGACTGAAATACCAAATGAAAAGACTTAAGTCTCTGACAAACTCAGATCTTTCTTGTTTGTTTCCTGCTATGTTCAGGTCTTTGTACGTCATTTGGAAGTGTAAGAGAATAATTCTGAACTCTTCGTCAACTTTGTGGAAACACCTGTGGCAACCCAATTATTGTCAATGGTTAAAAGGCAATGATAGAAATCGCTTTGATGCCTCAAGTGTCACTACTAATAATGACTCAATAGCATTTGATGAACTACTGTGGCAAGTCATAAGTAAAAGTGAAAGTATTTCCCAAAATTAAACTAACCTTAAAAGGCTTTAGCAACACTAATGCAAGGCTACCTATCTAGCAAATCTTTTTTAAATGGTAGGCAGTTACCTTAAAGCAGAAAACATAACTGCACTATTTCTTCTGGGAAAAGTTTTCTATCACATGAATTGGCAGGAGGCATAGACATAGGTGCCTTCAATGTATCATCACCTACAGATATTCCTTGCCAGTCTTCTGATTGTCCCCTTCATTAATTAATTAAGCATTAAGCAGAATGACAAGAGAATTCTAAGCTGAAAGTCACTTCCTAAGCATTCACAGGTAATATTTATGCTATATTTCAAAGGTAATTTGGTCTGAATAAAGACTTAAAATTTGCACCGTTATTCTGGGTTAGGGATGTAGCTTTACAGAAATTTCAGTATTAATTAAAAATATATATTTCTGAAATGCTATAAAAAAATTAAATGCTTTCAAATCCTTTTAGGAGACAAAAAAATTTAATATCTTCCCCAGAAAAAATTCAACATTTCATTATGTACAAAGACAAGACAAAATCACATCATAATGCACATATGGGTGTAGGTGCTGGAATCTGAACCAAAATTTCTTCTTGACGTGAAGAAAATTTTACCTTTACGGTTACAGAAAAGAACATGAAGTCTACAAATGTAGTGAAAGAAGTTCCTGTTCCTCTCTGACAAACAGCCTAAGGGAAAGGAACTCTATAGGTAACTCAGTAGAAACTGCCGAACACTTGTGACTTGAACTTGATTTGAACTAGTATTCTGTCATTAATTCTTTTTGCTACATTTCTTTTACTTTAACAGAAAAATATGTGAGCCCTCAAGTGGCTGAATAATACGACTGTGTTCCTGTGGCTAACATTATCTAAAGACCACTTAGCCTGGCAGAAAAAATGCTTACTTTGTAATTCAAAAGATATTGAATTTCAGTCTTAATAAAGTTTTACTTCTATTAAAATTTCTATTAACTTTAGTCACATCAGCATAATTATAGCTATATTAGTGCTTAATAATGAAAACAAATCAAAAGCAGACAACTTGCATAAGGTATTTCAGATACATAACAGATTTGTAAAATAAAAACCATTATTCTAGCAAACTGTTTTGGTATGTGTAGCAGAAGATCAGGTACAAAATACAAAAAAACTACAAACCTTTCAGTTTACAGAAAGTTCCTTAAAAATTAATCTGAAAATGAACTAAAAAATTGTATTATATTGTGAAATTTACATTTTTATATGCTAAGAAACGTAATGAGATTTGGCTGATTTGGTGGTCAAGTAAATAAGGTACTGATAACTTAACTATTTAGCTACTTGGTAATCAATTTTGAGTCTTTGCAAGTGGGAGGAACAGGATAAATTTTACATAATTTGTTCACATGTGATTCCTTTATTATATGCAACAATCATTTCTTCCTAAACAGACTACATTAATTAAAGATTTTTGAATATGATTAAAGTTCATCAGTGAACTGAATGTCAACACCCATCCTGAAAGACTTAAAAGTGATTTGATATTTGCTTGGTAAGGATTCAATTATTTTGTATAATCAATTAAATTCATTGGGGTTCAATACTATGTCCACAAACCAATACATGAAATCGGTGGCCACTAAGTGAAAATATTTATCACTGGTTAAATCATGACTTAAGTTGTGAATTAAATTCTACTGTGGTTTACTGATGATAGTGGATTAAATTTGTTTAGGGGAAAATACTGTGCCTGACATGACAGCCTGACAGAGGCAAGGCTGACACAACTTCATGACCTCAGGTCCAACCAATAGCTAGACTGATCACGCACTCCTGTCAGGCGTATGTGTGCAGAGTATAGGTATACAACATATACACAGGCCTGTACACGTCTGGTCACACAGATCACAGAGAAACACACAGAGCAATCTCACGAACACAGGCAGTACCAACAACCTCATCCTGTTGCCCCTGCTCCCTTCTCTGGCTGAGAAAGACACAGATCCACCAGTGAGGATATGTATGTACGTATGTACAAGGTGGACACCTCCAGCAGCTGGCTCGGGCACTAGGTCTACCCAGTAGCTTCCCCTGGATTCCAGTCTCCCCAGTTGCTGTGACCTGGATATATGAGCCTCTTAGGCCATAACCCTCCTCCAGTTGCTCATACACTACATGTCATTCATGCTCAAACACACACATATGCAGAGCCCCATGCACTGAGAGTTGGCTGGGACTCCTGAGGTCTCCAATGCCAGCTTCCCTGTGTTTACCAATAGAGACACACATACCAGCAGGTCTCGTCCCTAGAGACACTCAAGTACCATGGTCCCTCTGGCAGCTGTTTGGACTCCCCTGATGCCTCCAATAGCCAGCTCTTACTGTGCTCAAATCTCAGAGAAATGCACATGCCCACAGCCCCCAGGCCATTGCCAGTTGCTGTCGCGATAGACATATATGCCCCTATAACCCTGGTCCCAACTCAGCAGCTGGCACTTGGTTTCAAACACTCTGGTCCCCCAGCCCAGCAGCTCCACCAAGCAGCTGGCTTCCAGACCCTCACTCTCTGCAGGTGCTGCATCACAGAGACACAGGTCCCTGTGACACCAGGTCCCATCCCAGTTGTTGACAATTAAGTCCACAGATTCTGGTCTCTCCTGTTCCTGGCACCACAGGCAAATGAGTCCCCTGGCCCCTGGCCTGCCTCCAGTGGCTAGCACTCAGACCCCTGTACATACAGATGCACACCAGAGGGTCTCCTACCCAGGAGTGAGTTAAAAAAGAGTTAAAGAATACAGGACAGACTGTGTTGATCAGCCACCAGCCATAAACAGACAAGCATACCAACCAGCAAACTATTTCCACACAATCAACAGTTTTTATCCTCTTAGTCCTCTACTTTCCATATTTGTTCCTCACCAAATTACCTAAATCAGTTCCTTTCCCTTCCTCTGGTTCCTCCCCTAATCACCCATACGTCTCCTGTGACCCTGAAATGCTCTTCCGCTGCATGCCATAATGTGTCCCACAGTCCTTGGCAGTAACCACACTCAGTTCAAAAGGTGTCCTGGAGACCTGCTCCCCTTGAGTCATCTTAAAGGGTTTCAGGCTTGTGCACTGGGGTTGGGGGTCTCCTGGGACAGGCAGGGGAGGGGCCTGAATAGGGTGCCCTTTCCTCTGAGTCCTTAATTTGGGTTCCTGTCTGCCATTGGACCATCTTGTACTCCTCTGTGCGTGTGGAGATGGGCCTTTGAAGGAGCCTTTGAAGCATCCTGGGATGCTGAATGGTTTGGGAGAAATAGGGGCAGGGTATTATTTGGACTCTTCCTCAAGACCTCTACCACCATTTACTCTCTTTGTTCCTTTGTAAGTGTGCAGATGAACTTTTATCACATAACCATAACATATCATTCGCATAGGTTTAGATCTGATACATATGAAATGAGATATTAAGGGAATACTGGGCTGGATAAGGCACATTAGGTCATAGTTTTAGTTTCAATCCTTCCTTGAACACAAACTTTTTAATTTTTATTATTTTTTTGTCTGATACCCAAAATTATCTGACTTGTTGCTAGAGACGAGTTTATCAGACTATGAATATGGATAAGCAGTTATTATAATTTATAGAGAGGTTTTTTTCATTCTTATTTACCCATATTATACTAAATTCTACAGTTGCAAAAGTGCAGACATTTCATAGGCTGTCTTCATTAATTAGTTTCAAACACTTCATTATTTCTTATTATTTCCTGATCTTATTTTGGAAACTGAAAAACATGATCTTACCCTTTCACTTCAGGTTTACTCTTCTGATGAAAACTTGGTGTTACTGTAATGAATTGTACCTGTAGCTTTGAATACGCTTAAGGAAATTATAAACCAGAAAAAAAGAAGGATCAGCTTACCTGGTTTGTTTTTTTTCACTGCCATATGATAGCAACTGTGAAAAATTTTAGATAATGTTCAACTTCCACTCTGAAGTGTGATTGTTTTACTTAAAATTTTACACTGATAAAAATGGTCCTTTTCAAGAAAATATTTTTTCTTTAAAATCAAGATATTACTTTCAAATGAAAGTCTCAATGAAATATTAATAGACAAAGTACATAATATTTAGTTTAATGTACGCATGTATTATGCAACTAAAACAAGTTTCATAAAATTGATTCTACTTACATTTGTAGTACAGTGAGATGTGTTAAATTGCTAAAAAAAAAGCTTTCCATTCAAGCAGGTGGAATAATACCTTTCCAAATGCCTCATTGAAATTAACGAACCAAAAAAAGTAATTTGCTAGATCCAAACAAAAAGTAGTCTTTGGAGAAGGAAAAAGGAAAGATGTATATATAGTATTGGCTTTAATCTACCCTGCAGTCCATTGTCTCTAGAAGCAAAAAGACAAAAGGGCATACTGAATATACATAGCATATGCTGCTACTGGCAAACTTATGTTGCTGCTAATAAAAGGGGTTAAACGTCATGATGTTCTGGAAAAGATTGTGTATACATGCTTCATTTCTATTTTAACAAAACAAATTCAAGCACATTACTTTAAATGAATGACATCATTAAAGCTGAAAACTGTTCCATCAACTGTTGAATCAACTAAAGGAAAGTGTGAAATAGATGATTCTAGAATAAATTCTGATTATTTGAGGTACAGGAGTAAAGAGATAGCAACGAAACCTTACAGTTAGGAGAGCAAACAAGTTTAGCAACCTCATATTGGAGACAGAGCCTCCAACAAGCCTGATGGGCAGCAGGAAAAATACGAATAAAATAGAACATAAGAAAGCAAAAGAAAAAGAAATAAAATATAGTAAATGAAACCTGGGGGCACCAATTGTCTTCAGGGCTCAAATACAACAAACCAAAAGCCCTGGCCTACCATCCGTGGTAGCATTTTTTTGACCTAATGGTAGTATCAAGCTTTATATGTTAGGTGTAAACTGTAAGTTTTCTAGTTGGCACCACAGGAATATACAGAGTTTTAGATAGAAACTATGAACTGCTGTTGTTGCACTAAAAAGTTGGGATACAGAAAATGAATTCACCATTCTCTGCTTCTGGGGGAAAATAAACCATTCAGATCAAGTTTACAAGGGTGATTTTGAAGAGAACAGCCATCTGGAAGCAGAAGTCATGCAAAGTTATTGGTAGGTATTCCAGGTCATGAAGCATGGGGCCTGCAAATCACTGGGAATGAAATAATGTACTTAGTGATTCCTTTATCACCATTAGCACTTTAATGTCAAAAGTTAGAAGAAGTAACAGCCAGACTTCTGAAAAGGCAAGAGCAAAGTAACTTGTCAGCCAATTAGCTCCATTGTCAAGCACCCAAAGAGCTATCAATTCAGTTTTCTCAGACTCCCATAGTATTTAAATGTATTAAGTATTTAACTGTACTGAGGATGTTTCTGTATGTGTCCCAAAAATGATGACAAACATCTGGATTAAAGGCTGCAAGAGATGTCCAGACCTTAATAACCGTAGCAAGTCAGTTCTAAACTTATATTCATTACTCAAAAGATTTTCCTATAGAAGAGGAGGGCCGCATTATAATCGATAGTAATTAAGCGATGTACTTGTATTTAGAAAGATCTTGTGAATTGCTTTCTGTTTCAAATCTTCCTTCACTAGTTGCAATTAATGAAAGAAATCGTAACAGGACAGCATGAGTTCATCTGGAATCCATATTAATTTGATGACAAATTCCAAAATAAAAAGATTTTTTAAACGGATAGCTAGTATCAACAAAAATTATGGATTCTACCAGTATTATTACTAATTCAGGCATAAAACAATGGTTGGATAACGGTCTTTATTATGGATGACTCCAGGGTTTTATATCTCAGATAGATTATTCTTAGGATGATTTTTTCCCTTGGAAGATGGGTAGCTCCATAACTCTTTTCTGGATGTTTCACTAGGTACTCCTGAATCAAGTTTTATATTGCTTTTCATATGTAATAGAAAATACAAATGAGGTTGTTAAAAGACAGTAGTACAAACTACTTGCTTCTAAATACCAGGACTGGAATATGAAGGAGTACTGTCTGGCTGAAGTTCATTTTTCAATGGCACATAAAATTTTCCTATTTCATTTTATTCACACTAAATCATTTGGTTAAATCTTACAGAGCAAATTAAATATTAATTACTATAGATGGAAACCTTTGGTAATTTTTCAATTAAACTCATTAAGTTTCAGTCAACACATCATGCAAGTATATGCAATAAAATAATATTCTTAATTTTATTATATTATAGAGCACAGTAACTGGTAAAAACCTCTCAGTTCAGTTTATTTTTTCCTTGTTTTCCTTTTTAACTATTGACTTTAAAGAGCCTTTTATAATTATGATGATAAAATTCACTAAAAATTATTTTCAAGTCATTTTGTGGTAACATACCAGTGATACCATTATAAAATAATTGTTAGCACTGAACCTTTTACTTCACCTCTTTAGGTCCAGTGAATAACATCTTCTGCTTTATAATTCATAACTAAGTAGTTTAATGCTATCCATAAAATAATTGTGCTTCTTTTAGGAGCATTTTCATTCAGATTCCAGCTGTTTCCAGCTCTATGCTTTTCTTCCTCCTATGCATCACTTATAACCCCCCAATATTAAGTAAGATCCACACAAGCCAAAAGAGGGTCAGAGACAAACATAAAAGGCCAAAATCCTGATATATGTCACACATTCCAAAATGTCAGGAGCAAGTTAGATGACTATAGTGAAATTGGCAAGGGACAAAGCTTTCTAGCCTTTATGAATCCGGTTCACATTTATTAATTTTATTATAATTCTGTAAATCTTCGCAATGCTTTGCTCATAGAATTATTTAGTTTGAAAAGAACCTTTTCACACCATTCCTTCTAATACCTTGTTCAAAGCTAGGCCAATATAAAAGTTACATTAGATTGCTCAGTTCTTAATGCAGTCAAAAACTTCAGACACAGCCTCTTAAATGTTGAGTGGAGAATTACTGCTTCCCTCAGTCTACTGTATATATTGCTGCTAATCTATCTCACTAAGCAGTTAACCTTTATTTCCAGGAAGAAAGCTGACTGATGGTCAGCTTGTATAGTGGGACCCTCAAGCCCTATTTTTGGATAGCTGCTATCCAGACCATTGGTCCCCAGATTGTTCATGCATGAGGTTTTAAATGCACATCCAGGACTTTGTATTTTGTCTTTGTTGAACTTGAGCAGATTCCTGTAGGTCCAGCATTCCAGTTTGCTGAGATCCCTCTGAAAGGCAGCCCTGTCCTCCAGAATATCAACAGCACTCCCCCTGCCTCAATGTTGTGTCACCCTGCCTCAATGTAGTGTAGTTTCCAGTTAGATTAATACCTTATCACACCAACAGTTTAATGGGCCATCCATTCAATCTACATCCCCTCAGTCTCCTACAGGTGACACCATCTAAAGCCTCAATAAACTCAAAATAGATTATATCCAATGCTCTCCCCTCATTCATGGAGCCAGAGACCTGGGAGGTGTCAAAATAGACCTTGTCAGTAAAGACTCATGCAAAGACATTGCCTCTTTTGGCAAAAGACAGCCTTTTTTCATTCTGCTAAGTCACTCACTCCATCTAATAGTGGGTTAACACATTTGCTTTTTTTTTTACTGTCATTGTACATTGCCCATCATATCCCTTATGAGTTTCAACTGCTTTCCTAATTCCATTTTTGCATTTCCAGTTATGTTAGTTTATTCTCCTTTGACAGTTTCCAACTCCCATTCACTTCCTTTATATATTCAAGTTTGGTCCTTCTTTGGTTATATAACCTCCTGCAATCACTGCCTCTTTCTTTGTAGATCAGCATCAACGGCTTTTATGCAGTATGGATACTGACCTTTAAGATCAAACAGTTTTACTGAGCAACCTTGGCTTTCAAAATAGCCTTCTGCCTAACATGTCCCTGAATGAGCTCAAATTTGCTCTACTGAAGGTCAGGATTTATTCTGCTACTTGTTTTCCTCAGTTTCCTAAAAATCTTATATCCTACTTTCTTGGGATCACTATAGTCAAAGCTGCACTGACCACTTTTCCTATATTGGTGAGTAGCAGGCCCAGCAGACTACTTATTGCTACTGTATGTCAGCACTTACAGCAGAAAATTATCATCAGTGCTTTATAGAGATCTCCTGGACTATTTGCATCCCAACAAAGGTCAAAGTGGATAGAGTATCCAGTGAGAACCATCATTTTCAACTGGGGGACTTCTTCTAGTTGTTCAAACAAGACTTGTTTTTTTCCTCTTTTTGATTGGGCTGTCTGTATCTGTGTCCCCTGTGATCCCAACTCACAAGCACTCATTCAGATAGCTCCATTTCATAAAAGAGTTCTTGAATGTGAGTGGCTCCTTTGGGTAGAGTACAATTTGCTTTGTCTTCCATAAAGTGTTTAGAAGGAGTTTATAGCCATTCATCACCTCATTCCAGAAACGCAAATATTTGTCCCATCATATTACTGCAATCCCTATGACATCATAGTTCTTTAACTGAATATAGACTTATGGTTATCAAAAGTTCCACTATTTTTGTTTCTCCACTTTATCTTTTGCCTTTCTTCCTCAGACTTCAGCTGATCCAACACTGATCTCCTACAATTCCTCTTTGTTTTTTGTCTCCCCACTTGGCTGTTTCCTGCTGAGGGCTGGTCTGTCTTATCAGGGTCCCGTTTGTTTTATAGATTGTGCATGTTTGTGTGCAGACACTTCAGATGGGCCCTCAATTTTCCCACTTTCTCAAGGGGAGTGAGAGAGTTTCCCCGCTGCCCCCTGGGTGCTTCCCCTTTATGTACAAGCTTTGGCTTCTACTCCCTATCAAAGTTAGCCTAGCCCTGAAGAAATCAGATTAAAAGGTATGATGAGAAGACCATTCAATGCAGCTGTCTTTTCCTTGGCACAGAAGGAAAAAGCACTCAGGGTAGGAAGGTAGAGTATACAATACTCTTCAGGATATTTTTTTTGTGTGTGTGCACTGTTGGCCTGTAATGATAAAACACATCAAACATTTGCTGAAATCATTTCCAGATTTTAAAATATACAGGATTTCTGGATAGGGTAAGAAAATATATATCATTGTTATTGACTTGTTATCAGGGGTAATCTACAAGTCTTAACCTACGCTTAAAAAACTACTTCTCTCCTTAGAATTTTAATGCTATTCTTTTTTCCCATGTTTCCCTCCTTACATCTTTCAGATGCACAGAACTACCTTCTTCAGAGATGACAGTTCCAAAGTTTAATTAGGAGCATCGAAGGGAGTCTTAATTCCATCTTTGCTTGAAGATCAAATAATTGTCATCCATCTCTTTAGGAGAGTATGAAACCTTTTCCTGCTGGCTGTAATAAACAAGAAATCTTTCCTTCTAACTGTATGAAATATCCTGTAAATTCAGATGTTTAAGAGTTTAATTTTAGAGTGCAACCTAAGCTACTTAAACAGTTAGCAAATAGGGAAAGACACACTCATAGGAACAATTAATACAGTGCCAAATTCTGAATGTCAAGGGAGATTACACTCTTAACTTAAGGTGTTTAAAGTTAGGTCTAATGAAACTAGAACCCAATATTATGCAATCAGAAAATTGAAAGTTTATAATAGCAGAGTTTAAAAACTAAGTAAATAAGAGAGCTTAAAGCATCAATATATCATGAGGAAAAAGCCTTACATATACAGTTAAAAAGCAGACCTATCTTATTACATGAAAAATAGCTTAGAAATACAGGTTCTCATGTAACAGATAAAATCTATCTGGACAAGTTTTCTATTTAGAATGAAGACTATTTCTGCTGTTGTGGTGTAATGGGGTGTTACAGTGTAAGTAAATTGCATTTTACTCTTATTTTAGGACATAATAAAGTGTCTTCAGTAAGGCTAAATGATACCACTAAAGTGCTAATATTTACAGAATAGTATAAAGAAATCAGAGTCTCAAAGAGAAGTATAACATTGCATTTACTTGAAGTGAGTAATTTCACTATCATTAGCTAGATATTTCTTCAGTTCACTGCTATATTGTTCCAGTTTTATGCCAGTAAACCCAAACTAAATCACTAGGATAAATCTAGAGTAGCTATAAGTTTTGAATCAAGGTTAAAATTCATATATTTACGTAGGTTTTCTCATTTCCATGCAAGTGTTCCTGATCTGTTTCGAGTTTATCAGAGTAAAAAGAGTGTAAGCTATACTCTATGCTGAGTTTCTATCTGGTAGATTTTTCAATCATATGCTGTATTAGAAAACATAAATATTTATTACACTTTGCACACTATTCATTTTATTTAAACTCATAATGTTCATTCTATTATTATATTTGTTATATTCAGTTATAATCTTCAGTGTAAAAAGTTTGAATTAAAAAAATATAAACAATTTACGGTACTCAAGTGAATTTATAATTTTTTAATTTTATATTGCTGAAATAAACTTATTTTTTACATCGATAAAAATATAAATTCACTTATTAATTTTTATAAATTGCAAGACTAGTTTGTTGATGTATTCACATATGTCTCCAATAAAGTTATCACAGAATCTCTGAGTCACTAGAATTCTATTTGGTTTTATGAATTAAGAGAACATTTCAGAGGAAGAGATATTACAGAACTTAGTTTTGCTGTTTGCAAGGAATAGACCACATCTTTCACAGCATATTTGATCTTCATTATTTTCATATAGGACATCACAAGCCTTCTGAAGAAAAACATTTTGCTGATTTAGTTTTCAGTGAAAACAGTCCAGAATTTTTTCTCTGCTAGTCAGTACTTATCTAATAAACAAATTGACTGAAAAATGACTAATAATAAGACTACAAATTATGAGATCTTTCTAAGGCTTGGAGCTCTTCTAAAATAAAACAATCCTCCCGACAACACCGTTGTTTACTTTATTTCAGTATCATTTTTGCAGTTAAGGCCAGAAGCAGAGTCTAACTCTAAATCATGTAAGTAGCCAACAGTAAATCCTACCTTGGAAAAAATAAAAGTAGACTTTTGATCACATGATTCGCTACAAGGAAATATCTGAAATCTTGACTTTATTTGCTACATTTTCATAATCATTAATATGGTCCTGAGAACAACTATTTTTCAAGGTGAAAATAAAAATAAAGCTTTAACTTAAACCTTTTACTTTTCCTCAGTGGTAGAATGTAACTTTAACCTTTTTGGAATTTCATGAAGGCCAGAAGAAAGACTATAATCCTATAGTAGTCCAGGGGGTAGATTTGTGTGACAGGCAAAATGCTTGACTGATCGGGGTCTTTCTGGTTCACAGCAGCTGCTTACAGCAAGGTTTCCCTTGTCTTACCCCATCTCTGTCTAATAGTGCCTCTATTTCTAAAATTCATAACAAGAAAAGAAAAAAAAAATATCCATGCAAAGTAGAAAGTTTTTTAGTCAAAATGATATTTTTATTATTCTTTTTACTGCCTTTAGTATTTATCACACAGACTTATGTCTAGTGTAAGAGTATTTAGAAGGAGAGAGGAATCGATTATCTGATTATGACCTTGTCAAAGAGGATGATAAGGAAAAGGAGGAAACCAAACTCAGATAGGAACAAACCTGCCCACTAGAGCCAATAACAGGAAAAGAACCTGGTCAGTTACACCAATTTATACAGGTGGAGTGTGAGAATGTTTAGTTCTGTAAGGTCATCTGACGGAAGATCTTTATCAAAATGGAATGATGGGGGGGAGGGGGCGGGCAGGAGGAAAGGAAGGCTGTAAGAAAACCATGCAGAGACATAGACCTATCAGACTGGCAACAAGGAAAATAATGAGAAGAAATAAACCTTATCAGTCACACTAATTGATGGACTCTGAAGAAACAGCAAGGATCACATCAAAGAGAACTAACCTGGACTTTGCAACTGATAAGGATGCAAACCTGAAGGTCCAGAGTGTTGGAGGGGGTCCATCAGACTGTGTCAACTCATGAAGCAATGTGCAGGGGAAGTAGGGACAGAGAGAAACAGAGATAGGGTTATGCAGAAAGGGGTATAAAAAAGGTCATTCATATGTAAAACAGGAATGGTCTTGTCTGGCTTGTCTGCCTGAGCCCAGCACCTCCTGACCACAGTCTGTCCTGTCTTCTTGTATCTTCTTATTAAATAATTCCTTAAATCTCTCTCTTTGTAATCTCACTCTCTATCCTGTGTGTATTCTTGCTGCAAGGAGTGAGACTGAGGATGTGGGTGCCCCTTGCCAGTGGTATAAGCTAGTGGAGCCAGTGGCTGTCTTTAATCTCCAGCCACTGGGGCAGGAAGAGTATGTGTCCCTAAAATTAGCTACTGGGGGGACTAGGCTGAGTGAGACAAGTAAGGGGCTCAATTCTGGCAACTGGACCATGGGTAACAGCCTGGTGCTGGCTGCTGGAGGTGAATGTCTATATCTTCCCCAAACTGTCTGGGTGGGTGAGTGCGCATGCATATCCACTAGCAACCGTCAAGCTGGATTACCTGTTAGTAGAGGTCCTTGGGTCTGGGATAGGATATCAGATGAGTGGAAGGTCGCTGCTTGTATTTGGGGGGACCCACAAGTGTGGGGTGCCTATGGGATGAGTGTGTGTGTATGCATGCGTGTGTCACCATGTGTGTGTCTCTGGAATACACTCTCAGCAAACAGGAAAATAGCAGCTGCATCCCTCAGTCTGGGCAAAGATCTCAGATCCTCGGGCACTGAGCTGTGCTCCAGACCTTGGGCTGGAGCTGCTGGGGGACATCCCTTAACACTACATGTCTGAATCATGATTAAAGATGTAAAGCAAGCTCTGCAGGTCATGGCTGTAAACATGGTCTGCAGCTTTAAAAAACAGAAACCTGATGCAGACTGTATGGGATATCTCTGCTTTCCCTGCAGTAGTCTTACTATAAATTTTACTCTTAATAAAGCCTTTTTTCAAACATACTATCTAATGCTAAAATTGTGTATAAGAAGATATATCAAGAGTTTTCAAGGATCCGTAAGTAGTGATTACCCCTACACTATTTCTTTATATGCAATAATCTTTTCCAAAGAAAAGATATGTTGGCATCATTGCTAAAGTGCTACAGCTGTCGTATTCATTGTAATGAACTACTTTAAATGAAGAGATGCATTTATATAAATAAAGAAATGTGTTTCAAGTGGCTCAGTAATTTGTAGGTTTTCATTCTGGAATTAAATATTTCCTTCCTTTTGCACATAATTTTTGTCCCTTGAGAACCCTTGGTTTTTTCCTATTAGATCATACTCCTAGGAATATGAAATCCGTTGAAATACAGTAATGATACTGTTTTCATAAAATCAATTTGAAGAAATACTAAAGAGTAATATGATAGAACAAGGAAGAACAGTAATATTTATTGAGTCTTAACTGAAGGTAAAAGCTGACAGTTTGGTCATGACCATTCTAAATTTGAGAGCTTCTATGATTACATTCTAATTTTGAGAGCTACAACTACTAAATAAATGCTCAGGTAAATTTTTATAAGCTTAGGGAAAAAATATTTTAAACATAAAACCAAGGGTATAACAGGGATGTGAATTTTGCTCTTCCTCTTCCATCTTTTTATTTTATTTTAATTTTTCTAATACTGTGTGCTGCTTCTGATCAAAGGGTAAAATCTGATTTATTTCTCTGTCTTGACTGTGTATTTTCTACACCATGTTAAAACCAAACAAATAAATAGGCAAGCCACCTCCCTACTCAAAGCCTTCACATTCTGCTAAAGACAAATGCGTCACTATTTTTCCCTTTGGGAGAAACTGAATACAAAAAGATCCCAATGAAAAGGACAGTTTATGGCAGTGCTGAGAACTGAAGTAATGACTAATGTAGAAAATCCACCTCTCATCAACAGTGTTTCAAGAAAAAAACAAAACAAAACAAAGCAAAACAAAACAAAAATCCACCCACCCAACCAACCAACCAGATGTGTGTCTAAAATGCTGCATAACTGCAAAGGAGTAGCTGTAATTTTCAGTTTGGTATGGCAAGAATGACTAGTGTGTTTTCTTAAAATCTACTTAATCCTTGCCAGATGCAGGTGAATCTCCGGACAGAAACAGCACTTGGCTCTCAGTGCACAGAGCAAGCTACACTCAGAGATTATCCAACTTGTAGAGATCACATTAGTAAAAATGTATAATGTTGCTTCCCTTGCACAAATATCTAGTTTGCATGTTCTGTAAACCATTGTAACAGGTGTTACAGAGTTTAGCAATGAACTGATAAATAGTATCAAAATTGACTTTTCGTTACTATAAGAAGCCACCCATGGCAAAGTTAAAAACCAAAACCAAAACCAAGCAAACAAAAAACCAAAAAAACTCCAAACAAACAAAAACCTGAAAAAGTGCATTCACTCATTTTCTTTGGCAGCCTAACGAATGGAATCTGGACTTTTCATTTGTTTATTGTTGACCCTATGTCTCTGGTCACTTAGTATGTTAAAATTTTAGCACAGTCCAATGGTAGTATATAATGTTCTTATGTCTCCATAAAGAAGACTAGGAAGTTAGAAAACGATGGAATCAGAGGGGGAAAAGAACAAAGAGATTAAAATTGACCTTTTCCAGTGCTTTTGGTTTATAAATATTATTGAAATGAAAATTTTTCACCAAAATATTTTGTTCAGTCTTACTTTCAGGTTACTCTTCTAAAATCTCTCTAATAAAAATCTTTCTTTGTGATGAAAGATCATAATAATAATAATAAAATAACCCAGGGCAAATATGAGATTGCTACCTGAAGAGAGCTAAAGTTGATTTTCTTCCTTATTATTAATGAACAGATGTTTGGCTCCCTAAAAAGATCAGCCTAGTTGTTAATGATATGTATGCCTATTGGAAACCTCAGCATAGTGACCAGGGCAAACTGAGCACAGAGAGTGAACTACCTTTTCCATCCTGGCTGCAATCACTCTGATTTAGTGTTAAGATAAATTGGCAGGGTAAACTGGAGAAATCTAGTACTCCTCGGTGACATATGCCATGTGCATAAGCGACTTCAGTCCCTAGATTCCCCAAAACATCATAGAATTTAAGTAAAATAAAACCTAGCTCACTTTCATTTCATGTATATAGATATGTAAACCTAACATAATTGATTGGTAACAGTAGACCCTTCCTTGTTGTTGGTGGTGGTGGTGGTGGTGGGTTTTTTTAGTGCAATGGGAGGCAATACTTCTATGTAATGCTATCTTAATATTATCTCTATATATTTCTTATATTTCTATGTCTTTACACAGACACAAAATAAATGGATATGGCTTACAATTTTTATAGACCTTATGGGAAATAGTAATTCTGTCAGCAAATCACATATATTCCATTAAAAGCATCCTAGCAAAGTTTAGCTGCAATTATTTCCCGTGTTATTAGAATAAAATTAACTTTGTTCATGTTTGTAAACTGCCTACAATGATGTTTTTCATGAAATTAGTCTGATGGTACCTTTAGTACCTTGGATAAACTCGATGACTTGATCAGTTAATGTCTTTCCAAAGTTCTAACAAATTTCTAAGCAATTCTATAGCAATAATATATTTTACATTTTTTTCCGTGTGTTTATTAGCTTTTTGGGTTGCCTTGAGCTGCTAAAAATCTTTAGGGACCTATTCATGGAATGTCTAGTTCTAAAGAGTAGTGTGAAATATATTAAGATGGAATTCAGATATTGCATAATTAGATAGTCTACTGCTGTATTAGATGAGATTTAGTTTTTCCACAATTTATGAAATTGTTCTGAAGTTGATAACACCAGAAGAAAAGAAAGAAAGAAACAAGGAAAAGTTTAATAGCTATGACTCAAATCCTAAAGTGTATCAGTAATAGCAACATGCTATTGGGCATGCTATTTCATGCTTTGTTCTATGGATGAAATTTGTAAACTCATTTTTCCACTAGTATTTGAAATAAGATTGTAGTTGCAATTCTCCTTACCTCATTTTAATTCTAAAATTTGTAACCATGTTTTTCTATATCTCAGAAAATACACATGGGTAACAAAGTCTTTTGAACTCTGAAATATATTGCCCATAGTATCAGCAAAACTAGTTATGTTTTACGGTCAGAATGTAACTCCAATTACTTACTTCATTCTTATTCTCTGTTACATACTATACATAAGCTTTTATGCTATACATAAAAAGTTGTCACAAAAAGATTAAAACAAAAGTTTAAAATATAAGTTAAGATGGTATGTTTAGTATCTTTTAAATATTTGTTATGGAAAAGTCTTTCCCTAAAAGCTTAGAACGACAATTATTATTTTTTTTTCTTTTCTGAAACACCCCATATTTTCTAGGATAGAGAGAATTATTATACATTAACATTTTGTTTTATTTATGCCCTTGTCTGCACAGAATACAAACACTATTTGAAGGTAGAATTAGTAATTTACTACAGAGATTTTGTATTGTGCTCTGTTACATTAATTAAGCAAGACTATGAATTTACATCTGATATGACAATGATGATAAATATAATAGTGGGTAAGTAGTAAGAATTTTGAGAAAGAATATGTGATGAGGAAAATAGATCTGTGCTATTTTTTTCCTAGACTAATTTGACTTGAACCACTAATTGAAACTAGAGTGTTTTCAACTTTCAGAAATTTAAATTTATTTCTAAAGAAAAATAATTAGTAATAAAGACAGGAAACCCATACTTTATCAGCTTCTTTATGAAGATCTTATGGCAGACAGTGTTAAAACCCTTAGAGTGTACTCTAGGTAGACAATAACCACTATCCTCTCTCCTTACCTACCATGCCGGTCTTTTCATCAGAAATGTTTATCAAGCTTGTCAAGCATGGCTTCTCCTTGGTGAATTCATGCTGACTATTCTTGATTAATTTCTTATCCCTTAAGTAATTCTGATTACTAAGTAATATCATGAAACCTTGATAGCACAGAAATGTTATACAAATATTTTGTATGGTATTCTGACACAATGATCAATCTGTCTACCTGTTTATCTATCTGCACATCTAATATCATACTCTTTTCTATATTATAAATATATTATAACTATGCAGGATTATTCTTTTTCTAGGATCTGACTGCTCTCAAGTTGGAATATTTTCAGCAACAGATGATGTAGTCCCTTTCTCAAAAGAGTATCAAACGTCTTTTTATCACATAATTAGATTGTTGGTTGCCTGTTTTCAAAATAGCTTTTTTTTCTTCAAACCATTTACTCTAACTCAAGATATTACATTAAGATATGTGCTTGAGTGCAACTCAGAAGAAGTAAAATGTCCCCCTGTGTGGAATAAAGATTCCATCCATTTGATAAATCTGTGTTTTGAACAATTCCAAACAATATTTATTCTCTTATGCTGCTGCTCAACAGAGTAATGATAAAAATTTTTTTACTGTACAAAGCCTTTTTTTATTATAGCACCTCCGTTTTGGCAGTTTTTGGAAACTAGCTCTGTTTCCTGAAAATACAGATATCCACAGGTGAGATATCAGTAAGATATAGAATTGCTTCTTTTATTTGGCATTTGCAAACTTCTCTTCACCAATTTCAGGTCTATTTTTTCTTCATCTTCTTCCTGTTAGTCTGATTATTGCTAACCCAGTTCCCTGGGAAATCACCTGGTTTTACCTTTACTTATTTTACTTTGAATCTACCTTAATGCTTTTGTCTTGCAGCCTGGCAAATCCAATCTGATTTTTGTTTTTTATTTCAAAACATTTAGAAGACTTGTTTCTTATTTTAATCCAATCTTTTCTGCAGCCTGATTTTGGCAAAGTGAGCACATTCTGTCCAGAATTTCATGTTTAACTCAGCTTCTTCAGATTCTATTAAAAATATTATCTCTTTCAAATTCTTGACATTTTAAATTGACATTTTTCAGATTTTGTATCCTTACTATCATCTTTAAACTTCAAAATTCATTACAACAGGTGTATGTTCACTTTGGTCTAAGTTTTTAAACAAGTCTGATCTATAAATATAGATAATTTTTGAAAGTGCTCTTTTGCTCATTGTTCTTTTTAGCATTTCTGCTTGCTGCTACAGAAAGACAAAAATATATCCTGGAAATTGTAACATTTCCAGAAGCCTATGTGCATTGCCTTATCTCCTTGTTTTCACTCACTAACCTTCCTTATCTATTCTTGTCTTCTTCAGTTTCTTCCTGCCCTCCTAATGGCATGTGGCATTTATATGATAATTTTTGAGAATATGATCTACAAAACTACTGAATTAAAAAAAACAAGTAGCAAACAATGTCTATATAATATGTCTGTAAGACAAGTGGCAAACAGTGCCTAAATTGTCCTTCTGTAAAAAAAGCACTAGGCCCTACTTCAAGAATAAGCCATACTAGCATCAACTTAGTAATTCAAATTGTTGCACAGGATAGACACTTTCATGTCTGAGCTTTTCTCATCCTCAAGGAATATTAAGATACTCCACCAAAATGCACTGACTCTTAATAAATATGATGGAGTTGTTCTTCTTTGTAAAGGTCTTTCCCTCCCACCTGGGTCAGACATAACATCTGGGTCTGTAAAAAATTAGCCTCCTGTAGCAGTGTCTATTCACACCATTCCACCAATATAATTCCTGTTCTCTAAGAACAGTCTGGCCAGTCATTGGTGGCCAAGTATTCAGAATGGTAATGAATATGAATCTTGGTGGGGGGGTCTTAGTTCGGAAACTCACACCCCTTGGGTTCTAAACACATACGAATCATAAATGTAAAGACACGATATTTCGGACAAATTTGGTACATTTCACAGAGACTAGAGAACATATACTTCAGAAAAAAAATGCCAGTCTCTTAAAAACATTTCAAATTAGAAGGATGTCAGATCTCCACCAAGGTTGCCAGGGTTTTTTTCTGTTTGCTTTCTTTATTATTAATTTTGTTTTTGCTAACAATGATGTTTCCTCAGGGCTTCTTTTCAGAATCACACATACCTTTCTTTATTAAATTTTCCTCCTTTCATTCCCTCTCCTACAGACAAAAGCACAGAAAGAAACAAAAGTCCACTTATTGAGAGACATTTGTCTTGAAGGTTTTCAGATCTGATGGATAGCTTTAAAATGGTAAGACTGTAAAAATTGTCTGTAACATGAGAAAAACATGGGAACCCCAGTAACAGTCAAACTTACCAGCCCTGAAAAAAAATTTAAGAAGTTAGGCACAACACAAACATAGCATTTAATTTAAAAAAATTCCTTGCTTTCATAGGGAAAAACGGTAAAAAAGGAAGACTTGGGAAACTACAGACTGGCCAGTTTCACCTCTGTGCCCAGCAATATCATGGAGCAGATCCTCCTGGAAAATACGCTAAAGCACGTGGAAAATGAGGATGTGATTGGCAACTATCAGCATGGCTTCACTAAGGGGAAATCATGCCTGACAGATTTGGTGGCCTTCTTCAACAGGGTTACAACACTGGTGGATAAGGGAAGAGCACATGACATCATCAGCCTGGACTTGTGTAAAGCATTTGACACTGTTCAAAGCAACATCCTTGTCTCTCTGTTGGATAGAAATGGATTTGATGGATGGAC
>VXBO01008359.1:3634-19860 GCA_013400135.1 Rhinoptilus africanus
TTTTTTTTGCAGTTAATAAACAGCTTGCTGATAAAGAACGTGTAGCAGCTGCTTTGGAAAACTCTCACTTACTGGAAGTGGTGAATCAGTGTTTGTCTGCTCGATCATAACTGCCCGATGAGGAAATCGCTGGTATTCTGCTGTGTCAGACTAATTTTGTATATAAGTGGTGATGCTAGTGTTACACTATACATATATCTATGAACAAAATAAAATCGCTTGAATTTTCTCAAAGAATTGTTTCATTACTCCCACAAAAATAGTATGTGAGAAATTAGCTTACAGGCAGCTACAAAAATATAATGAAAATTTACTTTTAAATTTTATTTGTCATTGCATAGGTAGGATTTTTCTTAAAACATTTTTGTTTCAACCTGTTTTTAACCGGTTTCTCACTATCCAAAATTAGTTATAAACTGTATTTTAGAAGTGGATTTTGCACATCAGACTTTACAAGTATGCTAAGCTAATTGGCAGTTAAAATCTTTATATTCATACAGCTCTCTTGGACTGCTAATCTGATTTTAGCTGCAGACATCAAAAACGTGTAAGTTCATGTGTGCAAAGTTGCAATACATTTTAGGAGTAAGTGTAAGCCCTTTTAAATTATCTGCCTGGCTTTTATTATAGTAACTTGGATTAGCCAAATATGGAGTGCTCTTTAGACCTGTATAAAATGTGATTTATTTTTAATTACTCATTACTTGTGATAGGAAATACAGTGTCTTTAAGGTGGGGGGTTTTTTCACCCACCTGCTGCAATATAGGAGCGAGTCATTCATAGTTCTCAGTATGAACAGTCCAGCTACCTTCTGCTGAAAGACTTTCCTGGCAAAGTTTGACACCTAAATGACAAGCTTTGCTTTAAACATATTGAGATTTAATGATAACACCTAGCCTCTGCTTCTGGGCTGGGAAATGTGGCATTTACTAAACTGTTGTCTTCTGCAGCGATTGACAATACAAAAATTCCTTAAGATAGAATTCCAGAATTAATCTGGATATTTGTTTAAAGGTGTTTCTGATCATGCACCCCATAGAAAAAACCCAGCTTGTTAAAGAAATCCTATCGGGTATTTTGGTGCCTGCACACATGTAATGTTACTTTCAGCGTTATCAGTTATTTGGAGAGTAACTGATACACTTTTAAAAAAGTAGGTTGTGCTCACCTGTTTGATGGTAATGCTTTATATTTCAGTAGTATTTTCTCTTGGAGGATCTCAGATGCTATTTTAAAAATGGTGGAGCTTATGAGCACTGTATAAACCACAGCCTAGTAGTCCGGTCTGGTCTGTGTTGAGCAGCTGAGGAACCTGAGGCAGTGGTGAGCCAAGTGTGACATCTAAAGTCACGTAGCAAAATAGGGCAGAAACCAGTCCAAATCTTCCTGTTTCAGAAATGACGACTCCAGTTTGCTTTGAATGATCAGCACTTGCTTGGATGTATGAATGAAACTGTAAATAAAGACAATATTTATGTAGTATTACTATTGGGAAAGGAGCAGAATGACCCAGATGTTAATGCTGTCTTTCCTCCCTGCCTGTCTTGCGGAATCACTGAACTCATTAGTTCTGACATTGCCAGCGTTTGCACCACAAATTAAACTTCAGCCATGGCGATGCGTGCAGGCAGCTCATAGGCAGCACGCTTGGTTGGTTTGATTTTGTTTTCTGGGGCTTTTTAATAGAAAATTAATTTTGCCATCCCAGATTTTGGGGAAGAAAGGAATGCAAGTATGTGCCAGGGGGAAAACAGAAGGATGACTAAGCTGCCAACAGATTGCTTCAACCTGCACTCCAAATAGAGAAAGAATCAGTAAATTATGCTTCGTTGAATCTCTCTGCCTGGCTTTCACCACTACATAATAATATTGTTAAATAATTTATTGGGGTGTTGGCACTTGCCTCATGAAGCACATTGTACACAGTAACCCTGGGGGTGCGCTTTGCAGCATTTACATTTTCAGAGAAGAAACAGCATGGGGTTAGATTGTTTCAATAAATAGCTGGGGGATGACTTTTCTGTAAAGGGACTCTATTGTGGGATATCAAAGAGTAAGTCTGACTTCTGCTGCTTGGGGATGGAGAATTCTATTGCTGTAGATCTGGCATGTTTCTTTAAGTGATGTGGATGTTATATTTAAGAGATGATGAATAGGACAGTACGGGCAAACCACAGGTACTTTGCTGAAGATAACAAGTCCTCCTGTATAGGCTTCCTCAACTTGGGTACTGGCTGCATGATAACGTACTGCCAGTTCTAGCAAAAATCTTCCATGCCCTGGTTTTAATGATCATTAGCTGGCTTCTGCTGTATGGAGATAAAGTGGGAGAAGAAAACATTAATTTGTTATGAATATTTCTTTTCAGACTTTTATTTTTCAAAAGAACAACCCCTAAATTTAGCCTCTGGAATGCTTTGTAATAGGACACATTCCATCAGAAACTGTGAGCCTATGGAGCAGCTGTGTTGAATACAAACAGCCTCATTGAAGTCCAGGAAAAGTGCCAGAAGCAGACATCTGTTTCCCATTCCGAGGCTCTGGGCAGAGCCTTTCGGGGTGGCTGGATGGCATTCAGGGCTCCCAATGCTTCCAGGGGTGGCTGGATGGCATTCAGGGCTCCCAATCCACAAATAGCACCACAGGAGCTCCCTAGGGCAGCTGGCTCTGCTGGGCACTGGAGTAACCTGCCCTGCCTTTGAGCCCGCAAACCACCACAGTTGGTACACCTTGGGTTCCACCACGCTGCACATACTTGAGCCTGCCGCACAGTCCTCCTCCCTGGGAGGAGGTGACCTCTCCCCAGCTGCTCCCACGCTGGCACTGCTGCTTGCTACCACCATCTGAAACTTCCGAAGGCCCGGCATCCCCCAATTTTGTGAGCGGCAGGGAAGCAGCTCAGCAGCATTGTATGCAACAGTGCAACTGAACTGTCCGTGGAAGAACTTCACACTTCAATGGCAGTATTTCTTGTGCTCCTTGGGTGGAGCGATGTGTACCACATACTGGGAACTATTAGTTAAAAAAAGCTATTTCAGTCTTTTGGCCGTGCTTAAGATTGATGTGTTTACATCAATAAAGTGCTTTGATAAAGATCTCCCTCTGGAGCTTTGATTTATAAAGTACATGTTTTACAAGATTTTTTTTTATAGCTGTTAAAAACATTTCCCTTTAGCCTGTCAAGCAGACAAATGCACCACTTTCCCTTCCTTTACTAAATGCAGGGTTTGGTGTAAATACAGACTGAACAAGTGGCAGAGTCAACTTTTTTCCCTAAATAAAAGTTTATAGCAAAATCTTTCAAATGTTACTATGGAAAGGTAAGTATCAGCAAAGAGAACAGAATCAGGGGAAATGGAGGCTGTTACCTGTGTGTTTCAGTCTGCTGGTATGTCTCACAAATATTTGCCAGCAACGTTTACAAGAAAGCACATAAAAATTTTTTAATTCCACAAAATAGTAAAAATACACAACATTTTTACAAAATGTACAAGTAGTAGAGAGCCCTCATTTTGTTCAACACATTTCGGGAGTTGCAGAAGACCTGCTATCCCGTTCTATCACCTTCTTACCTATTTCTATCAAGTCATACGTTTCTTCTTTCACATCCTACCTGCAAAGAGCTTTTGCATCCTGGGGCAGGTTTTCTCCATTCCTCAACTTTCCTTTGTGAATCAAAGGAGCAGCTCCGTCTGCAGCAATGAAAACATCCTGGTGTTCGGAGGGTTGGAAACCCTGCTCTCCCAGCCTCATTCCGTGCACTCACCGGGGTCGCTGGGTACTTGCCAGTTGTCTCATCGGTTTTGCTGCTTTTCAGCCTCTTGTTGCAGCACACGTGAGCTTCAGATGCCAAGGTCGTCCTCTTGAGTACAGAACAGTCTCTGTTCCTGCCATTATCACAGCTCCCAGTGCAGGGCTGGAGGGAGAGAACAGGGCAGAAGTTAATTTCCAGCAAGTCTGTGGAACAAATATGAGACGGGAGTGGGGAGCAGCAGCTTTGGGAAAGCCCAGGAAGTGAAAGAGAAGGAAATGGCAGAGGCGTACAACACCACTGTGCTGCCTCGCTCTGTGGCAACGTGGAGAAGAGGGGAGTTTCTACAGAGCTGGAAGCTTTGTCCTCCAAATTGAAGGGGAAATAAGTGAGCTCTCACTACCTTATGCTCCCAGCCCCCTGGTTTCCTTGTTCCCTACAAGCTGAGGGGGAGATTCCCAACTGGGGCCTGTAGCCAAGGCATGGCTGCAGCGTGATCCCCTTCTGCCCTCAAGCTGGCCCATCCCATCGCTGCCCTTGCACGGCTGCGGGCAACCAAAGAGCTTTTGCTGGCCCACTGCAGGCGAGTCACAAACAGCAGGAGCAACACAGGAGGATAAGTACCTATGTAAACCCGTGCTTTAAGTTGAGAAAGGGAGATGCACACCTTGCCAGACCGTAAACCTGGTGGCCAAAGAGTGTGGGCAGCAGCTGTGTCCATGCTGAGCCAAGCAGGAAGACCCAAGCAACCGGCTTCCAAACTCTCTCTGCCGGACGTTATTTTGCTGTAACTTTGAGATGATGATTTATCATAGCACTTTTTTTTTCCTCATCTACCCGAATTAGTTTCATCTGGCTTCCCATCAGATGTGTCACACATGGCTTTGACCAAAATAACCTCAGTAGATTGTCAGGAGGTTGCTTAACCCCAGGATGCCTGGCAGCTTGATTTCTCTGCACTTCCGCTAATGGAAGAGCTGGCACATGCTCTGTCTAAGGATTATGAAGGTATCTAAGCAGCAATACTTTTTATTTCCCCTGCAAAGTGACAAATAAATCACCCATGTAGTCTGAAATGCTTGCGGAGAAAAACAATAAATGCCAATAGATTCCAATTTTTTTTCCTAACAGTTTCAATGGAACAAAATTAGTTTTACTACTGAAAATCAGAAAATAGTTTCATTAACACTGCAGACAACTTTTTAAAAAAGGCAATTACTTTTGAGGCAGGCAGAAAATAATGGTTAGGAATGAGTCACATTGTTTCTCTTCAAATTGGTACTGACTTATTTTCACAACAATGCATTTTAGACATTGTTTTTTGAAACATAAATCAATAATGTAAAGAGCCTGTCAAATTCTATGTTATTAATGATTCTTACTAATGACAGAATTGACTAGGAGCTGGGAACAGGAGCTGTCAAACAATTTCTTCCCCTTCTCCTTCAGACCCACCATTCTGGGTCTGATCCCGCAAATTTAGAGCTTTAACTGAGGTTATCCTCTGGATTATATTTTTAGCATAGGAGTGATGAAATCTTGTCACATTTATTTTTGTTGGTAAGAAAAATATTGGGCCACCCCTAATAAACCAACTGAGAGTTAATTTATTTTTTCAAACAAAAAGAAAACATTGTACAGCTTTAACCTCAATCCTAACTGCCTGCCTCTAATTGCGGATGCCATTTGCGTGTACACATTTCAGTTCGGCTGCAGTCTAAGCACTTAACTCCACAGGAGATCTACTTGTGCAATTAACAAGTCATATAATTGTTTTCTGCTTTTTATGGATGAATAAAAAACCACTATATCTTAGGTGCAAACTTAGATGCAAACACATCAGTTGATGTACCGCAGTAGTTTAGCACTTGCAACATATGTACTAATCCTCAAAACTGATAGAACTTTGCTAAAATGCTACGAAGACAGTGTACCTTCCGCTAACATTTCACTGGGATCCGGTCTTCACTCTCTCAAAAGTTGCTTGTCTTTCACTGACTACAAATAAATAGTGTCTTTTTTTGGCTTACGTGCCTAAGTGGGCAATCCCTGCTTCACCAGGAAGAGCGACAAAATGAAAGAGGCGACGTGGTATGAATCGTGCCTTGGTCCAGCTGGGAAGAATGGAAGCCATCCCACAGAACAGGCTCTGGAATACACAAACAAAAGAACATGCCAAAGAGAGGAAATACATACATGAAAGCTGCCAAGACTGTGACGTAGTGTCTCTGATTAGCTACATTCGGGTCTGTAGCAGAAAAAATAATTACTTGCCACAGAAATTGCAATGCGCAGAGCATGTGCTTTCACCAGTGTTGATGGCTGGAGAGGGACTGCCCTGCCCCAGGACAGAGGCTTTCCCGGCGCCGTGGGTCTGCGGCCAGCGCCGCGCAGGGCCCGTCCCAGCAGGGAGGCTGCCCTGCTGCACCCAGGCGTTGAAGGAAATTCGAAAGCTCTGCAAAGTTAAACGCATTTTTGCATGTACAGACAACTTGTGAAATTAGTAAGATGAAATTGTGAGCTGTGGCCGTGAATCCCGTGTCTCAGGGGCCTGGACACCCTGAGCATATGGTGCTACGGCTTCACACGGGCCAGTGGCTGTCCTGAGACCTGGCCAGCACAAAACCACATGAGAAACAAGGGGAGATGTCTTCATCCAGCATCTCAGAGCTCCTGCTGCCTCTCCAGGCTGGAATAATTCCCCCCAAAGCCCAGAAACCGTCCTGGCACCTCCATCATCCCCTGTTCGCCAGGTTCGTCACACACGTCTGGGGCACCAAGGCATGGATGCCTATGCTGTACCTGCTTGCACTTAACCGAATTAACACTTTCACACACATCAAATCAGTGTTCACCATTCACAACAGCTCTGTCCCTACATACAGCGATGGACTGTACATACGACAGGGTGCTTTTTCCACTCAGAAACCCTCTTTTTTTCAAGCTGACATGGTTTCAGCTGAACTGAGACACAATTTATTTCAGCTGGCTTCGTAATTATTGAAGCATTCAGTTTTAATTAGGATGACGGTTAATGAAATCTGCCATAAAATCGTTTGTGTGTTTTAGTCTTTCTAGAAAACTTTACAAATATGTAATAGATACAGAGAAATAAATAGGAACAGTATACAATGCATTGTTATTTCCTTTCGCAGCTAATCAAGGGAAGCCTATGTATCGATCTGACTTGACGGTGACAGGATGTCAGAGTCATTTCTCCAATGAACCATTTTCTTCTTATAAGGCAAAAAAAGCACTGCATCTGTATGAGATCATCTAGAAAAGTCCTCAGTCCTGAAAAATACTATATTCTTTTTTGTTGCCTAGCTACATGCTGCTGTTACCTTAGAAGGCCGTAGATTCATCTGAATGATTCTGGTGGTGCTGATGTGCTTGAGCAGAGGAGAAATGCAAATCTATAACCCTTTCTTTGGGAAAGATCATGAAAGAAAGGGGCAAGTGTGGAAAGAAAGAGCCTTTGCAGGAAAGCAATTTACAGTATTCATCATATTCTTTTTGACATTAATCGTTGAATAAAGACCATTTCCCTCACAGCCCTGGGTGCATGAGCAGGCAGTGAAATCACAGGCTTGATGCTTTTGACGTGAGAGTCTGATGCCAAGGAAGCGTTTGCCTGGTTCCTGTTAATTGCTGCTGTGAGTAAGCGTCGAGAAGGGAAAAGACTGTCAGGGCCTGATTCTGATCTCATTTTCAAAAATGTAAACAGGGAAAAATGCCGTGAAAGGCAATCAATTTGCTGAATTTTGTTACCACCAGAGGATGGGGTCATCACCGAGTCCTTCTTTGAATATGAGTAGCTTTGATCATTTGGAAAATTAAGAAGGTCCACTTAAAATGCCCAAAGATTTACATTGTAATGTGACTGTCAAAGAAACCTCTGACAAGGAACTCTGCCCTCAAGCAGGAGACACGCGGAGATTGAGAGTGGAGCAATAATTCCCTGGCACTTCCCCAACGTGAGCAGCAGCTCAGCGTGCCGGTGCCTTGCCGAAGACTTCAGTATGCCGGTATCCACTACGCGTGGGGAAGTTGCTTGCAGGAGGAATAAGATGAACGGGAAAATAAAGTTATTTTTTACCTGCTTCACTGTAACTGGTTTGGCTGGAGAATGTCCTTGATATGCGTCAAGATTTTGCAGTTTTATCTTTAGGACTAAGAGACTTTTTTTTTAGCACTAGAGTTTTGATTCAGCTTTTTCTAGTTAGGGTTGCCTTTGAAATTAAGGTCTGCATTTGCTTTCATAAAATAATACTTTTCAAGTCTACAGTTTATAACCCTCTTTATATAAAGTACATGCTTCATACAATTCTATTACCTCAGTCAATGCTTGTGCTTGCTCTCTGTATTATATCATAAGCTTAGACCCTGATAATTTTATATTTTTTGGAGATAAAGTGGTCGATAATGAAGCGTATTACAATTATCATACCTATTGTTACATTCTTTCGCAATAATAAAATCAGAAAGAACTTTGACAATTTAAAGTGAAAGTCAGAAAATTTATTTGATTCCAGTATAATTTTGCAATAGGAGTTTTGGAGGTCTGCATCAGAATATCTTGTACAGCAGCAGAGGCAGAGCAGGGAATGAGACACTGGAAAGAAGCAGAGACGCCTATTGCTGCCGCGGTGCAAACGTGGAATTTGCCAAACTCAGCACATACCAACTGGGCAAACTTGAGTTTCTCCTGGAACAGATGATAACATCTCTCACATCCAAATTCCTCACACTTTACATGAATAATTCCATGACATCGCTCACCACAGGAAAAGAAACCACAAATTCTGCACTGGCTTGTAAAAAAGTGTAAAGCCTTTCTAATTCAAATTCATAACTCTCTCCTGTGACGGGGAGGTTTTGTCCCTCCTTCAAGCTCTCATTTGTTGAAATTAAAGGAAAATGGAGTTTTCTCCAAAAGGGAAACAAGATCAGACTTTATCACTCAAAGCACAAGGGCAGCTATGTTTTAATTCGGTCCCCACCAGTCCCCACCAGTAGCCTTACATAAGGTGCAGTGATTCTAAGCATAATAAATGCGTATTTGGACAAAAACCTGAAGTTCTCTGTGTAAGAAAAGATAGATTAAAAAATCTTTGTCCTTTTTTTCTTATTTAGTACACAGAAGAGGGCAGCACAGTTAAAGTTTCACTTTATATTGCCACAAACATTATAAATTGTGTTTCTGTCTTACGTCCTTCCCTCAGTGACAGGTGGATGTGACGCTGCGCGTCGGTGGTTTCCTCAGAGCACCACAGGTCTGCCCCTAACTTATGGGGTTTCACTGCAAGGAGACTTTCCCTTGTTCACCTGTCATATTCACGGAAACATCTACAGTATGATGACTTTATCCAGATTTTCAGACCCCACATGATACCTCTGTAATGTGTTGAAACGTAAGCAACACTTTGTCACTGGCACAATCTGCCGCACTCCCGGCACCCTCCCTGCAATCTCTCACTACAGAGGAGTTTTCCCTCACAACTATACTTCCCTTCTGCAAGTTTCTGCGCTTTTTTTTCTGCAGCACTGTGTGGAAGATGCCAGCTAACAGGCAACTTCTGAAGACATCGTCCTGCAGGCGTGTGGAAGCAATGGGCTCTGCGGGTTACCAAGGGCAGCTTTAGGCTGTTTTCTATCCAATTTCCTGCCCATTCAATCCTTAGCTCCTCAAAAGAGAGTTACAGTGGGTCCATGAAAATGTTACTCAATCCTCAGTTGACTGCATGAACAGATGCCGGGAATTCTCAGGGTTAACAAAGAGAGCAGAAAGCACCACTGTCCACTGCGGAAGTCCATGGGCACATGCAGTTTGAATAATCTGTGCTTCTCATATGTGTGGTCCCCTAATTTCTAAAAAGATGTACTAGAAAAGAGACAGAGAAGGGTAAGGAGGGATCATGTTTATACCAGAAGTGACCGAATACTCTAGGTTCCTCAACCAAGAGAGATAATTATCGCAGAAAGCTGTAAAACCAATACATGTGTGAAAACAACACAAGGGAAATAGTATTCTCTACTTCATAATACAGTAAATGAGGGTGTTGCAGGATATCAAAAATCTATATGCGTTAAAAAACAATTGGAAAAATATGCAGAAAAAACACATGAAGGGCCTCTGAACAAAAGGAATTCTTTTAGCCTGGTGGTTGTATGGGGGGGAGATTTAATTGTGTTTATGCTGCTCTTATTGTCCATTCTTGTTCAGATATCTGCTACTGACAGCTGCTGGAAACTGGCTGTAAGTTGAGTCTGACCCAGTACAGATCCTTTAATTTGTTATTGTAAATAGATTCATTCCTCTTGCCAAGAGCTACTGCTGGTAAACAATAAATCTTACATTTGCAATTTGCTTCCTTACCACTATGTACTTCTCAGACAGTCAGACAGACAGACAGACATTTACTTTGCCCACTCCTTAAACCAACTGTCTGTTGCAATCTGTAAATTCAGAAACCTTTTCATGGTATCAGACTTCTAGATATTTCTTGTAAAGGGCCTCTGAAATCCACACTAAGGAGTATACATCCCACAGGAATTGTAACAGGATATTTAGCATTCCACTCATGGACGGACGATGTATGTCACCCACATTGGTCATGACAGGTTTAATACTGAAAAAGAGGAACCAAGGGTGATAAAAGAAAATAATTATGGAAATATCTTAGGTCATCATCTGATTTTATTTCAAACTTGAAATGTAATAGGAGGAAACAGCTGATGACAAACAGCACGTGCTAATGTGTCCATTCCGCGGCCACTGAGGAAACTTAAGGGGGTATCCAAACACTGACTCCTGGGGCAGGGTGTAGCAGGAGCAGTTTCCGTGTCTATAAGAAGTAAACTCGAATCTGAAAACTTAAAAATCACTCTAAATTTGAAGTTAGACTGAGAAAGAATGCTTTTCCCAAGCGTACAGGACAGGACAGTAAACAGGACAGTTTACTAACAGTGGGGTGCATGCTGTGAAAAAGGAATGGGGAAACTGCACAGGCAAAAATGAAATTAGATACACCACTTGTGCAACTTCTTTTTTTCAGAGCAATGATTCACCTGGTTCAGCTGGTCATGAGGTTACCTAGGGCTGGACGTTTTTGAGCTTACTCAAAGCAGCGAGAACCTCAGAGCAGCAGCAAGATGAGCCACGTTTCCAATTATTCTTATCCCAAGTTATTCTTGCACTCTTTTGCAAGAGTTTCAGAAAGACAGAAGCCTTTGCTTTCCATTACAAGCAATGGACTTTAAAAGTACCTATTTTATCATTTTCTACCTGAAAAACACAAACAATACCATATTCTTTTGCAGTGCCTATCAGTGACCTTTAGAATTTCTGGTCTGGAGGTGAAAGGAAGCACAGCAGCCATGAGAGGAACCAACTTGTGATGAATTTTGGAGATAAAATAATGGATTTAGTTAGGTTTCTGCTTGAAATTACCCCTTGGCACTCAACGTGAGCTTTCTAAGCTCTGTTAATTTTTACTGACTCCAAAGCTCTTATTTCCCACACATTGTTGCAAGCCCCAATTCATGTCTACCACTACTCAACCAAAAATATTACCTGTCATTAAATGCAAGAGTAATTATGAGAAAAAGCATGGTGCCTTGGCCGCAGGGGTGTGCTGCCCTCCCTTGGCAATGTCCGAGGGCAGGTTCAGTGCGGATGCGACATTTATCAGGTTTCTCACAGAGGAGTTAGTGCTCTGAAAGCTCCACCATCACTACAGTTACTCACACAGTTCAAACTGTAGCCTGCTTTTACATCCCTATATATTAACTGTAAAGTAATGCGCTATACCATATGCTACATATTAAAAGGTCTAATACGTATTTGCATACAACCAACCCACCAACCCAACCAGTCAGCCCATTATCCGTTCAGCACATGTTAGTCTGTAGTTTTAAGGGTGACAGTGAGGAAAACTTGACACCACATTTGCACTATGTCCTACTTTTTGTAGGATAAGGAAAAAATGCTTGGATTTGTTTGTTTGTTGTTGGGGTTTTTTTTTACCATTTCCCTGTACTTCTGTCTCTTTCTTAGGTTAAAAAAACCCAACACACTTCCTACTGCTGCCTCTGTCTCATCTCCCACTGGCCTGGGACTGTCAGTTCTGTAATTAAAATAATAATAAATGCTGCTATGTCTTTTTAGTCCAGGTAGTTGGGAGGTAGCCAGACTCATATTTCTACAGGAGTAATGCTCCATATAACTTGGCAAGAACAGACCTTTGTGGATCTCTCTGCAGTTTGTATAGAAATACCTTCACCCACATAATGGCTGATTAATTAGACTTGAGACTGTGCAGATGAGTTGAAAAGTAAGGAGACGCGAAACCCACGACTTCCAGCGCAGAGCAAGGCAGAGAACAATACTTTCTCCCAAACCTCACTGCTGCTAATCCAGTCCTTGGGCTGTTGAAAATATTTCTATTATTCCTAATTAAATGTGCAACAATCCCAAGGTAAGACAGCAGCAAAAGCAAAAACTGGATTTCAGTGATAATACTAATTTGATGTAAAAATATAAATGCTATCTATAATACAGCATTTGACCTTGAACAAGCACTGAGGAGGTAGAATCACATATATTCAATTCAACCACCAACATTCTGCTTTTTTATCTGAAAATTGAAAGGGGAGGAGGTTAGGTGTTAGGTTATAGATGAGCAGTTATTGCTGCACCCCCTGCAAACTCTATGCTTGTCATTTAGACTGTGAAATGCACTCTGCACATAATACAGCATAAAGAAACTCCAGGCACAAGCCTTTGTAGCCCAGGAATAAATAACTGGAAAAACAGGATCAGACTGCATGTTTTACATTTTCTTTATGATGAAAAGTACTCAGGACAAGAAAGTGCACTAGAAGTGAACACTGACACTTCTCAAAAGCTAGGAAAAAAAGGAGAGAGAAAGAATAAGAATGAGATAACAGGAAAGAGAAACCAGATACGCTACAACAGTAAAATACAAACAAAGGCACCTTAAGTGAAAAGCATATGAAATAAGGAAAGTGAAAGGCATATGAAGATGGAACGAAACTGAAAAAAAAACAAAATAATCCCTTTTTAGAGAGCTTTGTGCTCAGTTCCACACAACATAATATACCAGTGTTCCTTTCCTAAGTCTCAGATCAAATTCTTGCATGAGGACCACGCGGCACACACCACAGATGCTGGGCAGCCAAAAGGATTGCTTCACAAATGGGAGGTTACAGTGGCTCCAGCAGGATCCCGGAATACCCCAATAATTAGGATGTAGTTGACTGGGGTCCGTGAGACCCAAAATGACCCAGTGCTTCAGCAGAATTTGCTTGTTAGTTTTGTTAAGCCATATCTCCTCATGCATGGAGGACCCGGGTTAGACAGCAGCCCCTGGGCTGCAGCTCTGCCGCTGGGTGTATGACACGGCCACTGCAGGGGACAGGCACCCCCATCACTCCTGACCCGCAGACGGTACCACTGCTACCCTGATAACCCTGGCTCAGCGCACTCACAGTCCGCGTGCAGGCTGGGGTGGACTTCTGCCTTCAGCACGGAGAGACTCCAGGCCTGTCTCCATGTAAAATACAACCAAATCATAAAATTTCCAGTTTCTACTTCAATATTTCAGGGATGGTATATTAGACTTACTAAAAATATCAAGTCTACAGTATGTGTCTGAAGCAGTCATTGAATTAAAACAAACCCTGGATCGGTAGAAGCTAGAACAATAGAGAGTAAGGGTAGAAAAGCAAGACATGAAAAGTTCTTTTAAATAGAAATAAATTACAGTTAATATATCTGCTAGAAGAACAATCACACTGAAGTGGGAATGGAACTTAGGTGAGAAAGTGGACGATCTGAAAATCCTTCTAAGAAAGAAGAAAGTCAGCACTGCAAGCCTGTGGTCTCATATACGCCCCACTGAAATCCTGAAATCAGCAGGTGCTACAGTAATGTATACGTACAGCAATAATTAAGGGCAAATAAACTACATGCTATGTGAAGAAGCATGTTGTGTGTCTCAAGTGATTAACCTGAATTATCTGTTAATTCCTTCCAACTTCACAAAATAGCTGGACCTATTAAGATCAGAGGAGATAAACCAGCTACATGATCCCGCTCTCTCTGGCTCCAGGCACAACTCCTGGGGCGGAGGGAACAGACCCCTCTGCCCTGGCACCGCGCTGCTCCGTGCAGCTGCTCCACGTCCCCCAGGAACAAGCGGAGCCCCGGGGACCTAATCCAAGGCCATCTACACTTTCCGTTAAGGGACAACTCACAGAACCCAGTGCCAGATCCCCAGCAGTATCCTGTAACCACGGTGGTATTCGATAACCATTAATCCATTATTTGTACCTGGCTGCTGGCACAAAACAAGAATTTGCTAGAGTTCTGAATTTTTTTGGATGATTTCTACTAGGCATTATTTTATTTTCAGTCCCTTTTCCTGATGAAAGACTGTTCTCTCAAAGTTTTTATTTAGCACTTTTACATATGCCTCTCCTGTTATTTTTTGGCTAGCAAGGAATCTATCTTGCATTTACATCATTAAAATATTCATAATTCTCATCAGCAAAAGGTCTGGAATAAAATATGTCTTCTTTAAGTCCTGTCAGTGGAACTCCCATTTTTAGTTTGGTTGCAGTCAGCAGTGCTATATGTGGCACAGAAATGGCGCTGTATCTTTGATTCTGGTGCTTCTCAGATTTCCCTTCTTTCACCCAGAAAAGAATTAAAAATACCCCCACTTCATATGTCAACTTCTAAAGTTTGACCCTGACACACAGTAAAGGCAGGCAAGAAAGACTGGTCCAAAAGACACACTCAGAATATTCGTAGGTGAGAATTTTCAGCGGAAACATTCAAATTTTTAAAAAGTTAACGGAAGAGAAACCGTTTCCGCAAGTGTATTTACCTAATCAACTGTAAATACAGATTAATCAAGATGGTTTGGCAGATTCTAGTTTATTCAAGTTCAGTAACCACGGCGTAATTCAAACGTTAACCCTGATTTATTTAAATATGATTTAAAATGCTAACCAGAGGTTTACAGTTCAGTCAACTGAAGCACTCACTTCGTTTCACCACCAAACTCTGGCTATTTAAACTGACAAGGCTATTTTGGTTGCTGTTTAGCAGGACGGGGAGAGAACACTTGCTGCAAGCACTTGGTGATCTTTAACTGCCACATTAACACTTCCAGCTGCAGTTATCAGGGAGCAGGGGCCAAAACTACCCCAAGAGCCCAGACTGGAGAATTATAATTAGCTCCTGAAAATAACAGAATATCATTCACTTAATTTCATAGGAAAAAACATCCATTCCCTGTGATCAGTCCCTTTGAAGTATTTTTCGCGTTTATCTTTGTCGTAGTTAAGTAGCGTGAGAAGTTTAATGTTGTAAGAAAAAAGAGGGTTCTGAGGCAATATGCTATATTTTATTGGCTATTCAGCCCCACAGCCCAATCCCACAAAGTCTTTTCCTTCCCTGACTTTGTTTCCTTCGTTTCCATCACCTCCCTATCTCTTGCCTTCTTTAGCCTTGTTTCTGCAGCTGATTTGTAAACCCTTAAACTTTCACGAATGTGTTGGCAACTGTCCCTGCACAGAGTCACAGGGATTTTCCCGCACTGATCAGGCTGTAATCTTTCGGGAGCAGGAGCCAGAGTTATTTTGGCTGCCTAACATGTTTCGGTTGCTAGGTAAACAATAAACTGTATACAGCGATGCTCGGGTGAGCCGTTCAGAATACAAGTATAGTTATCTGGTTAGTCGGTTCTTCACCCGATCACACGGTAATGACTGTGTCACTTAGGAGATAAGATTTTCACTCTCACGTTGCTGCTCAGGTGAAATTAAGAGAAGAATTTGACCTTTATGTTTTATATTGGCCTCATAAACCGTTAACACCGCATGTGGACACATTGGCAAGCTGACTCTGTAAGTGCAACACCTACCACAGGTGCTTTCTCATAACCCGCTCCTAAACATGAAGTAAAACATGCACAAAGTGATGCAAATATCGCAAATTTGCAAATATGTTTCCTAACGCTGCTGTAGGCACCAGAACCGTGCCTAAACTCCTGGGCAATGACACAGAGCCCAGGAACCCTATCTGCGTACAGCGGGCTGCGAGTGGAGACCTGCGACATACGCAGAGAACTAGAGAATGGTTTGGGTTGGGACTACAAAGGCCCTTCAAAGAGTTGGAAGGGACCTTAAAGCCCCCCCGAGTGCCACCCCCTGCCCTGGGCAGGGACACCTCCACCGGGCCAGGTTGCTCCGAGCCCCGTCCAGCCTGGCCTTAAACCCCTCCAGGGATGGGGATGTTTAATTAACATCCGCAGCTCCTCTGGGCAACCCCGGGGCAGCGTCAGGAGAGGGAACAGCCCGGGCCGGAGCGGGCCCGTGGGGCAGCGCTGCTGCTCGCCGCTGGCTGCCCACGGCCGCGCTCCGCGCCGAGCCGAGCCGAGC
>VXBO01008359.1:20096-117318 GCA_013400135.1 Rhinoptilus africanus
GGTCCCGGGCAGCCCCGGCCGCCGCCACCTCCCGGGGGACGGAGAGGAGTAACCGCTCTCTTCTGCGCTTTCCCGCAGGAAACACGTACGACAGGTCGATTGTAGTTGACGGAGAAGAGGCCTCTCTGGTGGTGTTCGATATATGGGAGCAGGTACCTACACTTCAGATGCTGTTGCGTTATGGCTTTGCCAGGGGTTTGCGCAAAGAAAGCGGGAAGGGAACAACTGTGTCTGCCCAGCCCTTCGATCACATCGGTGACAGTAAAAACCGAGAATTCGTCCTGCTTTCGTTCTCTCCCGAAAGTAATTTCGTGTAGCGAGCCAGGCAATTAAAAAGCCTGAAGAGTGCTGGAGCGTGACTCCCTTCGTGCTTTGAATAAGCAGCAGCTTCCATGAGCAGCGACAGGAATTCCTGTAAAACTCAGTCTGATCGGTGCAGACATGATATTATTTCTGTAAACAAGAGAGTTTTGTTTTGTAATTTTTAATTAACAACATAGTTGTGAAGTTGGTTTACTTTTACTCTATAATAAAGCTAAGAAAAATACCTTTAAGGTGCTTACACTAATTGAATCATTAATCAGACAGTGTTGAATAGATTTTTTCAGTGCAATAAATCTCTCTTACCTCTTTTTTTAGGATGACAGCCAATGGCTTCAGAACCACTGTATGAAAATGGGAGATGCCTATATTATTGTATATTCGGTGACAGACAAAGTTAGTTTTGAAAAGGCCTCTGAGCTAAGAATCCAGCTGAGAAGAGCAAGACAAACAGAAGACATTCCCATTATTCTTGTGGGCAATAAGAGCGACCTGGTCAGGTCCCGGGAAGTCTCAGTTGATGGTAAGAGACACTATTCATTTATATAGTCATGTCTAAATTAGGAGCAAATGCTATGGAGGTTCATGGCCAATAGAAATGGTCTGGTTTTGATGTAGAAAAGTGTATGATTTTAGGCACAGCAGAGAAATCAAGTCAGCTGGTTCATGCTGAGGGACTTGATACCACTAAAACGTGTGGAGATGGTGTGGGGGGGAATATTTGTTTGCTCATAGCAGTGCTCTAAACTGCAGTACAAAAGAAAAAAATGCTTCAGAGCTGCAGCTTTAGCATATTGTTTTGTGCAGGATTCATTCCTGGTCAGTATTAACTGAAAGGGTTGAATGGTACGTTATGTGTGCCACAGCACTTGCTAATAGCAAGATTTGGTAGCCCGAGCTGTGCTTTTTAAGGGAGAGGAGCGCCATGTCGTAGAATGCAGGCAGCCTTTGCAAAGGGCAATCCCATACAGCCTGTACAATCCTCATTCCGGAAGCAATTCCATCACAGCCAGGCTGAGCTGGTGGCACCAGGCTCACACAACTTGAGGGCTTTTTGTGCATGTTCGGCAGTTGTGATCAGTGAGAATTTTCTCAGCTAGTTCCAGCTAGCGTTTGGGTAACTACAGCACAGTGACCACTGCCAACAACCCAATACCAGTTTCATTTATTTAAACACTTGATGCTTTTGGGTTTTGTTTGGCTTTTTTATTGGAAAGAATGCTCTGATGTATTGGTATCTTGATGATGAAGAGCCATCCCTTGCACTCCGGTTTTGCTGGGTTCCCTGTGTTAAAAGCCTGCACAGGGAATTGACTGGAGTTCATCAGAAGGTTATCACTTTTTTTCAGGCTGGTGGATGTCAGCCAATAACTTCAGAACCACTAAATGAAAATGGGACGTGCCTATGTTATTGTATAGTCATGGTTGACATGTTCTAGTGGTGACATCAGTACTCTGCTCAGGCTTACAACTTTGCCATTATTTACCACAAGTGGCACATGGAAATTTGCACTGCAGCAATGTTCCAGAGTTCTGTGCTTGTGTCTGGGACATTGAGCATCTTGCGTTTTGAATGCAGTCCTAGTCAAATCCAATGGTGTACAACTTCATGACCTCTAGTCGTCTGGTCAATGACTTGACCTTGTAGACTGTATCAGCTTCATTTGTAACTAGCATGGAAAACTCTCAAAACTCTCACTTGTTAGAGCAAGGCAGAGGTGCATAACTGCTAAACAACTTCCAGAAGAAGTGAAAACTATGTCTTCCTATACCTCCCACGGATTCCTATCAAACAGCAAGCATGCAGCCAAGTGCCTCTCCTAGCTCAGCTTCAGCTCTTAAACAGTGCTGGGATGGTCTGTCTGCCTCTAGCAATATTGTTGCCTTGTATTCTGTACTGTTGGTCAAATGAAATTTCTGACCATACTATGGCAAAGCCATGAGTGCAAATTTGCACTTTGCTACCACACACTAAAGCTCTCTTGTGGTACTGAGGGCATTTTCCTGATTTAAAGTCAATTTTTGTTTTGTTTTTCTGCCAGTATATATGAAGAGAAAATGTCCATTTCCACTCATCTCCCTTTTTCTCTTTCCATCCAGAGGGACGGGCCTGTGCTGTTGTGTTTGACTGCAAATTCATTGAGACCTCAGCTGCTCTTCATCATAATGTCAAGGACCTGTTTGAAGGCATTGTTCGGCAAATTAGGCTTCGCAAAGACAGTAAAGAAGACAATGCCAGGAGAATGGCCAACACAAAAAGAAGAGAAAGCATTGGCAAAAAGGCAAAGCGATTCCTTGGGAGAATTGTGGCAAAGAACAATAAGAAGATGGCTTTCAAAGCAAAATCAAAGTCTTGCCATGACTTATCTGTGCTTTAGAAGCTTTCAGCGAGGCCAGATGTTGCACGTGGGTGATGAACAAGCACTGTTAAGAGAAATGCCTGGATGATCCTCATGGTGACAACAAGAATGACTTATCAAGTGAGACTCTCTTTAATGCCTTAAGGTGCACAAGCAAGTCCAGAAGTTATACTGCTCTGTCTGCTTCATTTATAAGTGGTTTAAGTTTCAATACGTGCAAGTAACTGAACTAACTTTAAGTGGCTTGACATGCCCACACTTTCACTGTGTACATATGTTATATATCCTCTTGTCCTGTGGATACCAGAGATGCAAAGATAAGAAAGGATGATAAGTATCACCATAGACTTGTCTTGTTTGCAGAGCAAAACTTAAACTTGTACGCAGGCTCGTACACTCTTTTTAGTATAAAACAAGCAATGATAAATCTTTTTAAACTGTAATGGGGGGGGGGGAAGTAGAACCACATTAGAATGGGAGAAAACAAATTATATATATAGTTAAATACAGAACAGATAGCGTTTTATGAAGTTAATTTGCACTTCCATTAACCGTTATTCAATTAATTTGTTACTTGTTTACATGCAGATTTTATAATAAAGTATTATTTCCTGTTATAATAAACTGTGCTTTTCTCATAGTATGGACAAAGGGTGAGAGTGCAGTATTTTTATACTGACCTTTTTTCACTGTACAGAATGTTATACACAAACTATGCAGATTTACATCTGATAAAGTTCTGGAACAAGATGAATCAGGAATATTGTGTGTCTCTTTCTTCAGTACATGGTTTCTTTAAGAAGTAAACCCTGCTTTTATGAACACACTACTCCAACAGCTCATAGTGGGAGAGGTGCCTTGACCCCTCAGATGATTGTTCTCCTTCAACTTGGTTCTTTTGTTGGCTCTGGCCAAAACTGACCTCTATGTAATGCCTTTAGTTAGACAGATGTCTTGTATCTATACTGATAAACTGAAGCCTGCGGAGTTCTACTTTTTAAGTCCTCTCCTGGCTTGAAGGTCTTGTGTTACAGCCAATAAGCAAATGTGAGGGTTTGGGGTTTGTTTTGTTTGGGTTTTTTTCTTTTTTTTTGTGAGCAGTATAATTTTATAATCTATTTACAAGCCTGTAGATACCTTCCAGTAGTTTCAAGAAGTTCAAAGCAGACTGGCAAGGCCCTGTGAAAGAATTGTAGGCTTCAGTTGTGTATGGTAGCCTTCAGTGTTGTTGTATTTGTGTTCACTTTACTGTGGTGTAATTAAGGTGTTTCCATGATTTTTCCCTATTTGCTATTCATTAAGTTAAAAAGCAATCATGTCTCAGTGAAAAACTTGGACTCGCTGCATTTGCTTTATAACTTCCTCTTTATGGGGTACGTTCTCTTTAGATTCATTCATAAACATAGAACGTATGCTCTTCTGTCTCTTTCTGCTCCCCCTGCCCGAGCCTGGTTCTTCAGCGAGATTGTTCCAGCTGCCTGTGAGCCCTGTTTGTTCGACCCTTCCCACCAGCAGGTGAATTGCACGTTACATTGAGCTTCCCTGAGCTGGAACACACAGCTCTCCTTTGGGTTAGCCCAGTGCTTGGGCATTCATGGATACAGTATCTGATTTGCACAGGTAATGCTCTGTAGAATTAGCATCTCCCAATGTGCTGGTGGCGGACCTAACTGGTTAGGTGCACAGTTCAGCACGTGTTGCTAGTAACGGGTCACATTTCTTGTGAAAAGAGGTGTTTACTTTGTGTCCTGACTGAACTCTAAAGTGAATAATTCTGTCCCGCTGCCAAAACTCACATTTACCTGATTATACATCTTAATTGGATTTGGCTTCTTTTCACTAGCCTTGCTTCCTGGCAAACTATTATCGCTGGAACGTCTAACTGCTGTCAGAGTATGGCACCAGGCATCTATTTACATGGAAGCTTTTAACTTTCAACACCAAAGCAATTGCTTTAGTCCTGCAAACTCTACAGCAAGAGTGTCCGGATTCATGTGCATAAATTTGGCACATACCTATTTGTGTACATGTTAAAGGTACTGACAAAGCTACATGATGTTCCCTGTAGGCTTGCAAAGCTTCTGTCTTTTGGTTGCCCTGTGCTTTCAGAACAACCAGGAGAGGGCTGACATGTTTAATTGACTTGAGAGATTTAATTCTGTCCATAATAAATACCAGGAATAGGATGCAAACACAGAGTTTAAGATATGGCATTTCACAAAGTACAAAACATTAAAAAGATGTTTCACTCTTAGTGCTGCAACCCGCCTGCAGCTGCAGAGCCTCTTCGAGGTCAGGGTTAACAGCTGCGCTTTCTGCACACTCTGACCTACAAATCAGAGGTTTTGCTGTGTTCATAAATTTAAAGGTTAGTTTTGGGCAACTGCAAAGCCAAAAATATTTCTGAGGTGCTCTAGCGCATTGCTAGAGATTCATTTAAACTGCGGAAAATCATCTGTATTTTGAAAGTATGTCATATTGGTCACTGTGAGACAATCAACTGTGAATGACTGTAAAGAAACTTGGGCTTATCTATAACGTATTGTATCGGTTAATATTGTACAATAAAATACTTATTAAAATCTCCATTATACTAATTTTTTCATTCATTTGTACAGGGATTAGCATAATTCAGGCATGGCTCATGAAAAGAGGGAGGGTTTGTTGTTATTGCAGCTCTGATAATAACCCGCTCTAGACCAAGATCATTTTCTATGCTATAGAAGTGTTACCGTGAGTACTATTTTGCAGAGATTTTGTAGCTCCTGGAAGATTTTCTACCCAGAAAAAATTTAATTTCTTGGATGTCATTTTGTGGAATTTCCAAGCTGACTTTTTGGAAGAACATGTGCCACACCAGCTACAAGTCAGTAACAGGCTCCTAACCGACAAATGCCTCTAAGAATCAACCTTCTTCAAAAGGTTATTTGTATTCTCAAGCATTTGAAAGTCATCTATAGGTTTTTGTAATTTGAGATGATTTATTGGTATGGATACTCAGATTTTTGTCATTAATGGGGTGAATCTATGTCATGTAAGAAATAGCGAGTCCCAGACAGCAGTATTTTCTCTAGTTACTACCAGAGTAGAACAGAATGTAAGGGGTAACGGTGCTGTGAGATTTCTTATTTTTTGCCAGTGTACATCAGTTTTAATTTGGAGGGACAGTTCACACAGTCATTTAATCTTTACTGCCTTTGCCGCTGCTGCCAGCTGAAGTTCCTCTTACTGCTAATTGTGGTGGTGGATTTTGTGTTGGCACAAATCCATTTGGAACAGCTAGTTATTAGCAACTACAGTGGAAGGACATTGCCTTTTATATGTGACACATACGTTAGGTAAACAAATCAAAGCCTCCTCTGCTTGCTATTGCTAAACCAGCTCCTGTAACTTGTTCATCATATGAAAAATGTGAAGAAAATCATTCCTCCATCTGCCAAACCCACATAGTGTAAAGTCACGTCACATAAATATAGACCAAAAGCTAACTGCTGGGGGAAGACTTAGCATCACCAAAAATGTAGTTTTACTCAGATGTAGTTTCTCAAAATAGCACGAGAAAAAACAGGGCTTGATCTACATCGTAACATTACATAACACCACTGTTCTGAAAAGGAAAGTATAGTGACTCGACAGTGATTAGGAATCCAGGATATGATAAAAGATTGCTAAGAGGTAGTCTACAATAAGTGGGGTAATACTTATGGTGAAATTTGCTTTAATACTCTTAATTTTATTCAGAAACAATGTAGAGGCTTAATTGCACATACATCACAGAGACCTCACTGAATCTGCAGTTGCAGTCAAAGCTGAGGGCTGTGCATTCCAGGACCCCCATTTAATTTATGATTTACCACATTTAGCATTTTGACTCCCTCTTTGCATACAGGAACATCTGAACTTCAATACTACTGAAGTTATTCATTTCTAAAAAGTGAAATAGTAAATTAGGTCCACTGTCCTTGTGCTCCAAGACATGGATGTTGAACAGAGAAGTAAAAGATAAAAAGAGAGAAAAAAGGCCCATTGCTTATCTCCAAATAAGGTTTCTCTAATCCACTGTTCAGAATCCAAGGGCAAGCAACATCGTTTAACTTAAAAAGGTACTCAGGATTCTAGCACTAGAAGGTAGGAATCAGGCTAAGAAATATGCTTAAAAACCAAGTCCTTCACCAACAAAATAATATTAATTATGTACCACAAAAATGTTCTGGCAGCTGAGTAAAATGGGCAGTGTTTGTCCTAAAGACTCTCCTCTCTCTTGCTCTTTCTATTCCCCCTTTTCTTCCTGTTTCTAAATGTGGTGTCTGAATGAATCATTGTCTGAATGAATCATTGCAAACCAATTAGGACTCTACAGATTTTTTCCTAATACTTCCCATATTTATAATGGCATCTGAAGAATACTAATCTGAACTAAAATTTATTAGATTCAGAGACTGAGATAAATAGAACACATCTGAAGATATTAATTTTCTCCCCCCACTAAAAAAGCTTCTCCAAGGTGTGAAAGAGGGGCTGGAGAAAGGACAGTATTTGGAGAGCAAGTGCCCCTGCTCGGAAAAGTCTAGTCAGACACATAAAAATCTCCTCAGCTTGTTTCTGGCAGTAACTCCCACTTTCATCAGCCTCATTACACTGGCATAAATAATTACACCACTGTTAGGCTTGCAGCCCTGCCGAAGGTTGTGACCCTTACTTTGGGAATGAAAGTTTTCAGTTCAGTAGATGCCTTGGCAGAACAACAGTAATTTTTGTCATGTCAAAATTGGATTATTGTAATGCATCATGCTTAACAAAGAGCTTTCAGGAGCTCCAGGTAGTAGGAAATACAGCCACATTAATTAGGCTGTCTAGGTCAAAATGAGCACATAACTTCCATGCTCAGGCTGGGTTCCCATACATTTTTAAGTGAAGTGATGATCTAGAAAAGCTGTAAATAGCATTGGATGTGACTAATGTTGTAAATGCTCCACTTTTGTTGCATGTTTCTTGGCTGGCTACAAAGCTTGTTGAACTCACTATAAAGTCAGGAGCATTGCTTGATTTTGGACTGCTCAGCAAGAACAATCTCCACATTTCTAATTGCAGGTATTCAGGTGTCTCATTGCAGGTAGTCAGGCCACAACAGTGTAGTGCATTTGACACTGCAATGGTAACTGCAAGAGATCACGCACTATTCATTACTCTTGCAGACCAAGGATGCAAAAAGCATGAAGCAACAGAAATACAGCTTAACTGAACTAGTCCATATGGTGAATTTTGAAACTGTGCCAACTTGCATCAGCTCCGCTTCATTACAGGCCTGCCATTGGAATTTATTGAGGAGCATTCACCAACCTTCTTCAGTGAAAAGAATCATGTCACTCTCTTTGGGTACCAGCCAGGTGCCGAACAACTTTCTCACAGATTTTTCAGCTATGGGTATCTCAGTTGTAGGGCTTCTTTGTCACACGCTGTTCATGTCAACTTCAATTTTATCTTCCTAACCTCCATTGTTACACATTGTCACCCTTGCAGCAGTGGCGCGGCAGTACGCTGGGAACGGGAACGTGGCACTGCTCTGCTGCTGCATGACTTACTGAAAAACATCAGCTGTCAACAGCTGTAACGGGAACCTGGTCCCCCAGCTCATTGCTGCACATAATAGACTCTAGATAAAAACGTCAGATTTTGCTGCACATAAGTCCCTGATTAAGACAGCACAGAAAATTAAATTACTCTCTCCTTGAATGTCAGGGGGACTGCTGATTTGCAAAGCAAAAGGGAATGGAAGATTTTTAGCTAATCTGACCATGGAGCAAAAAGAAAAAACTTATGCAATCTGACAGTTGCCTCTCAATTTTACCCTATGGTCCTTTTTTCAATGGAAATCTTTTCAGCTATGGAGCACTGTTGCGAATGAACTTCTGCCCTGTGAAGGGCACTCTATGATTCTTAGATCTTGGATCTCTATCCTTCCTACCCAGTCCCACGTGGAAAATCTTAGAAGTCTGACACATGAGATCTCGAGGAAAACAAGTTAGGTGAAAGACATGAGCAATGGAAAAGTTTCCATGATTCTGAAACACACTAACAAAAACATCTTATTCAACAAATTTACATTTCTATGCTGGGTTTGCAACTCATAGTCCACAGCACTGTGGTAGTCCATTAAATTCAAAAAGGAAAAACTGGTAAGAGAAACAAAGAAAGCACAGAACCCATTAGTCTTCAGCAATAATAAGTCTTTTCTGTGTTTATCTTGATACTCTGCAGCAGACTAAAGTCACTGTCTGTAATAAACTGCAAAGAAGTAGCCAAAACCGAAACTACAAGACTAGGCTGCTTTCACTCTACTTTTTTATTTTTACCAATAAAAAGCTTTCACTTGTGCAAGTAAAGACACTCAATTCATATGCATGATAAATATACAGTGAATGCATCTACACGTGGCCGTTACCTACAGAACTGTTTTTCTCCCTTTTTTTCCTCTTAGATAGTAATTCAAAAGATAAAACTAAAAATCTAAATTATAGCACAGAAGTGAAGTAAGCACAAAAATAAAGCAGTGGACGGCACTGAGTAAGCAAATAAGGCCTCCTACAGATCTGTCTCTTGGTCACCTCTTACTTTTTCAAGATCCTGGAGAACTAGAGTATCCACACATGTCTGCACAACATTGATTCAAAAGCTGAGCTATTGACGCATCAGAGAAAACTCTGAATGGCCATGTCCTCGAGAACAAAGATGTGGGATGCAAATACGGACCAATGCACCTCCTGCCTTCCCAGAGATTTCATTAGCAGAAAGTCCAACTCTTTATAGATCGGTTTCAAGGGTTCTAAAAAACAGCACGTTATATTCGGAAAACATATTCAAAACCAAAAAAGTTTAAAGAGCTTTTTAATGAACAACTTTATACTCAGTCTTTAGAAAATGAGTTGTAAATTAAATTCTTAGTTAAATTCTTCAGATCCTGACTAGGTCAGTAATTGGTTTATTTTTAATTACAGGGTAAATAATTAACTAACGTGTCTTTATTATTTTACGCCCAAAGTAATGTTCTGCCCTTCAAGAGTAAAATGGATTAAGGAGCAATTTCGTTTTAATCTCAGAAACTGGGAGCTGGTTGACTTCCTCTCTCTTTGCCGCTGGCTTGTGCTGTGATGCCTCAAACCCGCCCCGCTCTCACCTTCCCCACCCCAGGGGAGGGCTCCAGCCGCTGCCGGGAGCCCTGCAGCCACCAGCACTTTGCCTGCTCTTCTGCTTTTACAGTTCTTGTTGGATGACTGTGCTTAAATAGCTGCTAATCCAGTATTCACTGGAGGAGTATGATGTCGAGCAGATGTCAAGCCCAAAAGAACAAACCACAGACAAATTTTGACAGAAGTTCAGACATTGTGAATACTGTAAGGGCAGATTAGTATTCCAGGTGGTAACTTCAGGTCTTTCTTGGCTGGACAAAAGTCTTTAATATTCTCTTCACTGATAATGTCAGCACTTTGTAGGCTTGTTTTTTAGAGTCTTTGAAGCTTTCAGGGACTCTAAACTTCCAGTTTTATGCTGGATGGCATTGTTTGTTGGCAAGTATCAAAGACAAAATTATGTCTATAAAATGACATTTGTTTTACATTGAGTTTTCTCAGAGTTTTTATTTTGGATATCATAGGAAGACTGACTCTTTGTTGGCACCTGCATAAGTCAAATAAAAGACTGAGCAAAAAGGAAAGCATTGAAATGAAATTTATATGCAACTTGGAATCTCCTTTGAAGGGAAGAGCTGGAGTGTTTATGAAGCAAACCACCTCTGACCTCGCTGCTGAAATTGCAGATGGGGGATGGAGTGGATAAAGGGCCAGAGAAGACCCGTAGGACCAGATGCAACATTTACTTTTTGATCTCCCCTTGCTGCCAGCGGTTCCTGTCCCACACTCTCTAGACAAATGCGGAGGCTCTCGGGCTGAAGCAGAGAACAGGAAGGCAATTAGAGGTGGAATTAAAACGTCACTTGAACAAACTTCTTGTGTATGACCTGCTTCAAGAAGAAATGGCAGCATGGGGATCACTGACTGCAGCAAGGAGTAGTGCCTGAGGAAGACGGAGTGCAAAGTCTCTAAGCTTCTCAGTCAGGAGGTTGCTCTTCCATGCCGTGCTCAGCGGGAAGCTTCCTGATCTCAAAGCATCACCTCCTCCCTTCCTCCTGTCCATCCACCCCCCCGCCCAAGGAAAGGGCTATTTTTAATTCACTGATTGTAAAGCTTGCTTTCCCAACAGCAGGATAGAAGTTTAATTAAAGCTCCACCTGGTACTAACATAATCCAGCAAAATCCCTTCCATTTCAGGGAGTAAATCCTCGCTGAGGTTGGTTGACCAAAGTGGTACAGTTTAGGCAGTTTTCTGTACTCTTCCTTGAATTTAACCATATTTCTGTGAGAAAAGCTGCCAAACCCATTCAAATCTCTAAAACATTTTACATGACATTGAAGATGGCTTATTAAGGTCACTTGGTGAATAATGGATGAAGAACACTAACTGCATTTTAATATCTGTGTTTCACTTATCCTTTGCAATTTCCACAAGGCTGAACAGATTAAAACCCCAACCAGTTGAAATTCCCAATAGTTCCCAATCGTCATTATTTCCATTCTTATCTGTATGGCAGAGAAAGTACAGCACCTTCATTGCTAAATGTACACCCAGCTTATCAACTGAGCACTATGCAAATACTGCTATTAAGACCACAGGACAAATCCTGATGTTTTCTGGAGAGTCAGCAGATTTAGGCCCTGGCTTTGGGAACACTAACACACGCTTAATGTCAGCAGGGTACACTGAAAGTGTAAAATTGAATGAATATTTAAAAGACTGTTGGTTTAGAATTGTGTTCTTGCTATATATAGGGAAAACAAAAATAGAATTTGGCATTGCAAGAGCATCTATGTCATCTCATGAAAATGTATGGTATGTTTGCAGGATCAGGGCTATGTTTGGAAAACAAAATAATTGCAGGGCAATTTCTGTAAGTCACAATCACACTGTGGCAAAAACACGAACAAGCACAGGATATGTCTCCAAACTAATCAAAACCAAAGACAAATAATTCCTCCACTGATGATTTGTTTTACTTAATTTTGGGAGCCACAAAAATAAGACAAACCAGGTGTCTACTAATAGAACAAGAAAGAGGTAATACATCAATTACTAATAAATTCAACCCTGTTTTGAAAAGTTCTCATCACTTGCAGTTGATCAGTTAAGAAATCACTAAAATAATAAACTTGATGTCACATAGACATACAACTTTCACAGAGAGAACCAGATTTCGGGTTTTGTTGTTTGTGGTTTTTTTAAGCAATTCTCTATTTCCTCTTTGATAAGAATACTTTAGGAAATAAAACATTGATTTCATATCCATCTACTGGCTCTTACCTGGAGAAACAACTCCTTGCTTTGGACCTAAGCTTAACTGTGTGAAAATTTGTATATTCTCATTAGAAGTATGATTATTTTATTTTTAAAAATAAAAGATTCTATAAATATGCAGCACAGCACACTCTTCCCCTATGTCAAGCTTTGCCTACAGTAATTAGCTTGCTTTTCTCTTTCTTTCTTTCTTTTTTGTTTGTTTTGAACTTTGTTTGCCATCTTGGATGTCGAATTCTTAAAAAGCTGCACAGATAGATTTATGGTGTAAGGTAACCCCACTTTATCTGGAGCTTCTTTGTCTTCTCTATATCCACATATGCTTTTTCTTGCTGACACATCAGGTACTGTTCCCATACCTTTGCAATACAGAGCAGAGACCCAAGTACAACTCCAAAAGTTTTAAGCCCCAAAAGCAAGCCATCCGAAAACGCCCGCTACTTGGATGGTGGGAGCACTGAGCTTAAAGGTGAAGGCTACATTTCTTCTTTTGTCTTTCCTAATTCAGACCCATTCCAATTTAGTTGAACAAGCATATCTTGGAATACGGACAGATCTGCTCCAGCTTCCAGCATCTTTGCTTGATGGAATTCCTTTTCACTCCCCCTCCAGTTCCCTAATGAAAATAGAGTTTACACTGGGGGTTTGTCCTGAGGCTGGGAATAAGAAAAGAATTGAATGCCTCCAAGAACAATGTGGTAGGAAAAAGGTTTCCTGCCCAAATACAAGGGGTTAAAAGCTAACCCTGATGAAGTCACTAAGTTTTCCCTTGAACCTGCTTGTAGCCAAGAGCTGGATTTCCTCTGTCATTAAAGATGTAGTAACTTGAAAAAGCATGAAAAGGAAAATCAGTTCTATTTTTAAGTGGATTTTGTACAAATTAGCAAAGTAGGCACAGAAAGAATTCAAAACCTGTTCCTCATGTTACGTGTTTTGCACAAGAATGTTTTGACAGATGGATGCATTCAGACAGAGAAATTAAGAAAACGAACCCAGTAAAGGTTTCCTGATTATTTTTGTTTCCAACATCTCGAATATTTGAATGACTAAATGCAAAACTATGTTTCTATGTCTGGGAGGCAATTAACAACAACAAAATTGTGGAAAAGTCATTTTATTTGATTAAAAATAGAGCAGAGGTCAGAGTCCTACAAAGGCATATGCTCCTGCCACACTTTATGCTGCAGAAGAGCTTTAGTGAGTTCAAAGGACCAACTTTAATTTAGGACATTAAATGTATGCTGGGGATTTGGAGAGCTGACCTTCCCCAGCTGGCTCTCTACCCCGCCTCTTTGCCCGTGGGGGCATGTCCTGCAGCCCAGCCACCTCAGGGAGCCAGCTCAAGCCACAGGGAAGGAAGGGATAAGGTGAGGCCTGGGTACTCCTCACCTGAGAGGTGCCATCCATACGCGAGAACAACATTTTAAAGGCCCACAGCAGAATTTATCAAAGCTCTTCTATCACTGTTCTCTCAAGGATTAGAGCCCCCTCGTACAAGCTGATGCATGTTGAAGAATGAATTGGTTAGAACTAAAGCTGACAGGCTGCTTAAATAAAGGCAACTTTAGTATTTCTCCTTTCCTGAGATGCTGACATTTAGACACGTGCTGGATGCTATTTGAATAAAATTCAAAGTAACACGTGCATATGCATTTGCAGAGCTACTTCTCTGGTGACCAACTGTGGTACAAGAACATCCATTGGGCTATTACCCATCTTTTTGTGTAAACCAATATTTTTTCCTCAGAATAATTCATTTAAAAGACATCAGGATAATACTGATAGATTAAAATAGTGTCCAGTACATACATGAAAACAGGAGAAATCAAAACCATATATCCACTGTTGGATTTTGTTGCTTTATATCATGGGAATGGTCAATTAAATTTAGTCAATTGTTTTAATTTAGTTTATACTAGGGATGTAATTAAGTCAATTTTCTGACGCTGAGCCAGACAGCAAGCACAGCTGGCTTTAAAAATTAGTTTTCCACATATCATTCTTTCACCATTCACCTTTCAGTAAACATAAGTACTTCCATACAGCTCAAATAATTCTTTTCAAAAGATAGTATTTACAGTAATTTTTCTTCTATAATTCTCTGTTCTGATAAAATCACTACTTAGTTTTCTAGTATAAATGGACTTCTCTTTCACCCTGAAATCCTTTTACCTTTCACAGGGATATTTAAATATCAGACTTCAGTTATCTACCTATTCAGTTATCTATCTATTCAGTTATCTGGTGCCTACAGAACTATCAGCAGTCTAGTTCATGGCTGAAATGTTACAGTGAGTATTCACTACAGCACCAACCACATTAGTGAGCTCACTCTCCTATTTAACAAATACGTGTTAGCCGAGATTCCTTATAAAAGCCTACCTCTTTCCGATTTCCCTGTTTAAGACTACTGAAGGCTTGAATGTGTCTTTTTTACTTAAAACTCTGAGTCTTAAAAAGAAACATCATTTTATTTGAAACTGTAAATAGAAAAATAATCAGAAACAAAGATAGGTTAGAGTTAGGCCTTTTAGAAAGAAGTCAGCGTTTTTTTCCTTTACTATTTCTTTTGACTTAAGGGTACAAGAGTAAATTTGTGTGAGCACACTTACCACTTGAGATGCGTCAAGCTTGTATGAGGCACTGTTTTCCTGAGATAAATTAGCCTAACACGGTAGGAGGATGCCTCTTACCAGGTGAGAAAAAACAGTATATGGTAGTATCATGTGATGTTATGGGCAGTTTTATATACTCTAAGTGGTATTCTGTAATACAACCTATAGGTATACCTCTAACCTACAAAATAGGTTGCCTGCAAAAGTTGTCCCTTTTTAATCCTATTATATACAGAAGATTTGAAAATAATATCTCCTTTCTTTTTCAGGAGTATTGGGAATGATCAGACTTCCTTTAAATTCTTCTGTACATGACTTCTGGTAAGGATGAAAAGTAGTCTTTAGTGGTACTGGGGAAATAAGAAAGAATCCTCCCTCTTTCTTGTTTAGGTGTTGTATATTCCTAGTTTGTTTAATATGTCTAAAATAACATTTACTGTCCGGCTACTGATCATTTCCATGCCTGAAAATAGAATCAAATTGCTTCTATTAATAACTTTCAGTGGCACAGATCTTAGGGCTCCATAGACTATATATTCTAGGACTCCATATGCAGCATAAAGTTAAAAAATAAAAGCCCCTGCTAAGAGAAATAGTAGAATATTGTAACAGATATAGTCTGTGGTCATTGACAAAGACTAAAACAGTATTAATTTCCAAATATTTATACCATTAGCATTAAAATAAGGAAATAAGCTTTTAGTTTTAAGTACAAGTTTATGACCCCAGCTACTCACCATTCTAAATATCGAATATCCCTTCCAATTAAAAAAAAAAATATTCTATTACTAGGCATAGAAATATTTAAGTTGACAGTTAAGCTAAGTTTTTAAAGGCATGCTTGACCTTGAGTATGTGAGCAATCATCCTCCTATGAGTAGTTGCCTTATTCATGTGCTTAAAATTGGATGTCTGCTTAAGAAAGTGGTGAATCATGGCTTAAATCAAGAGTTATTCTATTTAATTTAAGTTACACTGATGTGAGATCAGAATGAAATATAGAGGGCCCCATTCTTTACTTCCTTTTTAAATTTTTATGCAGCTGAATCCAAATATTCAGAAATTTTGGGTGAACAGACACATTCACAGTAATATATCATAATAGGATATTTGGACTGTAACAATGCAATATGGGTTTAAGAATAAAAGTGGAACAAGAGAGTCCTTTGTACCATACATTCTCTTTCTGGATCATAAAAAGTTTGATTTGATTTTGTCCCCAAAGCATCCCTCCAGGAGTTTGCACCATGAAGAGAAATCTGACCATGACTCTGGAAGATCCGAGCCTCGTAACCTTATAATACATCTATCCACTGTCAGCTTATTAGTGCATTTGTTCCATAGTTAGATATAAAAGGGTGTAGGCTGAGAAACACAATGACCCGGTAAAGTAGAAAAATCTGAAAAAGAGGGTGATAACACTGTAGGAGTGAATGATGAAGACTTACAAAGGTTCAGCTAAATCTCTTGCACACACAGCTGCACACCGACAGAATACTGAACCACACATGTTCTCCTCATTTTGTAGGAGTGAGTTTGTGCTTTGTCCCCTTTGTCTCATTCAGATGCTACACTTTCCAACAGGGGAATATTTATGACAAAAAATGTCACTGCCATTTCTTCTAATACTGACGTCTAGGTAGTGACATCAGCACCAAAGAAGCAGAGTCTCCGTTTCTTTGCTCTTCAGACCTTCTGGATACTACAGAAAGACTTACAAAACTCTTGGTAAGGTCTTTTCACTATTATGAAGAGTTATAGGAGCAGCCCATAATTATTTGTGTTCTTTTTGCCTCTCCGTGGTGATTCACAATAGAGCAAATATACATACATAAAAATTTTTCCTTCTGAAGAGTGAATCATCTGTACTGTTTGGAACAGACTCACTTTTCATTGGACTAGCATCATACAAAAAGGCACAACGTAAAGTCTCATTCAAGATTTGGTTAAATCCACATTTCTCTGCATCAGGAGGAGCAGCAATAACCTATACACATCAATAATCAAATAATGGAAGCGTGACACCTATCTCTTCATCGGTTCAAGCGTTTTCTGCTTCACCATGTCATCTCATGGTCAGTGAGGTTACAAACAAATATTTTCTGCAGGGATGGGGATAAGATTCATTTCTTCCACCTGACCTTTATAAGTGCAGTAATCCTGTCACCTGAGCAGCCGCCTGTGTAATATGCCTGTCTGTTTAATTACCCTGAGATTTTATTTAGACCTGGTTCTAAATGACGGTGGTTATTCAGATGAGAATGAACCATAAACATCCTGAGTCAAAACTTTTCAAAAGTGCAGGGGTATCTATTGCTGAAGTTTTATTCTGTCCATCTTTAAACTATAACAACTCTATAGCTTGAGTTTATAAAGAACAAGATGCTTGACTATAGATGGTTCCTGTACCAAGTATTGAGGTCAGCTGAGTAGCTCAGAGCATAACCCATGTGCAGAATTAGAGATTGGTTCAGAACGCATTCCTTAGCATTGAAAGCAACTTATTTTAGGGAGATAAGTTCAGATCATCCTGATGAGAAACATGACACAAAGACATTCTGAATTCCAGAGGATTCAGGGGAAGTTGTCAATGTTCAGCACTATTCAAGATTAAATCCTCTACATTAGTTTGAGCTTATCCTATCTGCTGCTGGAAACAGTCTAAACATTTCCTTGAAGTATAGCCAGGTTCCCAGCCACTGAGGTCACATATAAAGGGAAGATTAAACATAGAACGGTATGTTTAAATTGTTGACCTATGCAAACATTTTTGCTATCTATTTCACCGAAGTAGATAATTTAAAGGAACGTACATAGAGACACTGCATAAATAAACGAGCAGTTATTCTTACTAGAAAGAGGTATGCTTTAATTAATATTGATAAACAGGACTAACTTTCAGGGGCCATGCCACTGAATGAGACTAGCGTTGGTTCCATGTCTGTAAAGGGAAGATGTCATCCTAGTATTGCCAGAAAAAAAGAAAATTATTTGTATTTGATTTTGTCTGAATCAAGAGGTTAATTTATCCTTCAGATTTTTATCTTGCTATTAACAATATATCTCATTAGCAGAAAAGAATATGTAGAGCTACCTGAAAACTATGGTGGCTCATTCCCACTCTAACACAAAAACGCACTCAGGACTTCACAGGTACTATTTCCCCCTCATTTTTGCTGTTTAGTAGCCCCAAATTCAATGAAATGATACCACTGTAAAACAGGCACGAGCCAGACTAAGCTGGCTCACCTGCACCACCATAGTCTTGTGCTACTTGCAAGAAATCTTTGCAGCATATAAAAAAATTAATCTCTTTCAATCTTAGCTTGCTATGTGCTTTTCAATTCCTTTTGTTCTTCCATTGCTGGTATCCAGGAAAGACAAGAAAAAGCCACTAGTGTCAGATAAAAATATATTGATTTTAACATATCTGTCTTCAGCAGCCTCCTTTTTGCCTTATATCCAGATAAAATTTCAGCATTTTTGAAGCAGATGGAGACTAGGAGTTCAGTATGAAAAATGGACTAGAAAAGCTTTGTCTGGTCTCTATTTACTCAAAAGAATTATCTCAATGCTTAAAAGAAGTATTTGGAAAGTGTCCAAAAAAAAGTCAACAGAAAAACATAAGCATTTAAAAAACCCCAAATATTTCATAGAATAATTTAAAAAAAACCTCCAGAAAATTTGACTTGAAAATGTTGCTGTGGTAACTCCAAGAAGTCACAGTTCATACTCTACTCTACTGCATGAGCTGGGGTCCCTTACAGGGTAATACGCATCCATAAAGCACCAAAGTGTTCCTGCTTTTTACATGTCGTAAGAGTTCCTGACCATTGTGCATCAAAAAAAGTAGGATAACAGGGAGGTTAGTTCACAGAGGAGAGGAGAGCTGTCAGAGACCCAGAGATGACTTCCTAGAGGGCTCTGAGGGCCTCCAAATACATTCTTTCCTACTAAAAGCCATAATTTTCCAGGTTATAGTCAGCATCTTCATTTCAAATTAATAACTAGACAACCCTAGCCTACCTTTAATTCTACAATTCCTATACTATATAATCTTTGCACAATAAATGATGAAAAACAAACACAATATAGAATCATAGAATCATAGAATCATAGAATCATAGAATCATAGAATCCTAGGGTTGGAAGGGACCTTAGTAGATCATCTAGTCCAACCCCCCTGCCAGAGCAGGGCCACCTTAGAGCAGGTTGCACAGGAACGCGTCCAGGCGGGTTTATCCTAAATTTGTAAGTATAAAGACTGTTGACTGGAGCCACTCAGTTAAATTACACGTTGAAAACAATTTATACTGTGTACTTCTCTGTATCTTGGGATCTCGTAAGGCACAGAGAGATTTTGGAGAAGGCATCATAATTATTCAAGAAAACAAAGTCTAAGTCCTTTTAACATAAAAATTGTGCTCCTAACTCAATCTTATCATGGAGCCTGCAACCAAAACAAATGCCACTGATACTAAGTTTGCCTTTTAATTCCTAACAACCGGTTTGACTTCAGTGAGTCAAACTAGAATAACAAACTAGTTAGAAAAACAAACGGTCATTCTCCTTCCCAGTCATAAGCACCATCTGCCATTTAATAGGTGCATCAGTCACTCATTAGCCTGTATTTAAATTGACTTTGAACAGAACACTGCCATTTTATTGCTGCTGTGCTTCACACCACCAGCTAGGACCCTTAAAGGCAATACTGATAATCTCACTATCTTTGAAAACCATTTCCAGACTTGTCTAACTGGTGCTGGAACTTTGTATTCAGTCTTAGTATTGTTTGCTTCACCTGGCTCTTTCTGAATTCATGAGCATACACAACATGGTCCAAATACAACTGTACTATTTTTCACAGAGTAAAATTAGAGCACGTATTTTCAAAGGGGATTTAAAAATGTTTTGCATGTGCTAAAAGTGTTTGGAGTGCACAACTACCCAACTGCATGTGCAAAGTCGAGCTTTGTGCACTGAAATAGATATTAAATGAATGTAGAAAAGTATTTATAGACATATTTTTTATATTGTTTGAAAAGATACTCAGAAAATATTAATGGAACTTCTTTAGGTAACAAATTAATTTACATCTTGATGCCAATTTACCTTCTTAAAATTACTTCCAGATGCATCTATTCCTGTAAATATTCTAGCTATTTAATACAGAGTAACTCCTTAAAGCCATATAGCTAAAAAAAAAGTCCAGTCATTCTTGTTACAACAAATGTACACTTTGTCTATCAAAAACGAGTACTTACAACCCCTTTTCTTTCATATTTGTAATGTGCTTGCTTGTTATGTCAGATCTTGAACACTCTGCTTGGAGATCACTGAATGGAAAAATTAAGTAGCCTTGATCTTACAGGGACTACTTGACCAGCTGTTGAAATGTGAATATCCAAATAGAAAATATTTAGCAAATAATACTAATTAAAGAAATCAAGATAAAATAATTATTAACTGAAAACTAAGTCCAAATTTTCTGCTAATATCTCCCTACCAAATAAGAATTCGCAAATTAAAGAACATGGATTACTCTTATAGCTTATCTTACACCTTCTATCCTCCCAAGTACAATAAATGCCCCACCACAGTGGCTAATAAGAGCTACAAATTTTGGAAGAAAACCGTGGTGACTTATCTCATGGTGACAACCTCCTAGATACCTCTTTTGTTTCCTGAACCCTTTTCATGGCAGAATCACATCTTATAGACTATTCCACAGGTAGACAACACTTCTGTGAGTATTTCTCCTGAGTCACCTATCTTTCTGACACTACTTCAGGCCACACTTAGCAACAAATTCACTTTCATCCCCAGGGAGTTTCAGTATGAGGTAACGCCAATGAAAAAATCGATAGCTGAAGTATTTGGCTATAACAGAAGTATGAACTGCAACCTCCAAATTAGGAGATGTTTCTCTGCAGACAAAAACTGTGCATGGATCTGGTGACGTTAATGTATACTGGTAACAATCTGAGATGAAGTGATTCAAACATCCAAAAAGCCTGACACTGCTCCAGTGGCAATACTAATAAGGTGATATCCAAGCACTGGATCTCTTCATGTTATCTCTTTCTGGACAACATGCAAGCAAATTGTGCTGTGGCCATGCCAAGATAACTAAAAGGATGCAAAAAGATCATCGCCCCCATGCTACCTGTAGGCAAAGCAGCTGTAACTCTATTCTTCCATCCCTGAAAAATCACTAGTAGCCATGCATGGCAGGACCTGGGTATCTCAACAGGAGCCTGTCATTTGTCTGCCCGCTACCTTTTCCTGTGGGGGATACGAGGGGCAGAAATTCAGACAGGAGAGACAGGGGAAGCTTATCTCCACACCTCAGTTTATTTCTTTCCCCTGTATTTTAAATATTTAAAATCTTTAATAGATTTTAAAACTAAACGTCACATGCCCTTTATTAGTAGCAACTCATAGAGTTTTTCCTACAGCTCTAGTAACACCGTGTGTACCATAAAACAAGTTTTAAAAATCGGCATTTGGAAAAGTTGAAGGTGAGCATCCAGAGTTGAATTCCATGACCATAATCACAGCAGTAAAAGAATAAAAAAGGCAATATGCCAGCATTGCCTGAAGATATCTTCTCTGCAGTTCTTAGCAATCATAGCAAGGTAACATCAACTTCCCCAACTCCTTTCTAAAAAAGGGAGATTCCTTTGTCTCCTCCTACATTCAAAGCTGAAGGTTTTAAAGATCACATGTGCTAATCTTTGTAAGTTTAGTCAAAGTTTTCATTTAAATAATCCAATTTATAAAAATTATATAGTGTTTATACGAAAAAGTTCAGAAATTATTTGCTCTCCCAGAGAGAAGACTAGAACTGAATATCAAAAGAACAAGTATAGAATGCCTTTCCTCCCCAAAGATAATCACAACCATCCATGTGGGAAGGAAAAATACCATGCCTTACTCTTTGGGATTAGGGCATTCTTTTAATTTGCCATTTGGCATTATGAACACAGTAAACAAAGAGAGAAAATATAGAAACCATGTGACTGCTTGTTCCACAGCCTTTTACATGCTGCTGCTGTAGACTTGCTTTCAGATGTCAGTACAAAGCTGCCTGCTCACTGATGCTCAGTAAGAAATGTCAGGGAAGAGATAAGCAGGCTAAAAGGAGACTATTTTAGAAACATGGACTGTTCTATCATTAGTTCTATAGATAAACTTTCCAACATATTTTTGAACAGCAAATGTTATTGCTTAGCCAAACGTAAAGTCAGAAGGAGACAGTATTTTAATATGGAAGTAGGGGTGATTTCAGGCCCTTCATATAGGGTGAGATAGTTCAACCTTGTTAGACGGCTGTCTTAAGATGCTAGTACACTTAAGTCTTTATGTCAAAATGATTCTGCTTGTCAGAAAAAAACAGGGAAAATCTAAGTGTAAATCTTCAGGACATAAGTCAGAAATAGAAAGAAAATTACTTATCTTCAGGTGAGTATTAAGATGTCATGGAATGGTAAATAAGGGCCAAATTCTTGATAACTCTCAGTCTTCACAACAGAAGGAATTCATAGAATGTTTTAGGTTGGAAGGGACTTTAAAGATCACCTAGTCCAACGCCCCTGCAATGAGCAGGGACATCTTCCACTAGATCAAGTTGCATAGAGCCCCATCCAGCCTGGCCTTGAACACCTCCAGGGATGGGGTCTCCCCAGAGCGGAACAGAGGAGCAGAATCCCCTCCCTTGCCCTGCTGCCCACACTGCTGGGGATGCAGCCCCAGGGTGTGGTTTGTTTTCTGGGCTGTGAGCACACATTGCCGGCTCATGCCCAGCTTTTCATCCACCAGGTCCCCCAGCAGGGATGCTCTCCATCCCTTCACCCCCCAGCCTGTGCTGACACCAGCGGTTGCCCCAACCCAGGTGCAGGACCTCTTGCACTTGGTTTACATGGGCCCACTTGTCCATTGCTCTGAAATACCTCATTACTGGGACTTGTGGTATCTGATGAGGCCATTTGTGGTCACTGTTTCAGCACAAGAACTGTAATGATTCAAACAGTAAGCAAAGGGCATGTCACTCATCTTTTGGAAACATTCTGGAAAGTTAAACTCGAGGGATTTGCCCAGCTTCCCAGCAAAAGCTCTATTAAATTAGCTCTGTATCTGCTTGTAGTCTACTAATGTCAAAAAGGAGCACAATCAGGGGTATCAGATTTTAGTTGTCAACAGGGTTTGCAATGCAGAAGAATGTGTGTGGACCACAAAGGAAAATTAGTTTTAGGCCACCTTAGGCAACACATTATGGACACTGGCAAAAACTGAAGTGGTGACAGACAAGATAATACACTATTTTTTTGAGGTGATCCTGTAAAGGCATACTCAAACTACAGATCACCCTTACCTGCAAACATATATTAAAATGTTCTTTTTTCACAATATACTTTTAAAGCACGTTAACATATTTTTAGCAGTCCTCTTAGTCATATCTAAATGCATCCCAAAGGGAATTAATTTAGACTGCGATTAATTTTCCTCTCCCGTACACAGCAAGTACAAATGGTATAAAAAGCTCCTAGATGAAAGAGGAAGTATTTTAGAGCCAGCACAGATGTCAGGCAGTCATGATGCGAGGCAAAAATCAGCAGAGAATATGACCTATTTGGTACTATATGCCTCTCACATTGCTATAAATCAGGAGTCACTCCACTGAACTCTGGCTTATTATACTGATGGAAATGAGGTGTAAGCCAGAGAATAAGATCCTTGATTAACCACAAGAAGTTTTTTCTGTCTGAAATACTTTGTTGTCTTCAGCATGATGGGTGCCTCAATATATTCCTTTGGCTTGCGTCGGTCATGCTGTTTTGCGTCATGTCTCAGAAGGTGGCTTTTAACAGCGTATTCGTTGTATTGTAGATGTTATAAAAGGTTTGCTGTGCATTTCCATACGTTTGTGGCAGAGGCAAAAGTTACTTTATGCCATAGCAGCACAAGGATTCATAGTGTGAAGGCTAAATGGGTTTTAATGGGTACTTGTCCTTTGCTCCAATCTGTAACAAAAACTCTTGAGAACAAAGAAAAAATAGGTGGAAAAGTGTAGTGCTGCAATCCATAGTGCCACATAGTGCCACAAAGTTTTAGATTGTAAACTGCTCCTCAATGTATTTTTCACTTATTTTTACATTTCCAAACATTGTTTAAGGCTGACTACTGTACTGGGAAGGGCACTTAAAAACAAACCCAAGACTGAGACAGTAATTTTAACTCTTCTCATGAAACTGGGAAAAGAGGTTTTTTCCCCTGAAAAAAACAGCTGGTGGCCATCACTTAAGAAGGTCTTTATGTTTTAGATAAAGACTAAGGTCAGAATAAGTCAGGAACAACGACGAATCTGGACAGATAGTTTCTTAGATTATATGAAGGCTATTTTAACTAAACCATCACTGAAAATGTGCGTCAAATTAGGCAACAAACTCCAAAATGAAAGGTTCAGATGAAGTCAGATTTTTCCCACTTTTCTAGCCTAATATTGCTTCTCTAATGTCTAAAATAGAGCTGTCATTCAGTTGATTTCCTTTGTTCCAGGAACAGTTTAATAGTGGTACACATCATCCATATAACTCTGTTTTGGGTAAACAGGTTGAAAAACACCAGGCTTTCCTAACCTCTCTCTCCCAGCTGCTGCTACTTTTGTACTGACACAGCAACCTGATATAAATCTTACCCTCTGATACAAAAGCAAAAACCTCCTCTGCCTCCCTCATGATAAGAGAAGAGCACATCTTCCCTCATTCAAGAGTTCAGAGAAATGTCTATGGCTTTCAGGTATTAGTCACTACAGAATCATTACAGAAAGCTGCATCACCAGCTCAACAGAAACGTAGGAGGGAAGAACATTCAAAGATAAATCTACAACCCCCTGCTAGGCCCCTTTAACACCAGATTAAGCCCTACCATCTCCTCCCACTCCTGACATCCCTGACTCCAGTCAATGAGATTACTTGTACCAAGGAAGCAGGAAGGTAATCTAGCAAAGTTTTGGAACTAGGCAAAAGGTCCATACAGAGCAGTTTGGGAAGTGCCACCTTCTGCTCACAGAGAAGCCAGGCAGAGAGAAAAGTAGGAGGCAGCCTGCAATTCAGTGACAAACTGCTGGAGTTCTCAGGGGCCTGAGGTTGTCCTCTTCGAGAAAACACTGGCCATCGTGAATCAGCTTAACACCATCTCTGTCCAGCCTCAGACAGTTACACCCATCACATCGGCATACCAGGCAGAGCAGGGTGCCTGGTGCCTAAGGATTTAGGGGCTGCTGTAGTTACATTAGCTTGTCTCATGGACCCCTCCATTGGAAATGCAAAGGAGGGCTTTCCCAAATCCAGCTTCTGAAAGCTCTCCCTCTTGACCACCTGCAATAACAAAGAGTGCCCCATGCTGTATGCTGTGCAGTCATATTGTCATAAAAACAAATGTTACCTCAGATAAGTGACAGTGAACACAGGTCACAGCATTGCCTAGAACAAGATTGATATGATAACTAGGTGTCTGTCTCTCATTTGCCTATGTACCCCTTCATCTGCCCCTCAGCAGAGCAGCTCTCTCCTCAGAGCCCAGAAGCTGCTCTTCTCTCTCTCGGCACCTCTCATTCAGGGCTGCTTGAAGACCTTTTCCTGGGAATGGTTCATTTCCTTTCTAGCAGCAGATGCTGCAGTCACCTTACAATGAAGATTTAAAACCCAGGATTATCAGCAGGGAGTGATCAGTAAAATCATTACAAGCCTCTGAAAGACACATAGGTATCATGGAAAATATGACACAACTGTCCCAGAAGGACCCAAAATTCTTCCCTTCTAGCACACTCAGCAGAGGTGTCATGTCCACCACCTTACAACCATTGGCAATAACAAAACTAAATTGAATCATCAGTAAATAAATATAGGAAAATACACAAAACCAAGAATATAGAAATATCCCTGTAGCAAAGTAGCTGCTCGAATTATTTAGCAGCAATTAACAAGAAAGGGAGTTTAATTTCATGTTGCTAGACCAGCTGTCAAGCTTTTACAAAAGAATTATAAACGTCTTTGATAAGTTTCTCTTACCTGTAGGCAGCACTGTGCTAGACGCATCCCAGGTCAGCAATTACCATCTAATTGTGCACGCCAAACATCTGGGGAATCAGTCTCTAGGATATTGTGCCTTAGCAACAGTGGAAATAGTGATTGTGGAAAACCCTCAGGTAGCTCTGGGTGCCATTTTCCTTCCAGAACCCCTGAATGTGAGTTACCCATTTCCAAAGTAAGTCAGGAGATCCTGATTTTCAAAATGATACAATTCAGATCCTTCACCTTAGATGAAATGAGATTCTTCTGCAATCTTAAATCTACTCTTGGTAATTCCTTTGGATTAGAAACATTGGCTTTGATGCCGCAAACCTGTGATTAATTTAGGTTTATGAATAATCCCATTAAAATCAGCCTTCTCTTATGCATTTGCAGAAGTGCTGCCATGTGCACAGGTTCATTATAAAAGTCAGATTTGCTGTGTGTTGCACATTGGAAAGCAAAAGGAAAATGTATACAGCAACAGGCCAATTTTAATTAGGGAATCAGGAAAGGCATATGATCTAGGTGTATGATCTTCAAGTGACAACAGATGAACGTGTGTTTCATTTACATGAAGGTGTTTAAAATAATTTACATGCCTGTATTTTCGCCTAATAGTCTTGGTTTTCCCCCTGAAAGGCTGAACTCCACACACTTTTACATTCTTACCCCTAAATTCTTGGAAACACCCAAAATCAGTGCTGCGTTTCCCCAGCTTCTTTCTCCAACCCTCACTGCCTGTTCAGCTTGCATTGTTCAAGCAGTAACAGAAACACAGGGCTCTCTAACACACAGAGTAAAGCCTGCTGTTGTTCTACTTATTGGAACTCCAAAGGGAATCCCTCAGGCATGCGAAGATGCAAAAGGAGTAGGAAAAGGTCGCTTAAAATAACAATCTTATTTTAAACATGGATTAGATCTCACACTGTCTTTCCTCATAGCAAAGCAAGTGATGCAGTGAGGGAACCGAGTCGCATGACTATATCCACATACTTTGGGAATAGAGTCATATGGGTTAAAAAGCACAAAATCTAAACAAAATCACCCAAGAAACACATTAATGCTAGCATAAACAAATGGATGTTTAAATTAGAATGAGGCCTCCATAATGGCTTTGCTTTGTTATTTTGAGGACTGATGAGGCACTGCACACATCCCATTTATAACAGCCACCTTTGCCTTTCTCCTTGTTAGGAACTGTTCTGCATCCATGGAGTCGAAAGGGTTTATGTCTTATAAAAACAACTGACAAGCTATATTTCATGAGGACTGTACAGTCTAAACACAAGACTCTGTAGCTATATTTCCATGGTAACAGCGAAAAAACGGTTATAATTTTCTTGGAGTTTGCTGTCCATTCTTCCTGAGACTAACTGGCATAAAAGTGTTTATTGCTTTCCACCACTGCAGTACTGCAGAAGTATTTTTAGCTCTGCTAATTCAATTTCATATTTAAATCAATCTGAAAATGAGTTAACTTTCAGTCTGCCAAAGGATGTCAGGCAAAGCTTTCACTGATTTGATTTTGCTTGAGCTTGTGATGATGGAAAGATTACACCACGCAACAAGGAAATGTATCCCAAAGTTCTAGAAGAATTTCATTATTTCATTATTTCACTTCAATTTCATTATTACCCTTCTGAATCTATTTGATACAAAATGCTGTTTGTGGAACTGTGGAGGCTTGCACTATCTCATCAGAAGTCTGAAGAATAACATAATTAAATATTGAAAGGATCTCAAAGCAAATTGCAAAAATTACATATACAAGTCCTGCAATATTGCAGGAGGCAGGCATAAATTATTATATTTTATGATAACTGAGGCAGAGATTAGAGATTGCTGAATATTTAGATGTTCATTCATAAATCCATTTAAAGTCAATAGAAACTGGTTAACTTCAGAGTCATAAATAGCCTGCCTACTGATACAGAGAATGAGTCCAGCAGAAAAGAATCTCCAAGCCCAGCATTTCTTGATTCCCAGATGTCTTCTGTAGCTAGTAGACCATATCTCATCATTTTTTGATAGTATAAATTGTTTAAGAAGCCTATTATGGCAAAACACATTGGCACAGTCTTCAACCACAGCTGCTTTAAGAGCCGGCGCTGCATTGCAGCTCGAGGCAAGAGCAATGCTGTCTCCTGTTTCACCCTGAGGCCTGTTGCCTCTCTAAAAGGAATAACTGATAAAAAGGATTAAGTTCTTTTGGTAAGAACAAGTTCTGGGCTGCTAACCCTAGAGACGAGCTTCTTGGTTCATACTCAGGGTAGGTAAGGAGATAAAATGATAGCACAAGAACTTCCTAATGTCCACCCAAAGTGCCTGGACAGTGCTCCGAGCACATGATTTCTAGGGGGCAGCTTCCTTTCTATGCCTACGTGTTCTTGATAGCAATCTTCTGTGGCTGGCAGCAAAAATTTAATAGTGTTTTTGAGAGGCCCTTTGTCCTTGTCACTGAACCATTCCAATGTTATTAATTTTTTTTTTTTAAACTTGGAATATTTCCATTTACATTTATGTTTTACCCATGATTCCATTTTCATGGCAACGTGGAGAGGTCCATTATCATTTGAAGGGGAGCTTCCCTCAGGGCTTTCTTTCCAATTGATGCAGCTGGAAACATTTATGCACCACTAGAGACTGACAGAGAATGTCAGGCAGAGGCTAAGTATAAATATAAGGAACAATCAGGCTGAAGTTGTAGTACAACTTCTTCAACTAGTGCTCAGAAGATTTGAGGTCCCAGAGGATTTTGTTAATATGGATTAAAGAAACTTCACCTATGTGGGACAATAGGAGTCTTAAAGACAAGGCAAGGGAAACAATCTTTTGCCTGCTAATAACTCCTTGTCTCACAGACTAGGATTTATGCCCCTTGCCTTGCCACTCTTAACAGACAGCTCTTCAGCATTCCCGGGCAGTGGGAAAATGCTGTTGTCTCCTCCTACAGAAGAAGACAAGACACTCGGTAGAGTGAGTTGCCCAAATTTGTACAGGCAGCCTGTGACTAACCTAGGAATTATATTCTGCTCAGTGCCTTATCCATTAAACTCCTCCTTTGAGGAATAAGCTTCTGATATCAATTGCAGAATGCAGTTCTATTTTCCAATACAGAAAGACCATACTGGATTAGAAGGATTTGACCCTCATCTACAAAAACAATGATTTCTCAAATACAACTAACTCAGACTTTAATTCTGATTTAAACATTAGCACTGTCTAGATTTTTACACGAGTACTGCATTCTTTTATACGTCATCCATAGTCATTTTCATGAGACTAAATCTCATGATCTTTCACTATGTAATTAGTCATAATTTCCCCAACATACCAGGGAAACCAACTGTATTTTATCTGAAAACGGTCAGAATGAAAATCCCAGCCTCTGGTGCAATGAGGGCAGAAACAGATAACACTGCACAGGGCCCCCTGTTTGGGCACTCCTGCAGCAAGGCAGGTCTGGCAGCAGCACTGTTAAGTGAACCTGTGCTTTAAATGCTGTTTCATGTCCTCCTACAACTTGATCCCAGAATCCATCAGGCTATAACAAGCACTATTAAGAAAGAATACTGAACCAAGTGTTGAGTTGGGTAGACATACAGTACAGATCTTAACATCCACACTAGCTTGTCTTGGATTTTTCGGATGTCCTTACTATGATGCTACTGTCCCACTTTTCCAAAGGGATGTAACAGAAAAGAGTTTACTGATGTTTCAGAGATGTAGGAACATATGGTCCTAGATATTTATAGAAAGAGCCCTGGGACTTCCATGTATTAGGAAAGCCTGCAAGCTGCCATCTGGGATTCTGAAGTCTATTTTCTGTTAGTGATAACACATTTTACCTTTAGGCTTTAGATTTTTCTCCAGAATATATAAAGCTGAGAATAATGCATGCAATGAAGTCGTGTTTGAAGATCTCTATAGACAAATTCTGTTCTGAAATACTGTCATTTGAAATGTGATCAATAGTTGTCAGAGAAATTTATAAATAGAAAGTAATTTTAGCTCTGTCTTTGTGGTCCAGCTCACGACATAAATTCTCAGCTTCTGGACAAGTCTGACTACTTAGCTGTTTTTGGTGATGCATCACTTCCAAACCGGATAGGCTAGCAGTTCAAAAGTTTAGAGTAATCTACCAACACAGTCCACATGTGGCATGGAGTAGTGTGAGAGATAATTTTTATGCTTCTAGATGAAGACACAGTTGGCAAAGGGGGAAAAGGAGGAAACTGTTTTTTTTTTTTTAACACACTGGCTGTCCACTATGATATTCTCCTCTGCTCTTCTTGTTTCTATTAGTTCTGCTAATATAACACTAGGCTTTGTGTAATCTATAAAAAAAACTTACTGAAAAATTTTATATAACACAAGTTACTGTGCAGCTCAACACCGAACTTTAACAATCTTAGCCATTTCAGTCCTACACATCTGTATGACTTTTCCAAAAAACATCCATAACATAGATCATAGCAGAGTTTCTATACAAATGAAAGTATTCATGCTAAATTCTACTAAGATTAATAGTAAACACTTTAGTCATATTACTTAAAAGTTTTTTCATCAATTTGAACTGTATCGGCCTGAGATGCAGGTTCTTGCTGGGAACAGTGACAGGCTGCTGTACCACGATCCACTTACGCTGCTGATAACAGCGATGGATGAGAACAACAACTTGCCAGTATTCACCCAGGAGTTTTATCAGGTAGCACTCAAGGAGAATACAGCCAAACGTGAGAAAGGTTCTTACACGGTAACACAGGCCGTAAAATTACGAGTCGTCCACTGCAGCTCTGAGACAGAATAATAATTTACCTAGGACCCACCTGCACAACCTTTACCTCAGTGAGAATCTAACTTTAGTAGCTGCTAAATGAGAGAAACCCATTCATTCCTGGTTTTGCACAGGACTTGCAAGACCACTTGAAACTTTCACAGATTTTGATCAAGAAGAGGCACAATTGTTCATGCAATAACAAAAAACCTTTGAGGAAAAGCTTAGGGATCAGTGAAAAAACATTAAATACTAAAAGGTATGAAAGCCCTCATTAATCTAATTGGAGGTGAATCTCTAATGCCTGAATGTTCACTATTTAATTCTCATGTTCTTCTGCTGTAACATCTTGTTTTATTTGTATTTCTGCAAAAATAAACTCGTTATCACATTCTTTATATAATGTATGTTACATAAAAGTTCTCAAACCACTGAAATTAAAAAAAAAATTATTTTAATTCTAAGCAACATTTTTTCCTGAGTAGTGATCAAAGCATATGCATCCTTAAAAGCACCTTTTTAATTGCTGTATTTATGGGATTTTTTTTTAAATTCACTCTCAACTCAGTATTTTTACTGTTTTCAGGAAGCAAGATCATCACAGCAAAAGCACAGAATGATAACAACCCAAAGACTGATAATTCTAAAATTGTTTATGAGAAACTGAGACAGGAGCCTCAGGTATCATCAAATGGCTTTTCATTTCATATTGGCAAAGAAATTCAAATGATAAGCAAAGAATTGGAGTGATAACCTTGCAGGATGACAATTTGTCAGTGCTGTGAAGTATTACAGCCTCCTTGCTCGAGCAGCGGCCATTTGAGTGGCTTTGCGTATAGGAGGTTTTCTGTAGCCCATAGGAAAGAGTAGCTGCTAACTTCGTGTTCCTTACACTGGCCATTACTATGACTCACGAGGATGATGCAGTGACTCCCTCAGTGACACAGCACCATTGCAGGTCCCATGACATAGCAACTTTATAAATACCAAGGGCACTCACAGTCTGAAGTGACTGGCCTGGCATATAGATCCATTTTACACAGAGTATCCACACACATACACTCACAATACAGATAATGTTAGAGTTACGACTGCTGTAGAACATCCCTGACTGGACAGATCACTTGAACTTTGTTACCCTGATTTCTCTTGTAATCTGATTTAGAACAGATCTTGAATCCTAAGAGGAGATTATCTCTTGTCAAAACTACATCACTGACCCCATGACAGATAGTCAGGACAGTGTCCTGTTAAACTACGTCTGCTTCTGCATCAAATGTTTACTTTCAGTCAAGAAGTCTTGAGAGTCCAGTTGTTCCTTGCCAGATCTCAGCAGCTCTTGTAACGTTTTCATTAGTATGGTGGATATAAACAACTGTCCCACCTTCTCACAAAGATATACTCTATTCTACTGTTACTAAATTCCTGCCCCTGACAACAGCACATTGCTTACTATAGTAGTATCTTACTGACTGGGAAGCATTCTCTATTTGCAAAGACTTTCTCAGAAGCATCACCCTCTAAGTGACTGTCTTTGCAGCCATACTCTTTTCTCCTGTCTCTTGTTTTTAAACCCCCTGCATTTCAATCAAGTCACATTTCTACCGTCTCCAGGAGCTAAAGCTATAATCAAAGTACCAGTTTTCAGATTTGCAATAGCAGCGTGAGCATTGGGTACATGAAATTGGATGTCTACACACCTGTAAGAACTCTTCAAAATACCAACTCCCTCTTGAAGCTTTTACAGAAGGTCAGAGTTTCAACTTCTCCAGGTTTGACAAGGTCTCCTTTCCTTGCTACAACATTGTTTTTTGAAGACATGACTTGCTTAGATTAGAAAAATGCACTAATGAACTGAGACCAACTTCAATAAGATCGACAGCTTTTTCTTGCAATCTCAATATTTCTCTGTTGTTTTTAGAAAAGCATGTGAGGGCTTAAGGCGGAGATAAACACAGCACAAAACACAGAAGTGATTCCAAGCAACTTGGATAACTATCTCTCCCGTTAAGATGTTGTCATTCTTATTATAGAAGGTGCAATGTTTGATCTCAGAGGGGACAGATTAACACACCAGACTTGGAAACTTTACTCTAATAGCTAGCTGTGGAAGGAGTGCTGACATCTTGAAGAATTGCACTCTGGAGTATCGAATAATGTTCAGTTACCCGGCAGCTTAATCACTTCCATATGTAGACAGCTACGACAAAGGTTAAGGGTAGACCTAACTTTGTTCCCACTAAAGTCAGTGATAAAATTTTCATTAATTTCACTAGGAGAATCAAGCTAATTGTAGTCTGATACTCTGTCACAAAGATTAGCTCATTGTTTTGAAATCTAATTACACTTCCGTGAATAGTGCTGGAAGCGAGAAATGGATGTATTGCATGGTATACTTATTAATCTCTGACGGAGAACATTAGTTTTGCTACGCCAAAATACTTTTGTCACCACAGCTTCTCCCTACTCTGCTTTGCTTTTTTTTTTTCTCCTTAATTGACTTGGTCAATTTACCCTAAATTGTGATTTTAAGATTACTAAGACATGGATAATAACTGTATGCATTGATAAAGCTCACAGCATAGCTGGACTTTGACTACTTGAGCTCCTGGATTTTACAATAACGCTGCCAGAAGAATATAATAGTAAATTAAAAAGTGTGTGGGGGGGGAACATCTATAAAGATCTCTATATAAACACTATAGCTATTAGCATAGATTGTACTGATCGATCTCTTCCCTGCTACTATAGCTAAAAGTAACATATTTCAAGATATAAACCAGAAGTACAGTAAAGCTATTATTTTTTATAATCTTTTTCAACTTGAAAGAGAACTCATTTTTCATGAAGATACAGAAGTAGGTATACTGAAAACAACTCTGACTGTGACAGATAAAGCTTTGATATTCAAGTTCATTCACTTTTCTGAAGACAAAACCTTCAAAAGCCTAAATGACCCACACACCAACACTGTGAGCATCTGGTCTGCAATGGTACCACAGGAATTTAGCTGGGGAAGAAAAAAGTTGAAGCTTGTGAACCAAAAAAATTAGCTCAAAATTAAGAGGCTGTGACACACTAAAAGCACAGCTTTAATTCAGCCAGTAGCTGTTTACATATTAGGGTAGAGTCCCTTAAAAAGCATGTGTTGTGATACAGAAAAGGTTCGAAGTCATGCTAGTGTTGCAAAGTTGGTATTTTTAGTTAGGATAATTCACAGGTCAAAATGTCTAGCAGAAGAGATTTACCAGTTCAGGCTAACTTCTACAGTTAAACCTCTGGGCTAGACAGTAAGTTCCATAAAAAAATAATACAAAGTTCCATAAAAAAACCCCAATCCATAGTAACTGTGAAATTTGTAGAGTAATTCTGGATTTCTCTTAAAACTGAAAACAGAATCTCACTATTTGTGTTTTGACCTCAGCCATTAGACTAATTCAGCTAATAAATATTAAGATACTGGTAGCCCCCAGTAAAAACCGTAGAGCTGGCAATACTAGTTCTAGCAACAGATGCATGGGAAAAAAATAGGATGGCCTGCATTTTTATTTTAAATTATATATTTATTCAGTCAGCTCTGTCCATAGTTTGCTCTTGCTGTAGTACTGTATGACAAAGTAAGTGTTATGAGTACTGAATTGTCTGAATATGATGGAATCTGAGAAACTAAATTATATTCCCAGATATTTACTGCTTTTGCCTTTTTGTAATATAAGATCTAGTAAGGATTATTTAGAAGCAGCCCAGTCTGACCCATAAATGTGAAGGTCTTTTCTTTAGAACATTTAAGGTAACCAGGGTTTTGTGAAAATACCTTAATGACTAGTCTGAGCCTTGTTTTCACTCCTATAAATTTTTTTTTTCTGTGACAATAGGGCAAAGTACACAAGCCCTCCTGGGGTAAGAAAGGGAAACAAAAACAACAGAGAAAAGGCACTTTAGTCTTATTGCAAAGTGTATTAACCGGGGTTACCACTGTGCCCTCACCCAAGGTGTACTGTATTAAGTTTACCTCTCTGTAGAATTAACCTTTAATATTTTCTACCTCTTATTTAGCTCACACATAATTACCTTAAAATAAAGATCACAAATTTCTAAGTGTGAAATGAAAGCTCTAAAGATTTTTTTTACCTGACCTGTGTGTTAAAAAAGGATATTTGCCATGTCTAGTGTCTCATGAGGAATATTTGACAAACGAATTCTTAAAAAAAATGTTTTACCACTCTATGTTCCTTTTCCTATAGATTTCTATCTAAGATAGATAGAAGATCTACAAAAAACCAAAGCAAATGGACATTAGACTATTGTCAAAAAAGCAGTTAGAAGAACTCCAAACTTTCTCTATCAATTCTTCTGCAATTAACTGTTTACTGAAGTATTTTCCTCCTCTTACTATCACAGTGCAAGTACCAGTTTCACTAATTTATCTGTAACATGGTAGCACTCAGGAATCTGCTCCTCAGACAGGACATTATTATACTAATACTCTGCAAAGACTGAATGGGGCAAAAACTCCGTGTTTCATACAAATTACTGTACCCGTCTTCGGCCTTAGTAGGGGAAATCAGATACCGTCATTGAATAGAATCTTACAATATAGAGGTAAGAACTGGATGAAGCTCCAGGTTGAAACTCTGCATTATAACATGCCCACTTATCTCAAAGTGTCTGCTGGAATCACAGGCAGTTATCACTCTCCATGGAGCTAAAACAGTATTAAAATGAAAAAAAAAAAACCAAACCACCTCAGTATGTTGTAATCTACTTTACACTAACTCCACAGACACTAACTCCTCTTTTCCTGTCTGGAAAAGCTCAGGGCATCATGATATAAAGCAAAGAAGAAAAAAGGAGATACAAACAATTTTTAAAAGTAGAATTACATTATGTCCTTCCTAAAGTAAAGTCTTAAGCTCCTGAAAATTAGTGTTTAGCTTTTCCTCGACTTTAACTAACCAATATGGCTGTAATTGAAGTGGCAAGTGATACTATAGAATAAGCAAACAATTAAGTCATTGCACTAGTAAAAATAGCATGAATTGTTTCTACAGTCACCTCCATTAGTAGAAGATGGGGCTGTCAAGACATGGTTTTACATTCCTTATGCTAACTTCTTCCCCACCCTAGTGGGAGTCCTGCTTGGGAGGGGCTACAAAATGAGCTATAGGGATCCATTTTTCTTCAGGTTTAAGAATCAACAATTGAAGTCACTAAAACACAGTGTGGATTTTGTCCTATGACCATATGAGTCACTAATAAATAAAGGCAACGAAAAAAAGAGATTATCTTTTAGTAATTGCATAATGCAGTACATCCTTATTCGTTTACTTCTGTGTAAACCAGCCTTACCTTTCTACTGACGTCAATGAAAGGGTAAAACCGGGGATTTTTAGTGTCATCAGTGAAAGTGCTAATACTCTAAATCAGACAGCCATGTAAGTGATAATATCCTTTCAGTGAGGTCAGAAAGAACAGTAGGTTTTTAGTCACTGCATGTCACTTACAAGGAAATTTTAGCTTCTGACAGAAGTGGCATAAGGTAAAACAGAATATTCAGAACTAGATACCCAGTGAGTTCTGAGTCAATAAGCAGATATGTACAGAGTTGGACACGGCTGGCCATTGTCAGCAAACATCAATTTTAGTACAAACTCTGTCCAAAACAGAAGTGGAAGATATTAATTCATAATTGGGCTTTAAAATTATTTGTTTAAATGTGCAGAGTTCAAATAGCCTTTTGTCCAATCATTAGATTGCAAAAGTAAGGAGTTTGGTATTGCTGTCTAAAAAGACATTTTGTCCTTAACACATAATACAACCTATTGCATCCCAGCAGAGACTCCAGAAAATACTCTGAAGTGAAACAAGAAGAAAATGGCAGCATTATATTTGAGGGACACATGTTGAACTCTGAAAACCTTGTGGTGAAAAAATGAAAACCTGTTTCTATCTGGTGGTTCTGTTTCCTAAGGAGCAGGTACTCTTCAAAGTCCTTAAAAACAGGTGTTACCTGTACTTTCTGGGTCTCTCCAGGCTTTAATCTCTCTGTTCATCTTGAGCCCAGATGCCACTCCTGGCTGCCTTCTTCCCTTGGGTGCTCTCTCCCTTTCTCAAGATGAGCATGTCTGGGGAGCAGCAAGTAGCAGCACTCAGTTCCACTCCACACCATACAAAAGCATCTAGAGAAAACAACGGTAGAGAGCATGCTAGCAGATTGTGTTTTCATGCATTGCAAGTCTAGGCACGTTGAATCTGAAGGGGTTCAACATACTGTCAGTGGAGATGTATGGACAGAGTCTGAATACTTGGAAACTAAGGGAAAAAAATAAGCTGGTTTTTTTTTAAAAAAAAAAAAACCCAACCAAACAAAACCCATCAGAAAACAAACCAACAGAACACTTATACATAATGTAACAGTGATCCAGAAAATGCTGGGTTTGAATTAGACAAATTCCTGAATGGAATATATATAGTTAGATAACAAAGTCTGAGGAAGAAATCCATAGCCCTCTCCCAAACTAAGCTAATTTGGTCTTACTCTCCAGAGTGCTAGATTCCTCTGATTTTAGTGAGCTTGGCTCAGATTTCTGAAGTGTAGAATTCAAAGTGTAAATTCTTAACTTACTAAGAAAGAGACAGCTTCCTCCCTCTCATCAACATGATCACATTTTCGGAAAGAAGTTCCATAGGGGAAATGGATTCAGCTCATCCTGCCACTGAACACTACAGAAATGAATTCCTGTGTCTCTTGATGAGAGGTGGAGACCTGCAAGCAGGCAAACAAGGATGACCCAAGTCCTCACGCTGGCTGTAACAGGGATCCCCAGCACCACGCTGCCTGTTCAGAGCTCTCTGTACCCATTGCTGTTATATTGCAAGATTGTGGAGACTAGTTTAAAAGAAAGGCGTACAGAAAACACAAGTGCTCATGTAACTGCTATTAAAACTACAGCTAAACTAGTGAAGTAAACAAGTAATTGTTTTCTTTTTCATAAATCTATTTTCCCAAGAGTCACGAACCCAGAGAAGATTACAGGTAATCACGAATATAATCAGGATATTAAGTGCAGCACAGGGTACTGCTTCAGAACATGGCTGTATTTATTTGATCTTTGTTTATAGAGTAGCCCTTAAAGAGTGATGTTGATCACATTATTATAATCTCATTTTAAATTTTTGAGATAAACGCTGACTTTGTTATAGTGTTTGGTAAGCCAAAGTTACTAATAATTCTACTCTGTCTCTACAATTTGCTGTAGTGTGTGTACTGTCTTGACGCAAGCCAGACATGTCTGGAACTAAATCACAACATCCAAGACAGTGGGAAATTTAAGTGTCCATCAAATTATAGTAGTATTCAGAGAAATTGTCTTTACTATTTCTGATCTGATCCTTTGTTTGTAGCCAAAGTTTTGTGTAGGTGGGAAATATTCAACCCATTGCTTTACTATTTTTTCTTCTCATTCAGTGGAATATTTATCTGGGGAGGATACAGGCCAGATGCAGGGAATGAAGGAGTTTAACTTAATTTGAAGGTTTTCATAATTAGTTGTGATATATTACCTCAAAAAATACTAAAAACATCGAATTATTAAAAGTGTAAACTACATCCAGAAATGAAGAAAAAGGGCCCAAGCGAAAATTAGGAGTATAACCTTGGTTTTTCTCTGTAACTTTACTCTGCTCCAGTTTTCCCCTTTGGGAATCGAGGATAGCTCAATCTACTAAACTCATCTGCTGAGTCTCGTTCTTTTTCTCTGGAATGAATAAAACATCATTAAACGTCATCTTTTGACTTCTTGGAGATATCGTGGTGAAAATGCATCTTCCTTTTAACGATTTTGTCACATCTTCATTATTATAGAGGACACATGCCAAAACCTCCACAGGCTCCATTTACTATTTACAGAACAAATTAGGTCCTTAGCAGAAGCAAGCAATGCACACAGCTCGCAGAATGCACTGGGAACCGTGCCCTGGTCAAGCAGGGGGAAAAGGAGCTTTCCATCCCCAGTGAAATCTTGCATGTAAATTTGAACTGTGCCTGCTGCGCTCGCTGGCTCACAATGGATGTCTTCAACAGTGCTGCTAACAGTGTACAGGAGATCCTTACCACATAGTCTACTGTATCGGACAGATAAAGTACAAGAAATAATAGAGATTGTTGTTGCGTGTGTAACAGCATGGGCTATGGAAAGATTTATCAATATCAAGAACAGCAAACATCAAGAGGCAAAAGGAAAGAAGGCACAAAGAAATGGGCTGGTGTCCAAATGGACTTAAGGCAGGATTTGGATTTGGCCAAGAAAGCAGGAATCTCACTAGGCCATAGTTATAAGCTCTATTTATGAGAAATCTAATGAGAGAATATCAAATTTAAATCAAAGAAAAATATTTGTAAATGGTAGATATACCCTAGAGCAAAAAACCTGTGAGAGTTGGATGTGAAACCTCAAATTGTTCCCTTAGAAAAATCATATAAAACTGACTGCTGCTGTCAGTTTTTGTGCACGTTTATTGGCAATGACATTTTATAATTGAAGTGGGTGCTGGCTGGAACTTGTCAGCTTTAGACTTGAAAAGGTAACAAATGAGGGCTATGTTATGGTACAAAGGTCTCACTCCGGCAGCCGTGACGTAGTATGAAAGAATCTGAGAGGCAGGTGCCAGGAAAAGACAGGGGGAAGGGAAATGGAGGTGGTGTGGAGCACTGCACAGCTTCCCCTAGCAGTCTACGGCTTCAGCGGGATCCATTCTGCTCTAAGAAATTTTGAGGGCCATCACATCTTTTGTGACTGTAACTAGAATAAACACACCCTGCTCAGCAGTTGTTTAAGAAACTCTGAGCTGAAATATACAGATTTCTCTGGCCCCTTCTTCTATATTTTGCACAAATCCATCCCTTTTGAGCAACTTTTCGTAGTTGGTATTACTGAAATTATTTACTCGTTCTTAATTATACCTATATTTACATGCTTCACTGTTGAATAAATTTAATAGCCAGAATCTATAAGGAATGTTAATTTAGAGATAATTTTGTTCAAAAGGACATGTGGACTTTATTTCCTTAATGGTGCTGGAGAGGCTGGCAAAATAACACAAGAGAAAGAACTGTATCTAGCAGCATCTGAATGCTACCATTTGAGGAAAGAGTATGAAAAAGATGTGGATGCTTTGAAAATGCTTAAGTCATTTGTGGTCGACCTTAAAACCTATGGGGATTTTGATAGCACAGCAGGTTGGTATTTCATTTTTTATTCAGAACCTAAAATGGACATTGCAATTGTTTAAGGAACATCCAGGGTAAGAATGATAATGTAAATGCACGAGTCTAGAATTCTGATTAAAATGGAGGCAGTGAATAAGTTATAGACGCTTTGTCACCTTGCCAGCAAGCATACAAGCACTAATGACCTAATGCATAATTTCTTTCAAAGCACAGTTTACAGTTCAAATTATTTTTTATTTGCCTTGGTAATGTGTACCTGAACAGCATTAACACAAGGGCATAGATTCTTTTCAAAGCAGATAAACCACTCGTTAATAGGACTGGAAACAAGGGAATGCCATACAAGGGAACTTAAAAACATAATCTAGATTTTCATTTCCTACCGGTGCTCACAGTACATCTTTTCACATAAGTCTTACCAGGCCTGTGTCCTATCTCAAACCAAAAGCTTGTTAGCATCGATGTTTCTTTTCCTAGACTGATTAGTACAGCTCCTTCCTTTTCAAGCCTCCTAATTCAACTTCCTCCTGCCTAAGGTACTGATTTACTCTTTTCTACCATTTTGGATATCCTGGACATCTACATTCCAGGCAAAAGAGGCGGGCATCCCTCCAGCGCAGCACAGCTATCAGCTGGAGATGTTGTACCCCTTTACAGTCATTCCCCAGAGCAAAAAACACCAAGAATTGTAACATTTATTTCATCTGCAAACAATCAAATTATAAGATTATTTTAAAGCATATATTACACACAACTACCCTGCTTTCAATATCACAATATACCAAGTGCAAAAGAATTTCAAAAGCTAGGACATTTTTTTAAATATCAAACTAAAAACCAACAGCCAAAATGTCATTCTGCTCCAACAGTACTCTACCCAAATCCTCTCCCAGCGTTCCGGGTTCCCAAGCTCCTGCTCTATTTCAGTCATCATGGCTCCAAAGTTCAAAAGCACAAAAGCAGGTCAAGCAAAAGGTAACTGGAATTTCTTACACAAAGCCCAAACATTGTCATTGCCTAGACTCATACCTGGACATGACTATAAAGATTAAAACAAAACCAAGAATTGTCAAAACTGATAGTTCCCTCTTGCCTAATATGAAATACTCTTTCAATAAAACCCTTCCTTTGTGGGTCATTTATTACTGGAAAGGCAGATGACTTGCACACTTGGACCTGTGGAGGGGATTCTGTGGCACAGAGTGGACACTGCAAGGACTACTAGAAACCTTTGATAGGATGGCTCATTCCTGCAAATTTCTATTGCTGATTACAACAGAGAAAGTTGACTGTAGCCTGTTACAGCAATGTGACAAAACCCCTTTTCTTTCACACAAAACAAGTCTTTCCTTGCAGTCTCTTCCTTTGTTTAAAAAATAAAGCTAGCTGTTTCATAACCCAGCTGAGGACATATCCCTTAACGTCACACCATTGAAAACAATATGAAAGCACCCAAAGAAAAGCTAAATGGCTCTTACTGTACTTAAGGACTTAGTAACAGTACATCCCACTTCCAAAATGCATATATGGTAGCCTTGTTGAAAGAGCTGGTCTTAAAAATTATTGCAGTTTTGTATGTGTCAAGGGGGCTGGCAACCACATAATCCAGTTTACCCTGAGCATCACTAACATCAAAACTCCATTGTGACTTTTCTTCCTCAAAACCTATTTTGAAATCAGCAGACACTGGGAAGCAATCTAATTGTAAAAAAGAGCAGGCTATTTCTAATGGCCAGAGCTGTTAAGCACAGCAGCGCAGAGGCACCAGCCATTTATCGCTCTAGAAGCTACTTCTCTGCAGTGATTCACGTTTTGGTGATGTCACCAACCAATTTACCTAAAAAAACCCTCTGAGCAAGTTGGGCAGGAATGTTTCTTTTTCAGCCTCTGCCTGAATCACACCTGGCCCTGACAGCAGATGGGGAATCTACTCTCGCCATTGCAGATGAAAGAACCACATGTGAAGGCAAGTGCTGTAATTTAAACATTCATCTGTGCCACATGAGGATGTCGTGACGGGCTGCAGTGGATAAAGGTTGACACTATAATCGCCCTGAGCCAGGGACAACTGCTGAATGGTAAATCACTGAATGTATCAAAGAGGGTAAGGTCAACAAGATGACTGTGATCACATTTCTTTATAGACAATTACAGTGAGAAGCAAATGGGATGATTCATTCCTAAATATAAACAGCATCAAGTGCTCCAAAAGCCCAATCCTGAACAGTTTCAAAATCAGGACTGGAAGGAGCTTAGCATCTCATACAAGAAACTCAATGGTTTCTGCTATTAGGCTTTAATATCTTTGCTTCAGGGTCACTGGTGTTGGAGGGGCTGCATCCCCAGCCTGGCTCCAAGAGGGCACTCACAGTATCGGGTTTTGGGAGAAGGATTATGCACATGGACCTAACAGATATCAGCTTGTTACTTTTATTTATCCACAACTGTTTGCTTGAAAGATTAATCAGTCTGAGATTCAAAGGGAAGCAGCACGATACTCCTCCCATAATTTTTCTTATTGTCAATTAAGACAAATTCATGTCTTGTTTTGCATCAATTTTTTGTCCATTACTCTGGGAGAGATTTCCTAGCCATTTGAGAAATACTAACGTGAATTACACATCCTGATTGAATGACATTGACTCCCATGGCCGAGACTTCTCTTGTAATCCTCTGATCATCCTTTCTCTGCCCTTATTTCTACTTTCTGATTTAATAAAGTTTCGTGTAGGTTGTTCTTTTTTGTGGGAGGCTAAAATTATGCGTATTTCTTTAAATGAAGTATAATCAATTCAACACAAAAAGACATTATATAGCTTCTACCTCAAAAAAATCTCTATTTTCCAGACGTCACATGATACCACCTGAGACATGAGTCACACAGACATTGTAAGATTTCTTTTTAGCAATGTTGTAATGAGACAGCAGAGACTGCATTTTCAGCTGCTGCTTCTAAATTCATGCTTACGAAATATCAGACATTTGTGCATGCAAGTAAGAATGCATTCTTGCAAACGGTATTCTGTAAAAGACCACTGTGGTATTTTCCTTGCATGCACGTGATCTACATTTTCAAATAATTAGAGTATATGCTTAGAAATTTTAAAAAAATATAGGGATATAAAAAAAAACAAACAAGCCAACACATACCACATTTTCCAGAGATTTGCATATTATAGCACTGACTTCGTAGCAGCTTTACGTTAAGGTTGCTCCATGCATTCTCACTGATGCAATTTTTGCTACCTTACTCTAAACTGTTCTCCATGCCAAATTATATTTTTAGGAAAAGCAGTTTTGTTAATCTGACAACATGTACATGAAAGCTACCTTTTGCCTTGCGCCAAGAACAAAAACTGTTAAGTTTCTGTTTTGCTGCTGAGCAGTTGCCTCCTCATTTGTTAAGTTACCTGCACCTTCAGCAGGATATAGACAGTAAATTATTCTCTTGTCCTTGTTTCTGTTTTGCTACCTGTAATGCTGGAAATAACTGAAGAGAATAAAGCTTGTCCAAGACTGTCTATTTTCCCTCGCACTTCCAACCTGGATTAAGTACACTCAATGTCCCAACAGTTCACCATTCTAATTATCTGTTCAGATACTGTATTTCAATCAAAAGACAGTTTGATAATGAAAACTGGTTATGGCATTTGTCTGCTCAGTCCCTCCATTAGCAAGCAGTTTCCTAAAACTTTTTGTCATATTATAGACTCAAGTACATATGGTGATGACTGGGTGTAAAAGCAGCCAAGTATATTTAGAAGAAATTGCTGGAGTAACAGCAAGGGTTTCCAATAGTGGTATTCCCTTTCAGAGACTGACTGTAGAAGAAAAGTGAGTTACTAAATATGCAGAGAAAGGAAATCAAGACTGCTTTCTCTGGCTGGCTAGATCCTTGACACATGAATAAGAGATAAAATCACAAAACTAAGAAGAAATATGAGCTGTTAAAAACAAGTCTACATAAATAGTAAATCTTGTTTGACGGACTTTGTGAAATTCATTTAAGGGCTAATGCAGAGGGCATGGGAGGCTGGACAAGGCAGGAAATAACACAATCCACACTGATGAAAAGACCTGCTGCCTTGCAGCTTAGTGGGCTTGTAGGTGAAGGCAGCAACAGTGGCAATACTGAGCAAATAACACTACAATGTGAAAAAGGAGTCATAGGAGAAGTATGGAATGGGTCACCTTCTGGACCTACACCACAGTAGTTTTCGGCATTTGTTATCATGAGTCTGAGGAAATCAGCCTTCAATTTATACTGTATACTGACTTTCACCTCTGGCCTTGAAGGTTGTACCTGCTATTGAAGAAGTCATGGCATCTTAAAATAGAATTAAGAACAGATTGCCAACCTGTTTTTTTTTCCTGCTGTTGTCAGTGACCTACAAGATCCGTTTATAAATATTGCTCAGAAGTTTCTCCAGGCCCTTACTCACCAGTGTGGAAAGGCCAAGGACTGTTACTGCTACAGCACAGCTGAAGAAAATTATTTCCACCCAGACAAGAGGACAGTGACCTGCTTTGCTCTTATATTAGCCAACTGGCATCTGTGCAGAGCTTCCATGGTTGCCCTTGACTAAGACCTCAGATCTGCTTCTATTAAAGATAAGATTCAAGTGTAAAATTAAGAAGGGCTGTCAGATAAGTTCATTTTACTTTGAAGCTGGAGAATAGGATACTACCTAGCCACAACAACTGTTCGGGGCAAACTGAGTATTTTCCATCTAATTTCCATTAGCTTTAGTGACAGTATTTCTCATTAAATTTCTTTACTTCATGAGACTTCTGCATTAGGGTCCTGAGCCTGTTCCCAGATTCTGCATGAACTGGAAACAGATGAAGTTTAATGAGTTGGTGTTTTTCAATAGCTAATGCACTGCAGCATGTTTTGGCTGAGTCCCTAAGGTGTTTCAAAAGCCCAATTATATCATATAAGGTCAGCAGGTACTTATTTTTAAGTGTCCATGATTCAGTATATGCTTGGGTTCAATGGTCCCTGTAATGTTTTGATGTTTGCTATAAAAATTGCTAGTGATTCATTTGCATCTATTTCTCCTGTGTTTGAAAGGGAATAATTTTAAGTGGCTATTTTAAGGCTTGTTAGGAGGAATAGCAAAGTGTGAACACTCTGAAAAGATAAATGGAAACATTTAATATTTATGCTATGATATTTTACTGTGACTCAGTCACATAAAATCAGATCGCTATCCTACAGCTCTTGTTTTAAAAAGACAGCACTAAGAGTAATAAAATGTAGCAATAATTGCTTGTTAACATAGGTGATGACTTAAACAATTCAGAGGCACAATTCTAGCACACTTACAATGCTGAAAATCTGCTGAAACAATACTGAAACAGAGCAATAGAAAAGAAAATACTCTTCTGTGTTCAGGCAGTATTTTACAGTGCGCTTGCTTCAGTTGTAGCTGCATCTGAAGTGATTTTGGGTCGCATTAACATCTTGCTCCTGCTTTCAGTACATCCTGAAAGTGTAGTTCATGTGTTCTGGCAGTGACACTAGTTCCCCTCATCTTGCTTTTCCCAGTATTATGCCTACACAACTGCTTGTGGGGTCACAGTACAAACCTAATCATTGATCCTTGTGCTAGCATAACGGGACAGCGAAATACAGCACAGTTTCCTCGAGTGGGCTTTGCTGCAGAAATCAGACTGTTGTCAAAATACAGCCTCACACAACTGCAGGCAAAATATCTCAGTTCTCTGAGCGGTAAAGCTATGGATATGAATATGCATATTTCACCAAATCAGAGCTATACTTCATCCAGTACCAACTCAGGAACCGACTGGCACTGCTGTCCACAGGGCCCATGCACAGCGGCATAAGGACCCAACAACAACAACCCTGAGTGATAATCATGGCTCTGTGTTAGATGCCATTATCTCTGCTAGACACTTCTTCAAGCCTTGAACTATGAGACTGAACATACCACTTAAAATTGTCTTAGTGTCAACCAGTATAGCTTTATCTGAATTTCTTGACCATATACAGATCTAGTCTCTTTTTGAATCTAAGTTCTCGATCGTTCTATTTCAAGCATCGGGATCCACTGTGCTAGATGGTCAAAGGGAGTCTTTATTAATAGTATTTTGTATCAGGCTCACGTAGATACACTGATCAGTGCATCTGTAAAATTTATAAGTGTTCAACTTCTGGCATAACTTGGGTCTCTGAATGACTTCTGAAAGACTATTTGTACGCTTAGAGTTGAAGTTAACAGATATATTAATCAGTTCCCTATAGGTTTTGAGGAGTGTAACAACTATTTTTTTCTCCTACAAAACATTTGCCAAGCTTTTTTGATTGACAATAAGTGCAGACAATAGATGAACCAAAATACACCATTTAATTGTTTCAAGTGGTTCAACTACTTCTAACAGTGTCTAGTAGTATCCCATATTAGGGTTAAACCTTCATTCTCAGAACTGAAGTTTGGCTGCTAAATATAAACTTGAGCTTAATCCAAGCTCTTGCTTCAAAAATGTTAGTTTATACAGCTGACTGTGCTAAGTGGGGATGGAAAGTTGTTATTGCTGAAGAAGTTCCATACTATTTTAAAGCAATTTCTTTGCTGTATCTCTTCTCACTGTCACATTGCTGGTCATAGCTAAAAATACACGGAATATTTTTTTCCTGTCTCCCCAGAACAGCAGGTGAGAACAATGAAATGGTTAGGGGTTTTCACAGCTGACATTCTGTACGCCCACCCATGTATTTGTCTAGGAACAAGGTTGGGTGAAGAAACATGAGCAGAAATAATTAATGAAGATTAAGCTGAAGATAAAACAAACTCTTAACTTGTTAATAAATGTCAACTGGAGCACTGAGAAAATGGTATGTTCCTCCCTAAAAGAGGGGAACGCATCCACATCACTTGGTGTGACAGTTATATGACGGCTACTTTCCTCCTCCTCCACTAGGGTGCAACTTGATCTAGCCTTTCTTGTCCTTCAGATTTTGATCCAAACTTCACTTGTGCTTAGTTATCCTTCTCATGGATTTCCAAAAGCAAAGAAAGCAAAGCCAAATTTAGCTGCCAGCTCAGGATTTCCTACTCTCCGAGTATTCAGAAACACTTTCACACATATTCTTCCAAGCGATTCCCAAAACTGGTGAAGGAAGTATAAATAACTATCTTGCTGCATGTTAATAATGACTAAAAAGACCTTAATAATTATGAATATTGACCAAAAATTTCTAGACTTCCTCTAGTGGGACCTCTTTCTGTTAAGAGCTACATCTCTGCGTAACAGACTGTTGGCCTGGGTCCCATTGCAGAACTGGAATTTAATCTCTGGTTTTTCAGAGAAGAAGGTGCTTTCAAATGAGGCAATTTGATCTTGTCTCCTTCCTGTTTAGTGTATTTGTCCATGAGAGGCTCCCCTCCCCTTTGGAGGAAGTGGTGCTTTGCTCTCCTCTTGATCTCAGTGATTATTGCTTGTGTACTAAGGATAGACAATGCAAAGACGAAGCTGAGAGGACAGAAGGCAAGCCTACAGTGATTTCAGCATTATTTTTGATACCATACTAACTATAGGTATGGCACCGTCCATAAAACCAGAAATATTAATTTATTTTTCCATCAGAAAACGTGCACCCTTTGTTTTACAGCTAATAACATTTCATTGCTGATAATCTCTACAACAAGTTCTGTTTATTTTCCCCCTTACTTCCTTAATTTCAAAAAATATTTAGATGAAAAACAGTGAGGACTTTAGAAATTATTCTGGTTAAAATTTTTTTTAAGTACATTTAAATATTTTTCTTTGTATTTTATTCCCCCCAGGTTTCCTTGTGCTAATTATCTTAGTTCATTGTGTCTTCTTGGGAGTTCATGTGACAATGCTGTTACAATCCAGAGCATGCTTTGGCAAAATGAGGTAATATATTTTACAGAAATGCTTGTGAATGGGTGGACCAACAAAACTGTGCTATATTAATTTCAGTAGATGAGTGTGTTATTGGGACACGTAAAATTTAAAAGCCAAACTCAAAGGTAGATATCATCAGGAATTTTCTTTAAACCAAGAACACAATGATTAGAACTGTAAATATTTGTCATCCTAGTTTGAAAGTTTGACTTGGTTTGAAAATAACAGGCTAAGAACCTGAAAAAGCCAGTGTCTTGTTGGTGTTGGAGTTTACACCATTTTCAGTACAAGAAACACCACTCTTTTCTCTTCAGGGGTCAGATCTCATAAAGTTAAAAAAAAAAAGTGCTCCTTTTTAAGTCAAAGATAAGACTCCCCTCAACTTGGATGAAAGCATCCTCAGGCCAGAGAGAAACAGCACAAAGTAGAAGTTAGTCTGGTCTCCATGGAAGCCTAATTAGGTAGAATTTGTTCCCTCTATTATTAGAAAATAGCCTTGTGCGCCTGGTGAGAAAAGTAGTGCATGTGTGTGGTAGTACAATAGAACATCCTGAGCACATTGTCTATGGGTAATTCACTGTGTTTCTCCATTGTATGACTGACTGCATTTTTAAAAAGCCATTAGTGCTAAAAAAGTTTTCACCCCCGTTTCCTCAAACGGGAGTTTCTCCTCCCTACCTGCTAACTCCTTGCTCCTAGTTGTCATCTGACAAGATCAAAAGCTTAAAATGTACTCTTCTGCTCTTTATGCTCCATAGTCCAGTACAAGTGCGAAATGGGGACATTTGCTTTAATAAAGAACTACATTAAAGAACTACAGATTTGTCCGTGAAGCTCTTTAGCAGCTTCGTACCCACTGTGAATTTATGGGACATGAAGCAATTCAACAGCAACTGGTGATTAGAGTTCGTGAGTTTTATCGTTCTATAAACTGTATAAATCCAATAAAGTTTATTCAATATTGCAATTAAATGACCCTTTGGTTTTATCTGATAAGCTAAGTGATCTGTAAGCTAAACTGTTGGCCGAAGTATGCTCCTTAACTGTATCCATGTCATGTCAGACAATGAATAAGCATCATAATAAGTTAAGGCAGTAGCACTAGCGCTCATTTCATATCCCTATTCTTCAATAATGAAATGCAGTAAGAAGAAAGTGCTGTTGTTCTATGTTGTTCCCTGCAGCTATAAAACATCAACAAGCAAACCACCAATAAACATGAAAATGTTTACTGGGACCATATACTAATCCAAATGTTTAGATGGCCAAGGAATCTCTTCTGTAGTTGAAATCCTTGTGTTGGTGCCGGACTTCCAGAGGTTTGTTCGTGCTTCATCTTGAAAGATTCTGTCTGTCATCTGGAACACCATAAATACTTTGTCTACCCTAACTGCAGAGAAAAGCTAGCAAGGCTAAACCAGCCATTCTACTTTGCAGTAGGGTAGCTTGGGGCAGTCATGGTGTGCGTGAGCTGATGGATGGTAACTCCTCAGTTTAACTGTGTCCCATACACCCAAGTTATCAGAAAGGAGGAATTCACCTCCAAAGTCAAACAAGCACTTTTAACAAAAAGGAACTTTGCTGTTATTCACATGACAGACGCTAGAGATCCTACTGATCTTGGCATCCAAGGAAAACTTGCGATTTGGTGGGTTTGTTGTGAAAGGTGAGCATATCTACTTCTGAAACAGCTCTAGCAAGTACCTTTAAATAAGCTTCAGTTTATGGGAGGTCAGTTTTTCAGCTGCATGTACGGGAACCAGGCTTTTCAAAGGGGAGAGCTTCATAAACCAGCAACAATTATCGCCCTTCCCTGAAGAGTAACTAGAGATTATCATATACCTCCTACTGTGAAGGGAAGACAACTGGTTTACATGCCAGTCTTCCTGTTCCCTTACACTCTGAACTGTTTCATTTATTTATACTTCATACCTGTCAATCACTTCCTCTTGTATCCACTAAAAATATACTGCTTTTGTCACCTGATACTTACAGTTTCTTAATCAAATAAGAATATGCTATTTTACTAGTCCAAGGAGGGAAATATTTTGCAGGACTGTATTTAAAGTGAAGCTGTTTCTGTGCCAGAAATCAGCATTTTTTACATATACCCAGTATAAGAGGGAAGTGAACAGTGGGAACTCATCTTGAGTTAAGCAGCAGGAATTCAAACACCTTTTCCCCCCCCCAGTAGAAGTAAGCATTTTCTCATTAACTAATACTAAAGCTGAACATGAGCAACAGCTTTCTGTAAAACTAATCTATACATTTGATAGGCAGAAAAGTTAGTTTTACTGCCTGATGGAAATGACTTTAAATAAATGCACTCCATGCTTGCAGCAGCACTCAAGACTAGTGGAATGAAACTTCAGCCCCTTTTTACCATGTTGCTATTTGAATGATCTTCTTTGGAAACTGAAATACAGCCAGTCAGCTTAGACTTCTTTTGCCAATTTAGACATCTGATTTATAATTCATAGAAAATAAATACCCGACCTGAGTGTCTGAGAGGAGTGGTTTTGCACTTTTGTAGCAAGCAAGGGAATTTTGCATGAGGGAATTTCCTGTGTTTTATAATGGAGGGAGAAAATCTTTCTTATAATTGAGGCTGAATTCATAGTTTTGAACTTGTAAAATAATTAAACTCACCACCTGTATGTTTGGGCTTGTTTTAAGTAACTCTTAACTGGAAACACAGCAGCTGACAGGGCAGGGAGATATGCAGTATGTGGTACGCAGTACAGCATTTTCTGTTTAGGCTTGGTATTGAACCCCGCATAGAAATCAAACTGAAAACCAAGAAACACATGTAAAGTGAAGAGTCATTTCAGTCATTTTTGGAACTGAAAAATCCCATCTAGAGAAAACAAAATAGTGAAATTGGGTAGAAATATTGTGGGAGACAATTTTATAAACTTGTGGAAGCTTGCTCTGTGTCAAGAGCTTTCCAGACAAATAACACAATAAAGGAGGAACAAAGTGAGTTAATAACCACGAACTCCTTTAAGTTAATCTAATAAGCTTTTTGGGGACAGAAGGAACTAACACCTTGAATAAAAAACGTTACATAAAGCAGATACAACCTTGAACAGAAAACTTGGATGAAAGTCACATTTTGCTTACTGAGAAAAGGACAAAGTTTAAATTAAATACAGACCCTTCAGAGCAAGAGGGACACACCCCCTCCTTATCTAAGGATTCTTACTTTTTGAGATGCAACCTATCATTTATATTTACATCTTTTAAAGAGAGTTTTAAATTTTTTTCTAGCATATATTTCTGCCAACTAAGTAAAATGATCAGGAGAATACAGAAGATATTAACATCTTTTCATGGCACAGGATTCTGAATATGCTAGATGTCAGGCAATTAGTCCATCCAATTAGCTTCCTTATAAAGGTTATTTCCCAGCAAAATTATCACTAATGTGCTTAATCAACAGTTTTGATGCAGTTGGATAAGACTTCCCCTAACATATACTCAGGGATTCCCGTCTTATGAGTATTCATTTCCTTACAATGGTAATACCTACGAATGAACCAAGCCTCTTATTGATATTTGTCACATATTTTAGATGGACCCTCTTGAAAATATAAATATCTTTTTTAGATAGGATCTAAGAGAAATTTAATGTCATTTCAAAAGTATCCTCGGGAGTTATTCAGGTCCACTGTTCCTTGAAGTCTTGCAAGGAAAGAAGTCCTTGCAAGGAGCATCACTGCAATGAAATTAGATTATTTAGTTGTGAAACTGATAGTAAAAAATTTAACCTTTACTATTAAATTGCACAGCTTGGATTAAACAAACAGACAAAGAGCAACAATCTCTATTTTATCATAAAAGATCAAAAAAGACTGAATGACAGATAAGAAGTTAATGGTACATAAGAAGCAAGTTAGGTCTTCTGAGACAAGATCCTTTCTACACATAACTTAAGTGTACCACAGGTTCCCAAACCAATGAATTCAATGAAACAGAGATGATACTATCTAATGACAAGTATTTTCATGGCTCTCGATTTAAGTAAAGCACATTGACATTTGCCTTGGGCAGCCAGGTATTGTTTATTCAAATATAATAAGAACTGCCTAAACTGCTTTACCAATGTGGCTCCAGGACTTCAGCATTCTACTGAAGTCATTAAGATGAACTTCCTATTTTTAGCAGTCCAGAAAGCACATTCTGCCAGAATTACCTTAACATTCAAGCAGCAAGCAGTTAGGGGAGCCGAAATCGCATTTGCTAAAAATCTAGAGCCTGACAGTTCAGATGTCAGATGTTTATAGTGACATGCTGATGATTTTGACAAGTCCTCTCAATCTCCCATACATAATTTTTGCTTTCATGGTGGAAATGTGCAATACTTACTCAGACCCAGAAATAACACCAGCTAAAGAGGGGCCAAATAAGACAAGTTTCCAGGCCAAAAGCAGCTTAAAAATGAGCAATGAATGATTAAATAAACAAACCAAAAATGAGAATAGAGCCACTAGTGTACAAGGAATGTAAACATTAAGTATATTTTTAAACTTTTTTCCATCCCCAGAATGGTGCAACACCTTAAATAAGGCAAATGTTTGCTCTAGAACTGAAACAGAGGTTTGTAGGCACCATCTTGATCTTTTCAATAGATGTGCAAATGCATCTATATTGACAAAGTTTTGTCAGTCTAATCTCCTCAGTAAACCAGTAAGGATCCATTAGTATCCCATCTGTGGAGTTATATTCCTAGGTGCACACATGGATACGCATTTCCATTTTGTATGTACCTACAAAAACATGCATATTCAAGTTCCCATTTCACAAAGATATGGTTAGTTAGCCTAGTAATTACACTGAAGTAGAAATCCGTGATAAGAAAATGCATTCTCAACTCCTCTGACAAACATACTGCCTCCAAGGTTAAGTGAAAAGTCAGGTTATTCAAGTGTACCTCAATCTTTTGCATTGTGAGACATTTAAAACAAAGATTCCTCTTTTTCTTTGTGCAGTTGGGAACCCAAAGCTTATAATGTCAATTGAGACATTTGGATATGAAGCTAATACAAAGCTAATACAAAAATATTTCTACTACTGATGGTACTTAACAGGAAAGGTTAATGTGAGAATTGTAAAACAGAGGTTAAGTCCTGGGCAATTTTCTTGTATTCAACAGAGATAACATTCAGGATTTGATGTATAGTGTCATACACAAGTAAAAGGCAGCAATTTTAAATGGAAATGCTATACATCTAAATATTTTTATTCTTGTAAACAAGTGGGCAAAACAAGAGAAACCTCTTTCTCAAGTACCTCTGTCAAGAGGCAAAGTGTTCTCCTGGAAACTTTCTCCTCATTTTCAAGATTGCTATACAGTTCCTTCCATCTCTAGAAATATCACTATTTACATATTTCAATGACCCTGAAGAGACACGGAGTCATACAGAGGACTAATAGAGCACATACAGCAATTAGACTGCTATCCAATCCACGCATCTATTCTGCGCATGTAAATATGCACTCTACCATTTTTATTTAATGTCATTATTTCCTTGAAAGCTACATTTCACAAGAATATATTTTGTAATGTGTATTGTTTAGTAGTAATTTATACAGCTGTGATAGCCCATCTTGCTTCCCCCCCAGAGATGCAGGTGGGAAGAACAGCCATATTAGATCAGATGGTACATTCATTGAGCCAAATAACCCAATAACAATAGGGCTGCATACAGAGAGATCCCTGAAGAATATTTTCCAACACTAAGGAATTTGCAAGACTTTATAAATGTTAGACTCTATGATATTAAGGGTCTTTTTCAACCTCTAATTTCTTTACCATAAGTACATGCACCCATCTCCTTTTTGCACCCACTTAACAAAACTAGGGGAATTTGCATTGTCTCACTCTTGCTGCAAGAAAACAGCAATGCACCAAGAGCACTGCCACTGCTAAACTGGAGTGCGGTAGCTGCAGCTACCTGATGGTTCGTGTGAGCCATAACACTGCCAGAAGGGCTTCAAACAGTGGGAGCCACAGCGAGAAAGAGATTAAGGACCTGGGTCCATCAACCACAGGAAGTAAATCCTTAGACAACCAAGTTACATTGATGTCTTCCAGCGAGAGTGATACTACTTATTTTTCTAAGATCTTTTTAGATTATCTGCATTACTTTTTACTCAGTGTAATATTGTCTTTCAAGTGCAAGGTATCTTTATTACCATCTTGTCTGCATATCTTGTACCTGGGCAGGAAATCATTTCACACAAACCTGGTTTGTCTGAAGACAAAGATCATTAATTACCAATTTTGATGAAAAAATTATATTCATGATGTGCATCCTAAAGCTTTAGTTTCACAGTCACTTTAGATCTCACTAAGATTGCATCATCACTGAAAGAACAGATCTTCCAAACACCTCCCTTTTCTTGCACAGAGCAAGCAGTGAACAAGATTCACAACAATATTTGTCAGTTTGCTTCATGGAAAGGCTCTTTTTCACCTAGACTTGAACTTTCTCTTTTTTCTGAGGCTTGGCAGTCTCTCTGACAGTCAGACATCCCACCTTTTCACTGCTTCCCATCACCTACTCACCTTACTAGGCAGTGCCAACTGCTTCAAGCATCCAGATACCCACATATCCTAACTGGGTTCCTCATGCTATTTTCTTGCACATACTGCCAACTTAAACAGTTCCTATTCTCAGCCTGCACCCACGTTGCTCCTTCCACTGTGCCAGCACAACTGATATGCCAAATGTGCAGTGAACAAGATCAGAGAATAAATCCATCTTAAAATAGCATTAAAAATAAATGCTTAAGTGTTTAGATGACCACAGATTATTCCAAAGAAGTCCTTCACTTCTGTCCACATAAGGTGGTGACAATTAACAGGTTTTAAAAGATTAAACATTTCCCTAGATTAAGTATGGTAAGTGAGTCAGTAGCTCTACTTGAACTGAATGATTATCACATGTGCAATTAGAGCTCAGTAATTCTTGGATTAAAAGAGTAGTAAAAAGCCCATATTTAGGAACCAAAGCAGAACTAGGAAGAGTAAGAATATACAAAAACAGTAACAAAAAGGAATCCAGTGAAGTGAAACAGCAAAGTCAACAAGGTAACTTGCACTTTGAGGCTAGGAATGCATTTTCATTCTGTTGCTGGCCCAGTGGGAATCCTGGATCATAGCTGGGATCCAATACAGATGGAAATAGCATAGGAATAGAGAATGACCCCACCTCATACAGTCACAAAAATAGCACATCCTCAGTAGAACAAAATGATCTGTTTGGGAAAAAGATCCAAAACATTGAAACACACCCTGAGACAAAGTATTAACTTCACAACACTTAGCAACTATAAACCTAACGGACAAAATTGGTCCTTTCCTTTATTCAAGCCACTGAGCTTTTTAGATTGGAATTCATCTGAAGAAGCCCTGAGAAGCAGACACTGCTATCGGGAATACTCCAAATGCTTTGGAGGAACAATAACTATATAAGTATTGTGTGCAGAGCACCAGAGGAGAGGCAGAATTACTATGGCTATTGAAGCAAAGTCTTCCTGTGGCCACAAGAACTGCCCATGCAAGCAGTAAGACAGACCATTGATATCTTTACATATCCCCTGCATGACAGTTGAATGCAAAAATAAAAAAAAACCCAAAGTCTCCACATTTTGTGCTTTCAAACATTTACATAAAAGTCACAGCATCACTACCACAGGAACTGAAAGCTGAATTCACTTATGCATTCACATTTAGAAAAAAACCCTCCTTTTCAAAGATTAAGGAAAAGCCTGCAATTGTGTTTGAAGTTAGCAACTGAGGTGTGTCTCTAAAACCGAGAAATCTACTGGCTTCAGCAGGCTCTTTTTTGTCATATAAAGAGCAACCTCACAGATGATTCTGTTAGCAAACTTCAAGTAGGAAAAACTGCCTTTATTCCTTTTCTTTGTCCTGTCCTTAAGCCAAGTACATATAGAGCACACATTTAAAAAAGAAAGCTAAATTGGGAAGGCATTGAAAAGATGATTGTGAGAGTCCCTTCCCTGCTGGCCAGGGCTCCCTGTCACTTGTAGAAAGGGCACCAGAACTGCAGAAAAACAGAGGCAAGATGACTACCAAGGATGAGGCTAGTTCAACCTTGCCCTTTGATTCTCTCCATTTGCGGAAACCTTTTCATGAAGGCAGAACTACTGTGTCACAGCAACATTGCTACACGCAAATAGCCTCCTTGAGAGGGAAAACTAGAAAGTACTGCAGAAACCAGCCTCTGGCGAGGTGGTGTTTTAACTTTTGAGTATCAAAGTTATGCATCAGCCTTGGCATACCTGGCGCTCCTGTGCCATCGGGAGAGCTGCCAGCCGCCTCAGGCCGCGCACATCCGTGTCAGGCTGCGCCCTCCTCAGCCCACAGCGCCAGCCACCTCCGAGCGGCTTCGCAGCACCAAGATGGCCGCCGCGCCAGGCGATGGCGGTTGCGGCCTCCACAGGGCTAGGTGATGGCCGGAAAAACAAGCTCCTCACCAGGCAGATCCACAGCAAGACTCTCTTCTGGTCCAAGGCCACAGCAGAACATCAGTCCACAAGTGAGTGTGCCCATAGCAGGTACAGCCACAGCCGAGATAGAGACCAGCACTAGCACCTCATAGCTCAGAAGGAGCTGATAGCCCATACTTGCGTTTAAATGGAGCCCCAGGGCTGTGGGCAGGGGGTGGGTGGTACCTCCAGGTGAGGCTGGTCACTGCCATTATGTCCTCAGGGCGCTGACAGCTGTCTCTGAGGTGGTGGTGGTCACAAGCTGCAGCCCTCTCAGAGCAGGGTGCTCAGGGGAAAATGGCCGCCTGGCCTGGCCTGGCGGGAGGAGGAGGAGGAGGTGACAGGCGGCGGTATCGGCCCCTCCACAGTGGGGCACTGGCGGGGAAAATGGCTGCCTCGCCTCACTGGGGGTGGTGCAGGCCTTGGTGCTGGCCTGGCCACTGGGACCTGCATGGCCACAGGCGAGAGGAGACAGACAGACATCTTCTTCCCCGCTGATGCTGCTTGGCTGTTGCCTGTGGCCCAGCGCATCCATCAGCCCCTCTTCCTTCAGGGCCAGAGACGAGAAAAGTGGCCCATGGCCCAGCAGCGGTGGCCATCCCACACCCAGCTCGACTGTGCACGGCCTTCCCCTCAGCAGTGTCGAGCCTCAGAGGGCTTCCAGCACCACAGCAGCTCAGTTGTGATGACAGTTCATATTCAGGTATTAAGGCTTTCTAAGCTCTTCCATGGGATTTCTGGTGTGCAGCTTCAATCTAAGGCTCCTGAAGGGAGGGAAATACCATCAATAAAAAACAAGCAATCAAAAGCAAATAATCAGACATCAAATTACAGGTTAGTGGATCCCCAGTGTAAAATCAGATTTACCTGACTGCTTTTCTTATCAATGCAGCTTGTTTTCTGCTCACGATAGGATTAACAGGAAAGAAACAATTACTGGTTAGACATGAAGGTTCAAAACTGAGTAAACTTTAATCAGTAAAAGCCCCAACTCAACCACTATATTTTATAAATAGCAGTTCAAATTTGTTATATGGGATTTGTTATTCAAATGGGAAAGGAAGAAGGAATTTAAAAATCAATGTAAATGGGCAGATGAAAAATTTAAAGATAGTATATTGGAAATGTTATATGAGCATTAATTAAAAAAAAAAAAAGCCCCTCAAAATACCTTCATCTATTTAGTTTGTGATGCAAGTGTGCAGTAATAGCAACAAATAATTTAATCTACTCTAAAATTCCCCACACCGAGGCAAAGAGGTTACCCGCATCTCTTAGTCATTAGGAGAGAGAGATATTGTTTTGTTGACCTATTTACAAAAATAAAAAGATTAATTTTGATATAGATTTTAGGACGACGATGGGGATGATAACAAGCAAGGGCAGGCTAATGTCGTCAGGCACTGCGAGTCCAGGATCAGGTCTCTAAAGGGTGTGACAGAAGCCAGTTAAAGCGCCCCCAGTTTATGCCTCCGCTTTTCTGCCTGTTGGCTCTGAATTCCCCCGTGTAGGTGGGAGTTCCCCCTCTGAGTCACAGGGTAGCCTGGCAGCCTTCCTGATTGCATCCCACCCACAGCTCCGCTCCCAGCCAGCACTGCCTGAGCAGCCTCCCTCACCCAGCAGATACTACACTTCTGTCAACACACGGTGCCTTCGTGGGTGTAAGGGCTCGCACGGGAAATGCTCTAGTGTGCTTCTGCTTGCGGTTGTTCAGCAGTCCTTGCAAGGCCTTTACAGATTGTGTAGATTTACGGGCTGTAGCTATAGTTAAACTGCCCATACTGTGGAGGAAAGAAGTACACATTCAAAAATCCTAGGTTATTAACTTTAAAAGATGTTTGCTAATATCCACACACAAGAGCTTCATGGCTCTGGTTGGGAATGTGTCTCAGCAGAAAGTAGCATCTTGTCCTTTATGCTTCCCTATGCAGCGCTCTGGGTGGCCTCATTTCAGACCACATCACTGCATCCCCAGGAGCTGGTGGAATTAACAGAATGCCCTTGCCAGCTTAGCAGAGATGACAGGAACTAAGGAGCTGCAGGACTGTGACAGAGGCAGCTGGGTACAGTGCACAGGCTGCGCTGCCCTTACTCAGCAGAGATACAGGAGCTCTTAATCTCTAGAGTCCTCCTTACAACACCTTTAACCAACAGCCATTGATGTCAATGGTTTCTGTGTAAAAAAAACATCAGTCATATGTTTGGATGCTCCAGGTCTTTGGTCAAGATGTTTCTAAGCGGTATTCCAGAAATAGCACAAGCTTTTATTTACTCTCTAGCACTCCACATTAATTTGCCAAGTGCCATTACATAACAGCGATTAATTACATTATTTCTTCATTACTAGCTGTGAGCATAGACTGTTTTCACAATGTGCTGAAATGTATTTCTGAAGCTCTTCTCAGTAGCTCTGAAGGGAAGATAAATGAGGACAAGCAGAGTGCCTAGATTAACAACAAATGATAAATCCAGGCCCCTTCATTGAAACCAAATTAAATATTCTGTTGTAGGCCTTGACCTAAATCCAGCTATTCATGATTTTTGTTGTACTTTTTCACTAAACAGATTTTTTAAAATATCTGTGTCTGCCATGTGAGTAGGCTATACACTTCCTTTAGACATATGTACCTTCAGAAATTCTTGCAAGCTATGGATAATTTCAGATGGCCTGAAAATTTAATTCTCCAGCTAAAGAGAAAAACTCATGTTGCTAAGAATAGTGTTTCATCTACCTTGTTTTAAATACTACAAGCTATATCTGTTTGGAAACAACTCCAAATGTTACTGTCAGGATGTGAATCTTAGTTTTAATCTTAAAAAATTACCTCCTTTGCTGCCTTCCTTTTTAAAATTTTCCTTAGTTATTCTTACATTTTAGTATACTAACTTGTTCAAAAGCGTGTACGCTAGTTATTGTATACTATGCTAACATATATAATCTACTATACTGTTTCATCAGAATTGTACTGCCTTTCAAGCACTTGTAACTAGCAGCCAACGCTGTATTGAATTACTTAGAAGTGTTTAATTCATTTTATATTGTCTGGGTTTGCAGCCTTAAAGTCTTTCAAATTTCATTTTTTAGAGCTTTTGTATCTCTCTATATCTTCTCTGTAATAACTGGTCTCGTTGTCCCTAGGATTCTGCCTCCTGTATTAGAAAAGACTCCTGTGTCTCCTATCTCATAGATTCAAAAGCTCCCCTAAACTACTCTGATCTATTTTAGCACTGTGTCATTGTCAGAGAGGAGATTTGCCAGATGTCTTAGATGTTTCATTTTTCCCTCAAGGAAGCTGACCTACCCTAGAATAAAGCTGACATTGCACAGGAAGGAACAAATTCTGTTTTCAGAGACAATGAATTTACTGGAGAAATTCAGACAGAGTCTTGGAAATTAATTTGTACTCATACTGCTGCGACTGGGGTCAGAATCTGGCTGAAGATCCACTCTCAAACTAAAAGTTTTGCCAGCTGGTTACTAACCTGGGTGCTAAACTGAGTCCCTGTCTGTTAAGCGCCTATGCTTTTAAATTGCTTTTGGCGCAGATAGGCTACAGATATGTGTGTGTGGAGGCTTTCATGACATCTCTAGTTATTTGCTGAGCAAAAGCTTGTTATTCAAACACCGTGTCAGTTCTGTTCCTCCAGAGGCAAAATTCCAAGCATGAGAGGATATAATGATGGAAGTAAATAGGTCCACACGTATGTTTGTTAAGTCACTTGACAATACACTTGTAAAAAAGCCCAGAATACCTGCACTATCACCAATTTTTGCATGCTCTTTGGGATTAGGTTAGGTGCCTCCAGGATCCTCTCTCTTCTTGCCTCAGCCCTGATTATCTTCTCCTCCATGTCAGTTTATTTGTTTCTCTTCTGTAGCCCCTATCTTTTGTTTTTGACTGGTCGCCCAGCTGATTTTATTATGTTCACAAGGAATTCCTTTCTCTTCTTTGGCCCTGATGAAGCTTCCAGTCATCCCTCACCCTCACAGGCCTGTGGCCCTTGCAAGTCAGCACTGCCACATGATCGCTCTTTGCTCTGCTTTGCTGTGTTTGCTGACTCCACACATGCCGAGCACCGCAGTGGTAAAACAATTCTACAGCTGGAGCCAGAATACAAAGAAGTTTCAAACCGTTGCAGTATAACTCACTCCTTTGTTACTCAAAATAAGAATGATGCATGTAGAAAGAAAAGGAAGTGCATTTTTGATCCTCCCTACCATCCCTAAGCTTCTAAGGGTATATAACTTTTTTTACTGATCCGAGTTAATAAGACCAACATTGACTATCACACTTCCTATGGTGAAAAATAATTTATATTAGACCTTTTAGAACAGGGATTAAACTGGCTGTTTTGGGTATGTGCAAGAGTACATAAAGAACTGTGTCTGCATAAGTTTAAACAACCATCCCTGTGTCTCCAGTTGCCATCCAGAGGTTATGTTTTAGAACTTTGTACTGATTCATGATAGAGATAATCGAAATATGTGCCTATTCTGATTAAATCCAAACCATACCAGAAAAAGCCCATTTGGTGACCTCTGTCTGCAGTTCCTTTTTCCAAAAACAATGTTGCAGTTGACAAATAGGAATTTATATTGAGCTGGTTTGGTAGAATGGGCAGTGACAGGACAGGCTTGAAGGCAGAATAACCTGATCTTTCTCCAACATGGCATCCCTAGCAAAGCTTTTAGCATAGGGACTGACAACAAAGGGAAGCTTACCCTTCTTCTGTCATACAAGTTATTAATCCGACACCAAATACAATTTACCCATCTACTCTAAAGAAAAACAAAAAATCAGTTTGTAGGTATCAGCACATTTTCAGGCACGCTTACAACAAACAATTTTACAAGGTATTAATTGGATTTCCAGGACTGGAAATAAATATGATGGGTTAGTAGGTCCAGAGCCCAATCAGAACAAACAGAAACTGTAATCTCTAAGTATTCCCTGTTGAAAAATTTGGGGTGTCTTAATTTGACATGTCGGTATTGAAAGGAAAAATCCTCTGACTTATGAGAGCAATGAATGCATAGTCCGTAGTCATAAGGTCTGGAAAATCTGTCCACTGCTCGAGGGGAAAGGAGACAGTGAAATCACATACACTGTGAAGATCCATACAAATTAGATAAGCAAATTCTTATTTTTAGCATTTGCCCGACAGCAAAGACAAGGGAACAGCACATAAACAACTCAGAAGGGAACAAGTAACCTACGCTAATCCAGGGTACACTGAAACAGTCAAGTTTCAGATGCAGAGTGTTCTCACATAATAGAAGAACATGTAACTTATATAATTGAAGAAAAAATGTAATAAGCAATCAAATAGGGGTGACAAAACACATTTTTCTATCCCTACCTTGCCACTCCAGGAGTGGTCTTGCAAAATGCCAAGTGTCTTCTGCTCGAACTGAGAGCCAGAGCAAATCAAAGACTTCACTTGCCCAGATTTATGAAATTATCTTGGCACTTAACTCTCATTAAACTCCCACGGAAGTCCAATGGGTTTTAGGAAGATAAATCTCTGAGGATCGAGGCCTTTGATACCTAAAATAAAACTTGGGCTTAATTTGAAGCCCAGCACCAAAAGAGTGATTTTGAATTTTTTTGAACCATCTGGAGATGCCTGACGTTTTCAGTTAAAATATGCCCTGCTTTTCTGATAGGGGCATAAAGATAGAACAAGTCTGTAGCACAGGGAATATGGAAATCAGTCTTGAGCTCTTTCACTCTCATATTTTAAGCAAAAAGGATGAAAAACATGCATTTCCATACCTCCTTCCTGAGCAACTGCCTTTACCAGAAAAGGAGATACCACCAATACATTTTCTCAAGGAACATCTCAAGACAAAAAAGGAAGCCCCGCTCTGTTCTGTGAGTGAACGGGCAGAGGTGGTATCACTCGGAGGAGGAATCAGAGCTGTGGAATCTGAATGGACAGAAGATCTTCTCTGACTGCAGATAACAAAATGTATCTCCTAGGATATGGAAGAATATAGGATATATTCTCCTAGGAGCTTATCTTGTTTAAAATAGCTAAAAAACGATCAGGATTTGTTCATGCTATAAAGCAAACTAAACTGTAATCCTCTTCACTGATTCAATTTTGTTTGTAAGGACAGCAATTAAAGATGCCATTAGCCTAGTAATGATTATGTTTCCATCCTCCATGTGACTCTTACTTGAGCATCTGTGTTCTTGTGAGCAATCCTCTGATTAAATTCATGATCTCTGTAAAGATAATCTCCTAATTTCTGCTTGCTTGTTTTCTCTGAAAAATGTGTTTTTCTGTAACTTGAAGACCATACAATTAAGTGTATGTAGCTTTAAGTAAATCCACATTTTGGAAACTATATAAATTGTACCTATTGAATGATGTTCTCAGTTCAAGACAAAGATTCTTGTTAGGATGGGCCAAAGAGATTTTTAAAGTGTTATTGCTTCAGGCTCTGTAGGACAAAAGGAAATGCTTTGTATCTCTGCATTGGAAGAAATCTGAGCAATAGCAGCCAAACTGAGCATTTAAAAATTTTTCCAGAGCAGAATCTCCTGGAATAGGATCTGTTCTTTATATCTGTGTGTGGCAATATACCCACGCACTGCCTGTAAAAAAAAATATGTAAAGAAAGTCTCAGTACTTTACTTGGAACAGATAAACAAATGGCAGTTTGCTTACTAGCCATTTTCATCACCCTTTTAAAAAGATCAGTTGCAATACGTAGGTCTGACATAATTAGTACCAGTGAGGGAGGGAGAAGATCTTAACCTAGAAGAGGAAAAATAAGGATTAGGGAGTTTTCATATCAGCTGGGTCTGATGAACTTCGTCATCCTAGGATATTTACAGAAGCCAGTGAAGTAGTTCTGCAACTCATAATAGTTCTCTTTAAAAACTGGTACACAACGGTACCGAGTGAAAAAAAGTAGGCAAACTTGATGATCAGCTGAGGCTTTCTAGAACAATTTTCTATAACTTTCTAGAATGCATTAGTCTCAAACTGCTAATAAGCCTCCATTTTGGAGTAATGATAAGGCCATTTGTATCCACTTTTAAAAAATTATTTTTTATTGACATACCCCTGTATATATCCATCACTGCTTGCTGTTGTAGGTTCTGTCTATGCAACTCCAAAAGGGCCATCTCCAGGGTGGTGCTGAGTCCTGTGTGGTTCCTGAGAGGCAGCCGTGGCAGTGCCCGTGGCTGCGCAGCGCTGCAGGGCTGGGCTGGCAGGCAGGCTGCAGGCAGCCAGCCCAGGCTCGCCGGGCAGCCCACCAGCCTCCATAACTGCTGAGCACACTGCAGTAAAGTGTCCCTGCGTCATTCAGAGGGTGCCCGACAGTCCTGCTCGTGGGCTGATCGTCGGCATGGTCACTGAGTTTGGTCCTGATGGTGTTGTTGGGCCACCCTGTAAAGAATAGCACAGATCTGCCACAGTCAGTGAGCGTTATCTCTGTGCTTTCACAAGAAATATTGAAAGCCATTTCCAACCTCCCTCCAGACAATTTTTGCATCTGATTTCAGTGCTGTTATAAACTACTAAGTTTCTCCCATTTACCATTCCTTAACACTTAATGTTCTGTTAAAGAAGAACTCTCTTCCCGATGGCTTTATTTAAAATACATTATCCTTCAGTAATGATCCTTATTAATCTAATTTCAGGATGATGTATCAGAATCATCCATTATATTGATTTTACAAAACATAAATTACATTTCATAATGCAACAAAGTGGATACAAACTCAGTAGAGCCGTGTGTGAAGATGCTTGGGCAAAAACAAGTTGTGGAGTTTAAACAGACACAAAGAGCAAGTCGTATAAATGTTTTAAAGCAATAAACCCTTGTTATTTAGGTGAGAAGGAAAACATTGCAATGTGGTTTTTTGTGTTATGAGTCAGTTTACTTGAAACAGATTCTCCTTGAACTAATCATTTCATAAATGGATCAAGCCTCAAGTGCCAGAGTTTTTCCCTGAAGTCAAAGCTGGCAAATTCTCCTTATATCATGCAGAACAGATAAAAGAAGTATTGCAGCTGCACAAAACATACTTTGAAAACTTCACTTCTAAACAACATCAAGAAAAAAAAAGCCAATCCAAAGAAGCTGAAAAGATTTGTACTAGTACAATACCCCTCAAAAAAATTCTCAATGTGTCAGATACCTTCTTGAATTTAACCTGAAATTATTTCTTTTAGTCTTTCCTATCAGTTAGGAATTTGCAACAAACACAGTGACGTGTCTATGTATAAATGGACTATATAGTAACTTATTAATGCTCTCATTTGCAATATAAAATTATTCTATATATCAAGAAACACTGATTTAACAAAGTAAACTCTTTCTATTGGTACATTTTTCAAAGGAACCTGCCAGAAAACCAGAAACCTATTCGTTATAAGTTGGTCTATTTATGTATTTATGTGTAGGATGGTCTATTTATGTGTTTATAATATTTTTATCTCTGTCATATCTGACAGCCTCATAAATAGCCTATTAATCTAGATTTTCCCACTAAATACTGTGGGAAAAATTTAAATTAGATTGAAAGCAATGAGGTGTCTGAGGCTGCTTTTGGTGACTGTGCATACAGTGATCTCAACAGAGATTCCCTCCCTAAGTATTCCTCATATGTATCGGCCCACAGAAGATATCTTTTCCAGGAAGCTGAAGAAATAAGGAAAATTTGAGGAAGTCAGTCACAATTTGCTTCATTGAAATGCATGTTGTTCATTTCAGGAGAATTTGTTGAAAGTACGTTAGAGTAACTAGCAATCATGGTTCATTCAAGTAAAGAAAAAATTACCTCTGGCTTGGGATCCATTACAAATACAACCTGAGTGAAGTATAATCTGAGCAGAGCCAGAACTGATAAAGACCACAGACAATCTTTGCTGTCTTCATCACTATAGAATCTGAGCAAAATACAAAAAGACTCAATGTACAATAAATGTGATGAAAACTTCCAAAGCTGGATATAATAACATTGAAAAGAGAGACTTAATTTCAATAACCCTGGTTAACCCTGGTCTCTTTTAGCACTGATGAATTTTTAGTGCCCACTCTCGCTTCATGCGGGAAATCTCTCTTGTGGTTACAACAACCGACTGACCTTCTTTGAGAAATGCTATACATGACAAAATGGAAAAGAATATGTTCTAGTTAGATATCAGCCTGTTGTCAGCCATATGCTATTTTGGGAATCACACTTCCAATACTGTAAGTCAAGACAAGATATTGGCTTCTGTCAAGGATACGGCTTTATATGAGTTTAAAAGCATCTCAGGTTTTCTAACAAGATCTTAAAAAGCTATGACTATAAAGCTACTTGAATCAAGGTTATAGTAATTCAGGAGATTAATTATTCTGTAGTGAAGAATATTTCATGCCCTCTCTTATGGTATTTGGATATAATTCAGCAAGGCACTTAAACAATTGTTCACTAGTATATACTTCAGGATATATGTATGTGTCTCAATGAAGTAAAACCTAAATTACTGAGGACAAAGGTCTGTGTCAAATTTCCAAAAGCAGCTTTTCATTTTCTTGCTTGACCAAATTTGTTTATTGCTAAGAGTCAAAGCATAATACTTTGGAGGAATTCCAGCATCATTGCAGGTCTCCAAACTTCTAAAGACTCCGCTGCTGGAAGACAAGTTCTTCTGTCTCTCCTCTCCCAGGAAAGAACAAGAGGCCTGCTTTCTATCAGTTTATACTCTTTATCTCCACAAATGCTCATATTAACACAGTTTCTCTCTCTCTGAGTTGTAAAACGTCCTCAGACAGCACTTGCCTGTGCATTGCCTCGCTGGCCTCTGCTAAACGGAGAGTGTGACACGCAGGGTGCACCTCTGCTTCCCTCAGTGATGGCATTAGTGCAGATTTTACTTACAAACAGCCTTCAGTTTTATTGAAACTTAATTATGAACTAGACTGCAATATTTTTTTATCAAATTTAGCTAAAATTATCCCATGGGTATAAAACATCTTCAGGGAGATAAGACAATGTTATGGCTAATAATATGATAGTATAACTCTCATTTTCATGAAAACCTAAGATATAAAGAAAATGAATGTCAGTGTTAAAGGAATGTGCTTTTAGGAGAGAGAAAGTCCTCTCAGAATAAATCTGGGACTGTATTTCAGAAGTTAGCAATCTTTTTACCAATAACCTGTAAGCATAAATCTTCCATACTATCAGAAAGTAGGAATTGCTTTAGCTTGGAGCTCTAAGTAAATAAACAGAAAACAAGTAAACACAGTGTTTCTGAGAGGAGAAGGAAAAAGCAAGGGTGTGGGCAGAGAGCACAGGAAGCAAAGGAAGTAGTTATCACTATTTTATTGATTGATTTATTCATCTCTTCTTCCATTCATTAGGCATTTGGTTATGGAGGCTATATTCTCAATGGACCAAATCTGCTGTGAATATAACTTCTCTGAGTTCAGTGGAGTTCTGGGACTTCAACTGATACCTCCTTCTCTCAGAAGGCAAATCTGGGAGAGGATCAGTAGCCTCATTTCTTTCCTGGCTGAGAATATCTGGTGGTTGAAGTCAGTGTCCTCCAAGAGAGCATTTTTAACGTCTTGTCTAACAAATTCCATAGACGGTGACCTCCAGAGTGTGAGGTGTTTCTGCTGTCTGTAGGTTTTCCAGAGGCACTGACAAAAGACAGATGGCAGGGAGGAGTTCAGTGCGTACCATGGGAAGGCCTGGCGAAGATTTTCTGGATCCAGCTCATGTTCTCTTTTTATCTTTACTGGATATTGGTGGAAAACAGATCAAAAGTCCCCAGAAAATGTGTGGTTAGATATAAAAACTGGGTAGTGCCTGACACCAGTAAGTCTCAAACAAGTAAGTCTGCTATTTTTACTGGGCTCCTCAAAAATGCATCTTACTGTTAGCATTTGTGTCCTACACAGTAACTTACTTTCATAAATTCAAACAGAATTTATTTTTATCTCTTCTTAGAGTTTAACAGTTTTATGGCATATTTTTACTAATCTCCTGAATGACCCAAACTGCACATTAACTGATGCCACATTTCTTCCTCTGCAGCCTCACGGGAAATTGTTTTTCCTCATGTGATTCAATGCAATATGCAGAATTCCAGGGGCTCTCACAAGCCTTTCCAATCTTGTTTCAAATATATACCTTGTAGGCAGAATGGAAGCCTGGGCAGCAGAGGTGTACTGCACACAACCGGTGAGTTTCCTTTCTCCTCAGCCTGACCTTTTTGGACTGGGGGGAACATTTTCCTGCCTCTCAAAGGGGCTGTGAGACTTCTGAAAGAGCCTGAGTTCAATCCAAGGAAATACACCGGGAAGGTCCAGCTGCGTGAAGTGCTATGGCCATGTAGGAGGGTTCAGAAAAGCAAAGGGAACTGAAAATATTAAAGAGCTCTTCAGCAATTTATGTATTTTTAAGTTCAGCTGAATCTTCAAATTCTGTTTTAATATACCTAAAATTTTTCTTCTCTGTTACTTTAGCTCAAATTCAAAGCTTGATACCCACGAGTAAGAAATGGAGTAATCTTCTTAGTCAGTGACTAAAAGCAAAAAGAAGAAAAGTTTCTGAGACTAGAGCTCCCATCCGATTTTAATTTTTTTTTAATGGCAGAAAATTACTAGAATTAGTAAGAAAAGAATAATAAGAGGTTCCAATAACATAGTTTGCTTGAGGGTATATTTTATGCTAACTTTAAGACCACACAAATTGGGATAATGCAGCATCACTAGGATTTTCTGATTGGAACAGCCTAGATCCGAAGGACAGGGCTGACGGTTCCGACTGAAGGGCTCAGTACATTTGGCCAGCGCTAATAATGGCTCTACAAATGTTTCTCGGGGCTTCCAAACCTTCAGAGTAGTGAAGTATTTCTTTGGTTGATTTTTAAAAATTGTAAATCATACCCACTTAAGAGGCAAACATTTACATCTCTTTGACTCTAATGACTCTTTCCTAGTAGCTTAAAATAGTGCTTTATATACAAGCTGTCCATTCTAGAGGTGGCATTTTCACAGGACTCACTTCAAATTGGTGGCTGATTCTTTTTGCATGTGACCAAAATGACACCGAGCTGTGAAAAATGCCCAAATTCCTCCCAATTGCCACCATGTGTCTGGAAACTGTTTCCCAACATATTTTTGTAGTTTACACGTGTTTTGTAACATTATTCCAGAATGCCCTTGTAGCCCAGCTCACATCTGAGCGGTTTTGCAGAGGAGCTCGTACGTTCCCCGTGGAGTTGGACATGGGCCCAAAAGCACCCAAGCACAGGGTGCAGTAGGATAAGGTCTGCTTTCAGTAATACCAACTGCCAGTAAACTCAAGGGGCCTATTAAAAATAGAAATAGTTCAGACAAGTGGTGCAGCCAGACAAAACTTTCCTGGCAGGAAAGAAAAGGGGTGCTCTGGAGCTGCGACCTGAATTTCGGGCTGGTAAGGATCCCCTCTGCTGTGGTGATCTCACCGTCGCTTCTCCAGGCACCCAGGCAGGCTGCTGTGCAGTAATGGTTTAGCTACGAAGTCGGGTTTTACCTCATTCAGTGAGCGACAGAAACCCAAACCCACCACCTTCTGCTCTTTCCTTGATTTCAAAATTTAGCCATTTCAGTGACACATTCAGAAAGCCAGGATATGGGAATGAGTTTCTGTTTGTCCAACTCCCTATGATCCTCCAATTTGATTTATGCTTCAGCAAAGTTTAAGTTTAGGTGTTTTGATACATTGGGGGTTTTGAGAAATTAGATAAGAAAAGACTGGTTTTTTCACTTCAGCTGATAGGGAATGGAGACTTTGCTGCCATTATTTGATGACCTGACTGAGGAGCATTCACAGAAGAGAATGAGAAGAAGGAATCAACTTTCACAGAGAGAGTGAGTAGAAAGACACAAAATAGATTTATATTTCAGAGGTTTCCGTAAGTGACAGCAAAAGCAAGTCATTCGTGTGGATTCAGAAAGATTCAAAAGAACAGACCTAAGGAATACACAAAGCATGATGAGATTATAGATCTAAGAAAGTTAAAAAGAGCCACCTTCTTCCTCCAAAACGCCCTTCAAACATTGGCACATAAAAAAAGAAAAGTAAAGAAGCAAGTGAAAAACCAGACAGAAATCTGGACTTGGACATTGATCATGGCATTGCTGTTGCCTCCTCTCCCTGCTCCTGCCACCAGGTCTGGCAAGACTGGGATGAGAAGCCTGGAGAGGAATGGAGTCCTCCTTGCTGGGAGCTGCACCTCCCCTTAGGAACTGGTGGCTAAGAGGGCTGTGGTGGGCTGCACGTGGCTCCTTCCTGTGGGAGACCTAACCCCCTCTCCTGTCAAATCAGCGCTGAGAAAAGCCCACAGAAACAGGGGGAAGGTGCAACCGCTCACTGATCGTGTCCCCACTACTCTGTGTGCAAAGGTTCAGCTCTGTGCGGTGGAGACCTGCTGGGACCACCAGGGACCCAACAGGGACCGTAGCTCAGGACAGTCTCACAGGCCTTCTTGAACGGAGAGGCTGATCTGGCGGTGGGAGAGTATCTCAAACCACAGACATCAGGAGCTTGGTGAAAGGACTGAAACCAGTTACTCAGCAGAAGGGAAACCTCCTTCCTCCCCCGCTCCCTTTAGTCTGAAAAGTCACCTTGCACTTCGCAAGAGCTTTCTCTGCCCAACTGACAACTTGGCAGCCCTGACAAGAGCAATCTGACTTTGGATGGGAGCTGGATCCGTGGCAAGCATATAGTTACAAAATAAGTCAAGCTTTCCTTCCATTGAGTGCATGTTCTATTTATAGCACATTCCAGATTATGCAAGGATTCCCAGAACGCTGCAGACTCGAGTTGAAAACTCTATCTGCATGCCAGGGAGCGTATCAAGCAATATTTTAAAATTCCCATTGTTAGCAGAATGAGCATCTTGCAGTTCTCTCTACAGAAAAGCTGGGATATTTTTGGAAAGATATCCTATAGTACTGAAGAGTAGTTACAGTTCATTTTATTTTGTTTGCCAAAATATTTTGGTAAACTGTATCTTTTAAAATTGAAAAAAAAAAAAAAAAAGTAATTGCACAAAAAAAAAAGCCTGAAAAGCCGAGGTTAATAGTTCATTTGATTGAAAAGTGAATTTTTTCTGCTGTTTGAGAGAGTATGTATTTTAGAAAATATGGCAGAAGGTTTTAGAATGCGAATGACAGGAGTATCTGAATTCTAACACTTTAATGTCAATTTCCTCTCAAAATTGTGACAAAATACAGTGTCTTGCTATCCATTCACCATGGGATAGGAACTTCCAGTGAAAGTTTGGTTTGTGATGCAAACATTACAAATGTCTTAAATCTTCGTGTTGAGAATGCCAAATAATAAAGCTGGGACTTAAAATATTTCAGTGACATTTAAGAAATTCAACATCCTTAAGAAAAGCAACGTAGCAGGAGAGCCATGCGATACAAAAGTGAAACACATATGTCACCGAACACGGCTGTTTTCAGGGCAAGTACACTGTAAACACCTGGAGCTATTTCTTTTCCCCCAACTCTTTTGTCATGTAAACTTACAGTACTCTTATGCTTTGAAATAGGCAAACTGGCAAAGCTTATTCTGAATTTTCAAATGATTTATCACTCCTAAAGTGTGAAGCAGGACTTGCTGAAACTCAGACTCAATAGCAGCCATTTTGAAAATTTGGCTCAGCTTAGTCGAAAATGAAGGAGACTCATAATTCTAATACAAAGTTTATTATCACTGAGTCATCACAGGTTTTCACTGAAATATCAAAGACAGACACAGCTTTGGGTCAAAACTATTCAAAAATATAACCAACAACAACCATTTTCATGCCAGTGCACTCTGTCAGACTTCACAATGTTGAGTGATTTAAAAAACATGGTTGTGTCGCTTGGATGTCCCAGTCTGTTTTAGACGGCAGGTTCACTCTAGACTCTCTTAACTGGTTTGCTGACTAACTAATCAATCCAAGAACAAATTGTACTCTTTCAAGATATTTTTGAGTTTATTATACAGTTGCCGAGCCCTGTTAGGAAGTGAACTTTGCGGTCTAGCAGTAAACTACACCTACAGAAAGAGTCTGCAAAATTATCTTCAATAATAGGTTAAATTGGCAATATACCTGGGCTTAACTAACATTTTATGAAGTGTGTTTAATGTGTTACAAAGCAGAGTTTATTCAACTAGAATTAAATAGCTCACCTTCAAAACCACCTTCTGTGCTTGATTTAGAAACTGGGGATTAACAAACTAATAATGCTCTTGCCATTGTTAACACGGCGTTCAGGCCTCTGTACCCACGTGTCAGATTCTTCAGTGTTTCTGTCCAGTGAAAATATAAAATAAATGGGATGAGGGGAGGGAAGAAATGGTGGTATTTCCAGACCACAACGTAATGTGGAAGGGCATTTTTGTGGTATTTTTGTTCAGTGATATCATCTACACTTTTTGTGTCACTCGAATTTTAATCTCTGAAGTGCTACTTTTCCATCAACAAACTAGGGAGAGAAGGTGATGTGAGCTCCTCAGTTGTCTATCCAATTATTCATCATTAATGGGCTGAGCCGCAACGTAAACCTTCATGAGTAACTTTAGAGTCAGAAAGGAGCCAGATTAGGCAGTTTTAATTACCCAAGAGCCATCATTTGAGCGCTCTCTTCTCATAACCTTTCATTTTAAAATCAAACCCCAGGTAGCTTTCGCACATCATCCACTAGATACTGGAATAATTTGCCCAAGGCGTGAAGTAGCCTGTTTTTAGCTATCTGTTACAAAGTTAGCAGCGTTACTATTCTTACCGGGCACAGCGTGTAAGATATATTCCCACACGAGGAGAGTATTTAGTAAGGTCACAAGGATGCCCAGTCCTTATCAAACACATTCCCTGGAAACTTGGCAGGGGGCTCATTTTACAAGAATTCAGGGGCAAATTAATGGTATTGGGTTTAGACCTATTTAAATTTTTCAGTGTTTGTGCAGAAATAGATTTGTATTACCAACCTGTAACGGAAAATTTGTTGTCAGCAGTATTCAAAGTCTAATTTTGCTTTGAATAAATTGATTTTGGATTCATTTAATTCACTAAATTCAGTAGAGTTGCTTCATATTTGCACTAGAAGCAGGCTGTACTCACAATACTAAGATTTATTTTAGTCGATTTAATCATTGCATAAGGAAGAAAACTGAGCTTTTTATATCATTTCAAAGATGATAACATCAGGGCTGGAGGCAAATACAGAGTAATGTATGCAAAGACTGGATGCAAATATTTTTAATGTTTAAAAAGGATTTTACGTAATCCAGAGAAACAGAAGCACTAGAAGCACGTCTCTAAACGGAACCAGAACCCTGCAGAAAGAAAAGACTTGGCCAGAGAGCTGTGTCCCTCCTGCAGATAATCTGGGGGAAAGGGGGAAGTCCCACACAGACTTTGTTTCTTCTTACTTACAGTAAATGTTACTGACATTTTCCTTAGTCTTTATCCTGTAGAAAGTGTCTATGCGTGGTAGGAACTTTGCCAGAAACACTGAGGTGGAAATTGAACACAACCAACCGCTGAGGATGTTTGCAGAACTCCCAGGCAGTCCATGTATTCGCAGAGTCTCTTCCAATTCTGCTGCCAGGCCAGACCACACCATACATCCTGAAACGCTGCATTAAATAACACACCACACTGTAGCCAATGAAAGAGATGTGATCTGCTGGGCTTGTGAGGATCCGAAAAGAATGGTGAGCAGGGAAAGCCTTATTTTAGGGAAGTGTCTTTTTAAAAAACCTTATTAAGAGGAAAAAAAGAAGAGCAGGAGCAGAGTTAGTTATTGCCATCTGCAAAAGCTGAATATAGTCTCAATAAATGAGTGAGGGGGCCCAGGTCCCTCTGAGAACCCAAGAATGTGTATAAAACTAACCAGCAAATACTGTACAACTATGTATCCTGAAAGCAGAATATGTACAGACAATATGCAATAGAAATTACTTGCTGTGACATCATTAGCTGGTTTTGCCTATTTGCTGCGCACTGAGGCCTACCCAACTTTCTCAGCCTCAGCGAGGAACTGGAATGTGAAGCTGGATAATTCGTCAGTTTCAATTAACAGGCGAAGGACTAAGGCCTAGCTGCTGCCTGGTACTACACCCGCGCAAGTCAGGCCAGGCTCAGGCCACAGGCAGCACCACAGGCTGGGCGGCGGGCGGCAGAGCTCAGGGAGAGGAGCCGGCCGAGCTGCCTGCCTGCACCCTGCTCTCTCCATGTCCTGTCCTCCCCCCCTGCACGCTGCCAGGGCATCGTGCCCCTTGCAGCACCTTCTGGCCAGAAGACAGCATTTGGATACAACCGCACTCCAGAGGTCCAGCAAAATCAATCGACTCAGCCTATCTGTCAGAATAGAGTCTTCTACCAAAGGATACCCTTTGTCAGAAGCTGGCAGGCCTGCGGAGGACAGCCACGCTTAGGAAACTGGCTTTCACATCCTGCTCCATCAGAGATTTCTTCCGTGACCTTGAACAAGTAATTGGCTTGTCTGTGCCTCGGTTTGCTGCCTGGAAATATTTGCAGGGGTTCTTGAGGGTAAGATTGCATAGCCCTCAAATACAATGGTACTGAGCACCAGAAAAGTGGACAGATAGAAACTTTTTTTGGAAACGCAGCTTTCTACTTCAACTATCAAAAAACGCCCAACTGTACCAGAGTTCAAGTATGGGGGTCAAAAAAGGCCGTGATAGCAGAGAGCCTTCAAACTCTGCTCCTGGGCAATGAACATGTCTTCTGACACTTAGACAACCGCTGCTGACTGATAAACAATGCAGCATCTTGCCCTTCTGGCCTCCAGAAAGGGTCACCACATGTAGGGCCTCTGAGCTGTTCTGGGAAATGTGGATCTTAGAAGACTTCACCAAGAACGATACAGTTCTGAGTTATACGATCGTCGTTTCTTCTCTGAGATACAAGGCGCTCAGACAGTAGCGTTCCCTGGTTTTCCTCATGTGAGAGCCACAGTGCTCTTTGTGCAACGTTGCTCCTGGAGCTCATGGTTCAGTAACTTTCTATCTGCCTTGATTGTAAGTGGCAGTGTCAACGCTCGGGCCAAAAATAACCCCTTCTGACGAATGACATGGATACTCCACAGGCTTAGGGGCGTCTTTTTATAGCAACCCTTTGATTTCAGATACCAAACGTTGGCTATTTTTGGCACAGAGGCTAGGAGGAACTTTCATGATCTTTAGCCTACACGACTGCTCTCGCACACAGCTCAGGTGCTGTCAAAGCACGCACGGCCTTTCTTAAAGATAGGGAAATATGGTTATTCTACTGGATATTTGCACTCACTAGGGAAACAACTGACCTAGAAAACAGAGACTCTGCTGTCACATGTTTTCCAAATTGTTGTTGGGGTATTAAGGATTTGTCACTTCAAGAAGTTCTAAGATGTCTGATGGTTTGATACTTAAGCTAACTGAAAAGAATCATTTTGAATTGAATTAACTAGAAGTGAAATGTAACCATGGGATGACGTCAATGTTTTTCCTCATTCAATGACCTGGAGAGGATAACTATATTTCTTTATTTTAAAAAGAGAATGTGGTAATAATGGCAGATGCCAAATTCACCTTCTAACAGGTAAGAGTTCACTATTTATTCATAGGGCAGACTGAAGATGTTCTTATCCAAACATATTTTTTAAAAGTCATAATTTACCTCTACTACAACTCCCCCAGCCACAAAGAGCACTAGAAGCCCCTGTGTAGGCAGAGCTCTTGTTTCTTTACCTCACGTCAGTTCAATACAGCTGGATAACGGAATAGTAAAATTCTGGCAGCACCACCTGATTTAGTCACTGCTGTCAACAGCCTAGTGAATTCTATTTCTGATATTTCCTATTGTAGTCAGAGCCAAATCGCAAGGAAATGTACTGCTGCTAACTGTTCTGCAGTTTAAGCTTAAGCAATGTTTGCCAGATTAGGCCTAATTTACCCCAGTAAGTACAGAATCTGGAAAAGAATTTTATTTTCTGATTCTTACAAACCTTAGTATCCACCGGTGAGATTTTTCAAACAAGGATTACTGTTTTCATGATGACAGTGCCATTTGCAGCTGACCAAATGCTTACCCAGGCTATCAAACAGACTTTCACCCAGGAAAACGTAATGCCAGGGGACAGAAACAAGTAGACGCTCTGAAAGGCCAACTTTAAAAGGGAGAAGAGGCCACATCTGCAACACCGTGTCCAGTTTTGGGTCCCAGCTCTCTCTGCTGGAGAACGCACAGTGGAGAGCCACAGGGGCGGCAGGGCCTTGAACATGCAGCGTGTGAGAAGGGGGTGAGGGAGCGGGGTCTGTTTAGCCTGGGGAAGAGAAGGCCAGAAGGGAATCCCGTGTTGTCTTCTGCTATCTAAAGGTGGGGCTTATAGAGACAACAGCACCAGGCTGTTCTCAAAGGGATGCCACAGAAGCACCAAGAGCAGTAGCGACAAGTTGCAACAAGGGAAAGAAAAAATACTCTTTATAACAAGGGTGCTTAAAAAAAGGAACAGGTTACCCAGTGAGGTCTGAAAATCCCCAAGGCTGGAGGCCACGAATTCAGCTGGGAAAGACCCACGCATCAGCCTACAGGGTTACGCGAGTTCCTTTCTGACTGAAAACTGTTGGTGGCCTAACAATGACTTCCAACAAACACTTCTTTGAATCGTGGCAGAAATGATTAGTTTGATGAGGTCTCATTTCAGCACTACTTCAGTTCTGTGGGACTGAAGATTTGCTTTCAACGTGCCGTCAGGCTCAGTAGCTGCAGCGCTGGGTACGGGTACGGTAACGGGTGTTCTCCAGTGCCCACCGCTCAGAAAGTCTCTGGTCCTACTTGGCACCATGCAGGCATAGAACAAATATTCAGGACAGACAAATAGTGGGAAGGTAAAGAAGTCCAATAGAAACAAATCCACGGCTCATCATCAGAAAAACTGGGATCCCCAGATCTCAGTTTAATGCTTTTTTGTATTGAAGTTTCTTGCTCGTGTTCCCTTTTCTGACCAACACGACTTAACAGCCAATCTATGTGATAAAGTCACAAGGAAAAAAAAAAAATCAGTGCTACAGACACTTCATTAATATTTAAAATAATTTTAAAAGTTAATTTCACAAGAAGTCTGTGAATAGGACCTTATTTCTTCTGTAAATAAATGTGGTCCTAAACACCAGTGCGTTAAGGCAGCTTAAGGCTGAAGGCAGGATGATACCAACTTGTCCTATTTTAGCAGGCTACACTCAAGGTATGCTTTTTAAGACTGCCGAGGGCAATTCATTTCACAATTACTTTGAAAGGATTGAAAATCTGACCAGATTAGATTCCAAGCCTGGGCAGCAATTGCTAGAGCTGAATACAGAGCTTCATGGACCTGTTCATTTCAGCTCTTCACTAATGTTAATATCCACTAGTCATTAAGTAAAAATTCAGCCCTTCCGGCTTCCCCCTCTAAGGCAGGCTAATGAATTCATTCACAGCCATTAATCCAACTAGTGAATTACTCCGCTCCCTCTGTACTTAATCTCCCTCTCCTTTTAGCACTTGACCATTTCAAATGTCGAAGGAGAGACTATGACCTTCCCTGGAAAGCTTTTCCTCTAAACAGTAAAATGAGAAGAACAAAAGAAAACAAAAGGATGGAGAAGTTATTATGCCTTTTGGATAAGGTGAGAAAAGCAAGTTTTATTTCTAAAAGCTGATACACAATGTATGTGTGTATCTGTGTGTACGTCCCTGTGCTTTAGCAGATTTCTTCTTTGCCTTTTTCAGGTCTCCACAATCAGGTCTGACCACAGGGAACAGCCCATGGAAGATGATGTATCTTCTTGTACTGTATCTGACAGAACTGCTTTATTCGGGAAAACAACAGAAAACAGGCTCAACTAAAATTAACAGAGTCAGAACTTACACTGTCAACCAGAATAAGGGCAACAGAAGAATGTATAGTAAAACAACAAGCTGGGTTTGGTAGGAGAAGGTTCCCTTCCTTCAGCTTTGATATTCAGCAGCAATTTTTAATTCTGACACGTCTCAGAAAAAATACTAATATACCGCTAATTATCAAAGCTTAAGAGAGATGCAGCCATTATCAGAGAGGAGCTGTGTTGTCATATACCAGATTTCTCTCATTTTTATTAATTTTATAAAATCTGAAAGTTAGAAAATTACAGTGGAAGAAGCCTCTTTTGCTAAACTCTTGTAGGGCAGACCCTGTTTGCTGAGGAGCGACTAACAGGCCTGTCTACAGCATGACCATTCAGCCAGGGTACAGAAATACTGTTTATGATCTCTTTTGCACTGCCCCCCGTGTGCAAACACTTCAGTCCACAGGCACAAAGACGCTCTGAGCTGAGGGCATGCCTTCCCCTGGAATGAAAGATGGTGCCGGTCTCCCTCAGCCAGCCGTGAGCAGAGCCAGAGAGGAGCGGTCCGAGCAACATGGAGCTGTACTAAAGGTCCCACCAACAGTTTATTTAACCAAGGAGCAGCACTGCACCCCAGGAACTATCTGCTGCCTTTGGAGCCAACGCTGGTGACTCTCCAGCGCCGTGCTGGAGCTGGCTGTATACGCTGTTGAGGGAACGGCGCTGCATTCTGCTCCGCACCACTTCTCACTAAAGAACTCTCTTGAGAGGACACACAGAGCGACTGCAAAACAGCCAGCTGCCTAAATTCATACCATTCATCTGCGCTAACTCACTCTAGCAAACTCAGGTTCAGACTACGACTCATCTCACTATCGACTTATCGGCTCACACGCTCACTTTAAAGGACGATTGTTATAACCTGCGGTGGAGAACCTCCCGATACACAATGAATACCCAAGCTAAGTCTCCAAGGACACTACATGTGTGCGGATTCAGTGACCCCATGGAATAAGTGTTTCTCCAGACTGATCCCCAAACAACAGGTCTAAACCTTGATTCTTTTTCTACTGGCTTAGTTGTCTACTTTTAACTGGAAGTGTTTCCAGTTACATATCTTACATTTACATGTAAGGTGGCCCTGCTCTGGCAGGGGGGTTGGACTAGATGATCTACTAAGGTCCCTTCCAACCCTATGATTCTATGATTCTATGATTCTACATATCTTAACTACATCAGGTTTATGATTACGTTACTCAGTCCGAGTCAGACAAGCAATAAGAATACTCGTAACAACGCACAACACTTACAATGTACAGCAGGTTGCCAGGTAGAGGGGAGTAATTCTGCATTCCCTTCATTTCAGCCTGAATTATTGCCAAAAAAAAGGTGAATGCCATTATGCAAGCTACAGACAACTCACAATTTGTGTCTGAAATCCCCTTGTAATTTAGCTTTTAAAGGGGAAGGATGTGAACAGCTATCAACTATAAGGACCATAGAGCAATATTAGACTGATGTTTTTAAACATAAGTGTTATCAGTTTATTTCCAAGCTTTAAAAAAACCCACCTGGTGTCAAATGTGAGCACCATGTTTGAGTACATCCCATGCAAGTTGTCAAGCACATAATCTTTGGGGAGGCTTTCCTTATCCCCGGTTGATGTGTGAGGTGGAAATGAGGACTCCGCTGACAGCAGGCCAGATGACTGATAGGGTACGCATCCAGCAGCGAGTCAAATGCTCTGCAACCCCAACCTGTGCACTTGACAGAGACAGACATCGGTGTAATTAATATTTGGCAAGCGAGAGGCAGATAACTCAGTAGGCGGTTTACTGAGAACTGAACAGTTGGAGTCATCTGTGCGATGCGCGCCCCCGCTGCCAGTCTGTGCCGGGGTCTCTCCAGACCGACAGTCCCGTGTATTCACCTTTCCTTAGCGCTTGGAGAACGAGCCCTCCCTTTCCAGAAACAGGCATAAACACACCTTCCAGCAGACGTGAGTGCGGTGCAGGTTATCAGATTTCTGGACGGCAGGATAAGGGCTGCAACCACAGTAGCTTACCTAGTTTAACGTATTGCCAGAGTCAGGACTATAAAAGTGTAAAAAATAAGTACCAAAAAGCAGATGCACTAGAACCACATTTGTGGTACAGATTTTCATTAAGGCTCCTTCCTTGTTTTCCCTTGCTGGAAATCCAGGGAAACCGTGCAGACGAAGGCCTCTCCACTCGCAGCTAAGGGTGCAAAACCGGAGCTGTTTCCCCCTGTCTCGCAGAGAAGCCCCTCTGCAGGCAGCGCCTCTGCTCCTCCCACCCCGGTCTCACAGCAGATGTGCTACTGCAGCAAGCGAGAGCCAAGCGCCTCCGCTCACCCACGGCTGCCTGAAAGCCAGACAGAGCATTTGGGACCAAACTACGGGAATAACAAATGCTAAATGTCAGCTTTGCTTTTACTGTTATTTTGCTTATTCTGAATAAAAGTACCCCAAAAAGAGCCGGTTTCTTCAATCTTAAGATGCCAAAGAACATTCACAACCTGGTGCCGTTACTCAGCGCAGGTCTCCCAGCAGCGTGCTACAGCCCTGAAATTCCCAGCCTCTTTAGTCAGGTGTGCACTAACACTAAAAAACCACAAACAACAAAACCCACCCAAAACAAAACCCAACCACAAATCAACCCCCTAGAGCACAGGATGGCTGACAGAAGTCAGCCTCCAGCTGGTGAGCATTCATACTGGGTTGTGAACAGACCAGGCTTTCAGCAAGGATGGATCCAAGCTGCTGCTGCGTAGGAAGCGGCCCGTTTCCAGCCCCGCTCTGGCACAAGGACCCAGCTCCTTCCCAAGGTCAGACAAAACAAAGGCGGCCTCAGAGACTGAGGGCACTGCAGTGCCCTGATGCAGCCCGGAGCCCCCGCCAAGCCAGAGACACGCAAACTTCACAAATTGACACTTCATCTCACCTAAGCTCTTCCCAAATAAGCTGGTTTAACTTTAAAAAGTGCTGATGGAAGCTCTAAATTGCCCTTTCATAGAAAATTAAGGATGTTTTCATCCCTTCCCTGAGGAAAAAAAAAAATGAAATGCCAGGTTTATTTCCCTGTAGTATTTTGTTGATTACCTCCAAACATTCTGACTTTTATCCTGTGAAAATCAGCTATGAGACTGTGAAACACGTGACTATGAAACACTTCAGTGCAGCTAAACCAACAGAAAACCATTGCATTTTTCAAGTGAAAATTAGAGTTCTATATGCTACTGAAAAGGCTGTCGATGCTTTGAAACTTTTTTTTTAAAAAAGAAAAACCTTTTCATAAATTAAAAATGACCACATTAAATCACTTCCAGATAGAGACTGCTGTAATGCTGGAGCTTGGCAGGTTGCAGGTTTTCCAGACAGGCTGTCAGTCCTGCAAACAGACATCAATAACAGAAATAATTGCAGTCTTTGTAAAGCAGTATGAACAATTATTCTGCAATATAAAAATCTATTTCCACTATAACCAGTGATGAATCAGAGGCCCATTAATGAATAAGGGTTGTGAATCATCATCTTTAAAAGATTTAAGACTATGAAATGTAACGGCTTCTTAAACCCGGCTGCCTAGCTTTGCGTTACCATTTGCACGCCCAGGGATGGTTAAGAAATAACTGGAGTTTGGGTTCGGGGACCTGACCTCAGTGTTTGTCTGCGGTGCACCAAAGGTGGTTTTGGTATGGCTTGGGAATCCGGGCTTGGAATTGGAAACCATTGGAATCCCGGGGACACTGTCCTCTTTGCGGGATGTTGGGAACACACCGTGCTCTCACCCAGACGGTGCAACATCAGACTCTTAACAAGGCACTGCCGCAGAGCAAAAGCCTCACACAACAGCATTTGTGCCCGGTGTCTTATTTTACGTGAAACAAGTCGGTCATCCATCGCTCCCCAGCGACGGGCGGCGCGAGGCAGATGGTAACACGCTCTGTTGGCTGCTGACGAGCAATGAGGCGGGTCAACGGCTACAGACAGAGCTGGCCAGCGGAGTACTGGGATGGGCAACTTTGAGTAGAGGTAGTGACACAGGAGATATATTAATGTTGTTATTGTCCTTACAACACATTTAATATATAAACAATACATACAAATATTACCGTATTTAATCCACTAACATATGAAGGCGAGATACACCCTTAAGACTTTCCCATCGAGTAATCCCGGTTTCGCACTGCTTGCTCGTGTTCTGTACTTTGTGATGGTTCTTTTTCCGCTGTATCAAATACATCTTTCCTCACATAAGGACGAGCCTCAGCAAAACGGGTACCTCGTGCGCGCGCCTGAAAAACTGAGGCACTACCTTATTTTTAACCGCATGCTTTCATAAGCATCGCATGTGATGGAAACCTACACATCCTTTGCAAGAAGGACCATAAGGTTTACAAATCCACAGAGACCAAAGGAAAAAGCCAAGCATGCGGGAAATACTTCAGTGATTTTTTAAATGAGCATAGCAAATTATTTTTCAGGTCAGTGCATAATTTTCTGTAACTTTGTTTTCCATAATGAGTCCTGGCTTACACTACCCCTAGCGTAATTAAGATCATGAATCCAATCTAAAATGGAAATAGATTTTAAAAAGGCAGTTTGTGCTTTCAGCTGGGACACGACACACGCAGCAAGTCTGCCGAACGCCAGCCGGGTACGTGGAACCAGGCAGGCTCTCGCTGCAGTCTCCCAGCCCTCCGAGCTTCACAAACACCCAAAGAATCAGCTTACAAAGGCTGCCCGTCCCTACTGGCGTGGTTCCGAGGGGGTAGGATTTGCTTTCATGGAGCTCACTGGGGTTTTTTTCAGTTTTTGGAGAAGGGACAGAAAATCGTAATAAGACACAATTAAAGGAGGATACAGTGATCTTTGAGCATTAGTTTTCCTCCTGACTTCTGAATACACTAGTAATCTATTTTAACAGCACTAATTTTGACACAAAATGCTTAGTCAAAGAAATATATCTAGACAGCTACATCTGAAAGTTCCTGTTTTAGGCAAGTGAAAGAATTATTTTTAAAATAAGTGTCAAAAAACAGAGGAGGAAAGACAGTCATCACTTTGAAGTTACGTGTATTAACAATAGAAATGACAAGCACAAGAACTGATGAATGCATTCATTCTTCTTGTCATTTGAATTAAGGTTAAACAGAATAAGAACATGACTTCACAATTCTTTTTTTTCTTAATGCTGAGACAATGCTTCATGTTTCCCTTCAAAAACCTGCAGCATGTGAGAGAAGGCAGCTGGTCGAGTCACAAAGGCTAAACCCAAGTGGAATTTCAGGTACCTCCTCTGTCCCTCCCGCTGGGTTTGTACGGGTGGGTCTGCAGCATCTGCAGTTCTCTCTGTAAGCTCAGCAATCACCTGAGCACCCAAAAGGTGTGGAAAAAACAGCTGGGAAAATCAACCACCCGTCTTGCCATTATCGAGCTGCTTTTCTTAAGGCAGTACTGCAAAGTCTTCTTCATCTGTCCGATACAAACGTTAGATGTTGGCTTGTTTCCAAATAGGACCGGTAGTCAATAAAGTTTTTCAAAGTTAGAAGTACCTCTTTAAACGGTCCTCTCAGAAGACTGAATTCTCAGCACAACTAGATTAATTTTGCGGTTCTGGATACGAACAAGAGAACACCTGATGTCAAAGACATGTCACTATTCCACACGGGAAGAGGAGCTGGACTTCGGCAAGGGCTGTCTGTGCCACACCACAGAGTCTGAGCTGTGACCCAGCAGCAGGGGACAGCATGCTATCGGGATGCCCAGATTTTGTCTGCTCCTAAGGTGATCCCACCTCAGCAGATTTCCTCACCTCTCCATCGGGTTCCCTTTCTACCCTTTACTCCTTTTTAGGTATTTACAGCGTACGCACTTTCTCGTTCATGGCCCCTAGGGGACGGCAGGACAAGCACGACAAGGGTCTCCGAGCTGCACACTGCCCTAACAGTCACAAACAGTTCTTATCTTACTCGGGTTTCATAGGCCCCTTAGTTAAAGCACAATAATTTTAAATATGTAAGTTATAAAGAAAAATCACGTCATCACTTTCTCCTGGAAACTGTTGGTTCTAGAGGCAACTCATGGACGTACCTGGCTCCAGTAAGCAGGAAAAAAGCTACAGTTTAGATGTCCTGGGAGGACAGTAGAAAACAGTGAGATAATGTAATTCTTACATAGCAAATGCGCGTATCTGCGAAAAACGGCCTCAGTTACGTACCGAGGAACCGCAAGCCTGCGGGGCTTCACCCTGCACAGTGCGCTTTGTTTCTCAGGAAGGAAAGAGGAAGCAGACTTTAGTCAGGGTGCTATTTCACGATAACACAACTGACTGACGTGGTTTGGCCTCTGACCGCCTTTGAAGCCTGACACCAAGGGAAGGATTAGGGCAGCGTCTTCCCGCAGCCCCAACACCCCAGTTCCAACCCCTGGAAGGCACCGTGCACCAGAGTCTCACTCGGAGCAGGACATGTGCGCAGTTATTCCCAGCGTTCCCAGAGGACGTATTTCTGGGCTGATGTCGTTTTCCTTTAGCCTTCCACGAGACTAGATAGTTTAGAGGATTCATGCATTTTCCATTAGTAATCCTACTTGAGATACTGAAAGAGTCACGTATCCATAAATTTACTTCACCAGTTCAGCCCCAAGTGTTGCTAGAGGAGACATATCTGCCTCTTACATGGGAGGACGATAGGCAGAGGTTAACAAGATTTTAATTTTATGCAAGCCTCACCTGAAGAAGACAGCTCAGAATACCAGAAGATACCGAGTCCTTTGTTCACCCCACTGTATACACTTCACCTATTTTCCTTAATATTAACCACACTGTTTTCCTCCTTTCTCTCCTTCCCGTATATGCTGCCTTCAATCTCTCTTCCAGATGGTTTCTGTCACCCTTAACAGTAACACAAAAATAGCCCATTCGTAATTTAAAGTTTTAGACCCAATTAGCTAAGTCTTTGCTTTCATTTCATCAGCTCGAAACCTCTGTGTATCAGATCACATTGTTCCAGCTGAGATCCTAATGAGCTAGAATTTCTCATTTTGGTGGCCCCTAAATTCTATTTATAGAGTCCTTTCCAACAACGAATTCATCTGTTCAGAAAACAAGGTCTGACTGTGCTCAAAAATAAGTTAAAACGAGCCATGTCAGCAAATACCAGATAAAGGTAGTGCTGAAAGAGGGAAATGAATACTTCAAGCTCATTTATGATTTATGAGTTCAGGGTTGAAATGGAAGTGGCACGTAACAATGAACAATGGAAATATCTCTTGCTTGGAGGGCGAGGATGAATAGAACTTTGGGCTTGAATAGGTTATTAATAGGTTATTGATCTAAGCTATTTCTGTTACAAAAATAAAAAGCAAAGTTCAAGAACTGGTCAGCAATAAACAAAACCAATCACTTACAGCCAACAGCTGACGCAGTGCTGCACGGCCGTAAGAACGCAGACCTGCAACCACGGGAGTGGCGGGTGTTGCACGCCTACAGCGACGCCTCTTCAGCAGTCCGAATGCACACATCCAGGACTCTCACGCTCTTACTCCTTCCAAGTTTTCCAAGGAGAGGTCAGTTGGCTCTGGCCTGTGTCCCAGGACGTCACAGCAGTGAAATCGTGCGTGATCTCAAGGGAAGCACAACTCACACTCTACTCCAGGCTGGGGAATCCAACATCCCATGATTTTTTAGAGGTGGACATTTGTTTCTTTCCTACAGTACCGGTTTCACCCACTGCCACACTGAGAGGATATTGATCCCATTGATGGACGCCTCAAGAGATCCGACTCCAGGGGCAACGCTCCATCGCTGGCATCTTTCGTTCTAATTCAACACCATCCCGAAAACCAGAGCCAGGCTCTGACATCTTTCTCAGGAACGCGTCAGAAACACGCAGTCACCCCTCTGCCTTCACAGGAAAGCTCTTGAAGGGGCGACAGGGTTCATCTAGTCTACAAAGTATAGAAAACCTCTTTCGGTAAAAATAAAAGTTTAAAAGGATGCACATTCACCCCTCTCCTTTTTCTTCACAGAGCATAAAAATCCTCTTTTCATACTACAAAAATATATTTAAAGTAGCAAAATCCTGGTACTCGTGACTGTCCAGGACAGTAGCTTGCCTACAGTTCTTGCTTTTCACCTGCACATCAAACGATGGTTTTTTAGATATACCTGTATATAAAGCTGCGTTAATCAGTTGCTCTGGTGAATGCTACAACCTGTTCCAAGTGTATTTAGGGATTGTCACATTTTTATCTAGATACGTAAACTCCTGCAACAGTTCACAGTTTTTACAAAAGCTGTTTGTTACAGCTGTTTGGTTACAATAGCTTACAGTAAAGGGGTGCCAGCAATTAAGCTGAGATCATGCTACCAATAGTTTGCATAAATGAGCAATTTCAACTCAAGTAAGGAAAAAGAATTACCGCTCAGCTGGATTCCAGTCAGTGGCACTTCCTCAAATCCCTGCACTAGCACGTTCTCACCCTACACGGAGAGAAGGGAGTCAGTACCGTGGGCGCTTCCTTTTTTCCAATCAGTACACGTTGCCAATTAATTTATTCCCCATTCCAGTTCTCAAGACAAAACCTTCCACGTAACCATCCTCCTGCGCGTTCGGTTCCCCTCCCCAGGCGGGCGCCGCAGGCTGTGCGGTACGGCTGCGCTGCCTGAAGCTTTAAGGAAATGTAAGGTCAGTTCAGTTTTGTTTTGGTACAACGTCGGCATTTGGCAACAAGAACATGAAGTAAGTGCAGGTTCACCTGCTGCCACACTTTCCGGGTGCATTATTTCTGTTGCCCTAATTAGAAGTCAGAACTTTACAATTCCTAACTTCTTCAAACATGCGTAAGAGATTGAAAGTTCTTGCACTAAGGTGAAAAGGGATCCATTACATCTGTAATGGGAAAGTTTTTGAACTCTTTCAGCAACAGAAGTTTCATGGGAGATTGTTTCCATCAGCAGGATGAATAAAAGATGAGTTGGCAGGTGAATCAGGTAGAAATATTTATTACCAGCATTCACTGAAAATGACACTAGAACGCCTCTAAAGGCCTGACTGGAAAAAAGAAAAAAGCCAAATCAAAAAACCACATGTAAAATATTAACTAGCGCTCCAGAAAAGAAATGAAGATAACCGAGTAGGCCTACTTCACGTCACATGGCTGGAACACCACAGAGAAATTGAATTCAAAATGAAATTGGATCCCCCTTTTCTTTTTGTCACACCGCTGTAAAAGGGCAGCGATGCCACATCGGTTTTGTGGTTTTTACCAAGTTCTACACTCTCCTCTGCACCACAGCACCAAAGGAACCTTCAGGCTACGGACCGGTGCAGCCTCTTCTACCACAGCCAAAGACTTCAAAGACCTGGGGATATTTCAAACACATAATTAGTAATAAAATAATAATAATAATAGAATATTTTTTTATTTATATATCTTACATATATTTAATTTAAAAGTCATAATAAAAATAACTAACCTTTCCAGGAGCATTAGGCACATTTTTTGAAAAAGGATCAGGGTGGTTAGGGAATTTACTCTCTACTATTATCATAGTGTAAAAAAATACAGGAATTATCCCTTATTCTTAAGCACAGCTGTGCAAATGAGAGGAAGGCCCTGTGCACAGGCCTTAGGAATTCACAGGGGCATCACAGCGAAGGAAATCACCGGCAAACGGTGAGCTACTTAATGCACGGCAACATCAGAACTAGGGAAGGACACGTAGCTTTTGTTTGCTTTACATACACTTGCAAACAGCGAGAGGTAACTATTCTGTTTTCTTTAAACTAAAATTACACAACATGAGCCCCAACCCCAGAAGACTTTAATCATCACCCAGTTTCTCCAAAAATCTAGCCAAATGACTAGATTTCACTTTTAACAGAGAAAGCATGGCAAAGATCTGACCGGCAGATACATCAAAGGGGTCTGAGAGCAGACCCTGAGCCAAGTCCGTGTGTGGAGCACGTCCATGGGGGATCAGCTCCATAACCTAAACACCGTGGCTTCATTCTGCCCCACGACCGCCCTTCACATTACCCTTCCAGTTGAGTTGCCGGAATTGTCCGAGTGCTCCACTTTCACNAATGTAACACCACGGAGTAGTGGGAAGAGAAGAAAGAGAGAGGGGGGGGGTGGAAAGAGCAACAGCAAGAATACGTAAGAGATGCAAGTTTTGATAAGCTGCATCTACTGCAGGCAACTATGTCCAGAAGAAAGAACTGCAGATAAAGGGGGAAAAAAAAAGGGGGGGGGGGAGTGGGGCCAGAAAACCTCCACCACTAAACAAACCAAACACCGATTTGTTTCTCAAACCCCCATCTTACTCAAGGATCCCATGTGACAATGAGGTCGACCCAAGACGTCTCCGTGAACACCTAGACTGAACAGCAGCAAACTCCTCCAGCAGCTTTTCAATGTCATTTCCAGACTGAAAACTTGTGCAAACAAAACTGACTTAACCTACACCCCAGCGCAGCCTTGGAGCGGTTGTGCCCACCTGCAGCTTCTGCGCTGCACAACACCAGGAGCTAGACACTAGACACGGATAACATCGGAGAAAAGGCATCCTCAGTTTAGGAAGCACCTTCTCCTCTTTGATTGAAGGCTCCTCAAGACAGGCGCCTCTTGGCTTGCCTTTCGTGTTCTTGTACCCAGCAGCGCCAGGACAAAGACACTGTGTTCCCCAAAGCTTAACCACTTAGGGTACTTGGGCCATTAAAACTTGGTTTTGGCAAAGAATCAAAGTTAATCCAACTCCTGCTCAGATTATCCAGTTCGTAAATTGGAAGTACTAATAAATCACGTGGAATTTTTAAGATGTGCAGGCGATCGGGGAGGGGGGTGGGGTGGGTTTCTCCCTTTTTCAACAGCACCTGAAATTTCTGTTAAGAACACACACAAAGCATCGAAGAGAACGTCACACAGCTCTCCTTTTGCAGCGCTCCCATGACATCTTCTGGCCTCCCTCGGTTCTGCAGGCACGAAATCCAAGATCGATTTACTCAGTGAGGCACTGGAGTTGCAATCCCCCAACGCCCAGCAGCAGACTTCGGCCAGGAAGAACTACTTCCCCAGCCAGCATCCCTTGGCTGATTTGAGAGAAGCACAAAGTCAGGGTCTGAACTACCCAGCCCACTCTAGAACAGGTCCCTGTGGGATCAAACCCGCTCTGGAACAAATCCCGGTGGGATCGGCTCCACAATTTCAGCAGGGAGGCATAAGAAGTGTGCTTTGTGACCCGATTACCTGCTCCCTAGGGTTCCAGTAACCTTTTAAGCATTGCTCGTTGACCACATTTTTCCCCTCCACATGGTTTCTAATTCAAAAAAGCTCGCCAGAATGCAAAAAATGTACTTTCTTTTCTCTTCAAGAAATGAGAAGTGCCCCATTCAGTTTGCTTAACCCAAACTGAAACCATAATTCTGCTTCATTTCCACAACTGCTGGGCTCCCATTCATCTTTCTCCCTCAAGTTATTAAAGATCTTCAGTCAAACCATTCTGGGTGTCTCTGATGGCACAGGCTCAAAGAAGCCAAACTCAAAGAGACGCCCCACTGCTTGCTAGCGCGGTACCAGCCAACAGGCTTAAAATCCCTGAGCAGCAACTAACGCAGTTAAGAGTAAGACCAATCCTTACCTGTCTGACAACCGGAGAGATCCGACAGTTGCAGTTTGAACTGGTTCTTCAGGATAAAAACAAAGATTTAGGAAAATTTCAGTGTTTTATTTGATGATACTACTACTTTGAAGGTTAACCTCTCCACAACAGACAAAGATAACCCCAAGAGAAACACAAGCCTTGGACTCTTACCCTCCCACTGAAGCATTAAGCCTGCGGGAATGAAGAGCAACACCACCAACCGACCACCTGATCCCCGACAAAACCACACAGCGCGCACAGTTCCCCGTTCAGTGCTCAGAACAACTACAGCTCTGAACAGACAGCCTCTCCACGACCAAAACAACACCAAAAAAACCCTGCCTCAAAGTTTAGGAAAATATCTTCTTTTGGAAGAAAAGAAAAAAATCTGTCCCCAATCATTTTCTTTTCTCTTTACTGCCCCACAAAAGACAAACACTGGGAATTAATGGAAATTAGTTAATCCTTAAAGACTAAGCACCTGAACCCTTGCCTTGCCACTAGTCTGCTCTAATCCAAGCACTTTACCAGTGTTTCTACAGATGTTGTATTTCTAGGGTTTTTTGCATATATTGAAGACAATTACAGCACACACTTCACGTGAATGTTACAGTGGTGTTTCAATTGCTGATGAACACCCATCTCCACTTGACTTGATCAAAGTTAAAATACGTTTATGTAGATTGTCAAATTAGCTGAAGTCCAATGTGGGTATTTTGGCCAATGAGCTCGTGCTCCCTCTGATGACGGTTCACTGCGTGGAGTCTCCACAGTACCAAGCTGTCCTTACTCTTAGGTATTAACAACTATTTCCGTTCTGGGAAAACCACGGATCTACAAACGTGTAAGCAAACTCCCAACGCCAACTCAAACTATTTACTCTTACCCCAGCTTGAACATTTACACACTCTGACCTGGAATCCGGCATCTTCTCACATCAGCATTCAGCTGAAAGAATGCCCGTTCCAGACATTAAGTCTTACAGCCGTTTAATGAAAATTAGTTTTAAGGGTGAAATCAATATTTTTACTTAGAAAACCAGTAATCCTCCTCACTATTTACAAAGAAGTTACCAAAGTAAAATAAAATAAAAAAAAAGGACCTCCCCAAAACTGCAAATACATTATAGAGGTCTGAACACTTAAATATAAATAAGCATCATCATTTATGAACATGGAATAACAGTTCTAGGGAAAAAAAAATCCCAAAGTGACAAAGTTGTATTTCAACTCAAGGTTTAAGTTTTATGGAAGAAAAAAATATTTTTTCTATTATTTACATCAGTGCTTAACCTCAGATGTCATAATGCCCGTAATACCACATTTTGAGAGACAGGTTTTACTGTTGCTTCTCTGGACTGGTATGGAAATACAAACAAATGCCAAGCAGAACCATCTAACCTAAACCAAACAGGCTCTCTGCAAAGATGTCTCTTCCAACATCTTTAAGGCCCCTTCCAACTCAAACTATTCTCTATTTCCAATATTGCAGGACTCGCATCTAAATGTGCTATCAAAACTTCACATCGCTGTGCTTGCAGGAACTGATTAACATATTTAGTTAGCTCATTTAAACATTGTTGATTCTCCAAGTCACAAAAGACTACATTTATTAATGCCTACTAGCTGTGTTTGCAGTTAGAGATTAAAATGTCTATGGTGCAGTTGAACGGGTAGAACCGTTACTTTCCTTACCACCAGTATGGATAGGTTGCCTTCATTGGCCTGCAACAAATTCCAGAGAGCATGCAGCTTAATCCATGATTTGCATTTAAAAAACAAAACAAAAAACCCCAAACCTCTAACTAGTCTAATGTCATCCTTTTCCACTGTAGGATAATTATAGTGTTGCATGTTAAACTGAGCAAAACTAACACGAAATCAGAAATAGTACCTTTCTTGCTGTCAAACGCATTCTCCAAAACAATCATTATCAATTTGCAGCAACCTATGTACAATAATGCACCCTGGAGTAACGCTTAGATGACACAGTGCCACAATGACTCTTTTGGAAGATGACCTAGACTGCACCACTGTGTGGGGAAAAGAGCAGAACCACTTATTTTTATTTTATGACTACATACTAGCTGGTATGCTCCATTATTTTTGCAGTTGCAGGTTTGCTCTACATCAAAAGTTTTCTAGATTATCTTCATAACACATGTAACACCTCACATCAGCTGTAATACAGTTTAGCTCCTTTGGTCCCTAGCTACGCTGTTAAGTAATTCCTCTAGTAAGAGGTAGTCTCGAAATGCATTTTTACTGCTTTGGTCTAAATTTCAAGCAGCAAAGCATGTAACTAGTGGCACAAAAGGATTTATAAAAGGGAAATGGAAACAGTTCCCAAAGCCCAGCGGTTCAGGAATGCTGCTGGAGAGCTCTCTCCCCTCCTCGCCCAGGCGCCCTCTTGCAGAGGAGACCCTCCAGAGGTGAACACAGGGCCTGACCTGCCCCTGTCTCTCCACAGCACCGGCCCCAAGGATACAGGCACTCTTTAAACTTAGACCCAAGCAAGAAGAATTTCAGCAACCTCTGTAACATCTGGCACACACCTCAAGTCTTCCTGCGGTCCCTGTCACCAACATCTAAGTGCCAGATTTCTTGGGCCAATCCTGTTCCGTTGATATCAAGGGGAACAGACCTGTTCATTTTATGGGAAAAAGCAGGCTACCCGTCTCCAGGCTGAATTGCTGGATGTACTCCAGTATGTACTAGATTTAAAACAAACCACAAAACTTAAGGGTAAATTGGTTTGCCAGAAAAGAGCTTTTTTTCAGGATACATTCAGTGATTGTAGCACTGAGTTCCAGGTCAATCCTGAATGGTCAAAAGCATGAACATTTTTTCTTAGACACCTTTAGTTTCCTTCCAATCAATCTTCAAAACAGATTCCTTAAATGCCCGAAAAAGCACTGAGAATTTTCATCTGGAGGAAACATACAAAAAGCTCCAAATCCACAACCGCTACTGGTTTATGCCCCAAGATCTCATCTACTTAAGACCTTGAGGAAAATTTAAGTATTTTTTCATCTGCTAAACTGCAGAAGGATAACACTTTTAAGTGAAACTCAGAAAAAAAAGCAGTATTTTTATCTGCTCTGCTGCACCCACACGAGCTCTCACTCAGTAGCAACAGCAGTAAACAGTCCTGTATTCCCAGTACACACGTTCTTGTGGGGAACAGGAATTGCTGTACGTAAACAAGGAAAAGACTCACGAGAGAACACCATACATGAAATTTAAGAAAATACAGCTAATTTGCAAGCAAGGATTGGCACTCTAGAAAGCACAGTATAAAAGAAAACTGTGGTAAAATACACAGAAGTATATGCTCAGAGATTAAAACATACATTCATTAGAGAAAATAACTCTGCACCTATGAGGAAAAGCTGATGTTCAAAGGCACAAATAAGAGTAAAATAAAGACTAAACATATTTTGGTGAAATAACAGCACTATTTTTCCTCTCTTCCACATTTAATCTGAAGAGGCAGGTGCGCTCTCTTTTGCTGTATTTACATTTAGGTGAATTTTTGAACTTCTAAATCTGTCAAGCTTCATTTAAATTACAGTTGGAGGATTTGATGTGCAGCACTCTACAGCTCAATACTTAACAAAAGGGTATATTCTTTAAGCAAGTTAGACACTTACATGCTTAAGTCTAGTACTGTTAAATCCTAAACAGGGAATCACGAAGTGCCTCGTGTCTGTTTGAGCTGTAAGTCGTCACACAAGCCCACACACAGAGCTAAGAGAATGTGCATTCGCACTTCAAAATAATTGCAGAAGAAAATATGATTTTGTTTGCTAGCTTAAAAAAAAAAAGAATCAGGAACAAAATGTCTGACAGCCCCAGGGCTCTTTGAACAGCCTTCTTTACTGTTGTCTTCACATACGCAAGGCAAATTGTTAAAGTAGCTGACACTGTTACATCAAATAAAGGTTTGGTAGTTATTTATTCAATTCAATTACAGTGCTTCAATAGGATGCTACTCGTTTTCCACAGGAGTGGAGCCTTTCTTACGCTCCATGCAGCTACAGGTATTATCCACCTCTCTATTAAATTGAGCCAGTCTCAGTGAAATTTGTCTCGTTTGTTCATTTGGAAAGTTTTACAAGTGGTTCCCATCGAATCAGAACTCGGTCAGCAATTTCTAGTTCAGTTACATTTCAGTGAACTTCTATCAAAACACTTTTCTTCAGTGTGTACAGACCTGGAAACCCAGGGAACTTTCACCAAGCTCGCTTCTAGAAAGTTATTTTCAAGACTAGTAAGTAACAAAAAGATTTAGGAACTTCCAAACCATAGCAATGGTAACAGCTTGACTATCAGAGAAAACCAGTAATGGTTTCGGTATCAAAGTTGGCTAGTGGTATAGAAGAGCAGCAGTGCAAGTCGCTATTCATTGTTTCTGTAGTAATTTTCAATTGCTTCTGAATTGAAATACACCACAGTCACTGTGATATCATCTCTGTACATTCTCGCAAGGTCTTCAGGCAGTGTCAGCATCGCAGCAAGTTTCTCTTGGTCCACCTCCCCATACTCATTACTTCCAATTGCATGCCTTATTAAGTGAGTAGCTACGTTCTGGTCAAGTGAGGCAATGCCTCTGTTCTTCCTCTGAAGTAACAAGCTGTGCATATAGCCCAAATTAACTGGTTTCTCAAAAGCCAGCTGTGGTTTCTGCACATTAAGCTCTGTAAGGTGTCCAGCCACAAGTTGTACAACCTTCTCGTTACTTAGCAGCTCCCACAGCCCATCTGAAGCAATAACTAGAAACTTATCCTTGCTTCTTAATTTGTGGTATGTGACTTCAGGCTCTGCAGTTAAATAAGGGGGTGTATGGTAGTTTGGAGGAACGTACTGATAAATATTTAAACCCTCAACATCACAGCTATTCTCGAGAACGCTGTGCTGCAATTCTTTACTCCATTTTAATTGCACATCTCCAAAAGCTCTGGTGGGCATGAGAATCCCCAGTAATCTGTCGTTCACAAATAGGGTTTTCTCCTCAGATCTAGGGTGTTCTCTCTTCAGTCTTCTAATTTCACAGTCATCGAAGGCATTGTGGTCTCGGGTTAGAGGGAGAGTAGACCACGTTCCATCTTCTTCATGAACCCCTAAAACCGCTCTGCAATCGCCAGTATTCGCAACGTGTAAGTGAACACCATCAATGTGGGCTACGCAGGCTGTTGCACCCGAAAAAGCTACTTGAAGGGCGATATTTCTCATCAGTTCGTTTTCTTGGGGAGCCTGAACTTCCAGCGACATATCCGAGTCCAACCTCTTGAATGCACATATCATGGCTTCTTCTAAACTAAATCCCAGCTCAGCATCTAGGTCCAGCAAATGCTGCCAGTAAACCCGGAGGCTTTCAAAATACTGCGAAGTTATTTCTCGATACTCTACATCATTCGGATGCTTGTGCCACTCCAGAACAGGCAGAACTGGTTTCATGCACTCCACAGCAAGCTCGATCTCTTCCAAGGTTTGCCGAGACATGAGAGAAACCGCTATGTAATGAAGCAGCCTCTCACTTACTGCCTGAGCACACGCAGAACCGGCGTGGCCATCGAAGACGCCAAACATCATCCCTCTGGTCTGCAGGCAAGTGGCTGCGCTTCTGCGGTCTTCAATAGGGGTGTTGGATGCCAGCTGGTTACTTTCAAACCTCAACACAGAATTTGCATTTTTACCCTTCAAATCCAGTATCTTATGGGATAATTCACCTGCTCTGAGTATTTCATTGATTTGTGATGGAGACAACTGGAAAGAGAACTGTTCTTCTTCGGTGGAAGTGTGTCGGAATGCCTTTTTTAAGGAGAAAATGTTGTCTAAGCTGCAGCTCCCAGCAGGGTAGGGACGTGTTTCGGAGAAAACAAGCTTCCATTTTATCTTGTTTCTGTTTGGGATACAGACAGAGTACAAACGTCCTTTTCCTCGTAAAACAATGCTGTTTCTTGCTGAGCTTAAGATCCAGGACGATACAGTTCTTGACATCATTAAGTCACTACACAAATAGGAGCACCTTCCTTCAGTAACACAGAATGCCCTTACAGCCTGGAACAGAAGAACAGGAAAGATATAAAATGGAGAGGGTTCACAATAGATTTTCTATATAGCAATACAGAAGCAAGTCTAGAGCTCGCAGGAACATTTGGAACTTTTTTCTGAAAAAGATCCCTATAGATAGAGGTATCCCAGAAGTGATACAATTTCCATTAGTTCATTATAACCCTGGTGAATTTAGCTTAGGATATGACTGCCCCTCTCCAGTTAACTCATCAGAAAAGGTAATTTTGCTTTTCGAGGCATGTTTTATCCTCACTGCAGCAAGGCTAAGAAGAAATTCCAACATTACAAGAAACGTAAACTGTTCAGTGAAAGCCTCATCTAACATGACACAGAACACAGATCCAATGAGTTAGCAAATAGGAACTTAAATGACATTTAACACACAATTTTTAAAAAAACTGCTAGAGTACAACTCTATTAATACACTCTAAGCATCAAAATCAAAAGATCAGTGCTCAAACCCTATGGAAAAACTAAAAGATACAGCAAATTAATAATTTATATGAATCACCATTATCCTCACACCTAGAACCAGCTAGTCTACCTTTCTAATTCTGCTCCAGCTTACACACTCAACTCTTCCTCTTTTTACCTTCAAGATCTTAACCAACCTTCATGCAGGTAGGATTTGTTGCGCAGCTGAAGGCAGATTCTACTGGTTAATTAATGCATTTATCACAGCACTGTGCACTTTGATGCAGTGAAAGTCATAGCACAGTTACATCCGCAACTTTTACAGGTTTACAATTTAGCTTGTTCATTTGGAGGGAAATTAGAAGCAGCAGTTGTGAAGAGCTCCACTGCCAACAGCATGAAAACCCAGGGCACCTGAACAGCTGAAGCTCTTCAGTTGCCATGGGGGAGGTCCATCATATTGTCTCCAACTTTAAATAGGGAATTCAGCTGTGGGAAATCGCTAAGTACCACCAGATGCTTACTCCACAAGAGAATTTTGCTCCATGGATTTCAGAGCTAGCTCTACAGTAGCACTGCCAAGTACAATTGCTCCCAAAAGACCACGCTAGCAGCCAGTTAGAACAATACAGTTTTCTTTGAGCTCTGAACCACTTTCATGTAGCCTATAGCACTACGTGCTCAGGGTCTCAGGCCAAAGATGCTACATACTGCTGCAACATTGTTTTTTTAGCAGAGCATTTCAAAAGAAATAACAATAAGCCAGCCTGGCCTTGTTCTAAGAAATCAGCAGGAGCTAAAACCAAACTTGAACAATTCTAAACAAAAGGCCTACTGATACAACCCAAGGACTTTACTGAAATCCTGTTTGGAAAACCAAAGCAACATGTCACAGAACATTTCTGAAGTGTACCACCCATGCTTAACAACAGAAAAGAGCAGACAATCTCCCACCAACAAGGACCCCAGCACTATAATTCTGGGGACCCTATTAGGACAGGCGAAGACACAGCATAATTTTACTGCTGGTGTCAGGAGAGCAGATAGAAAAGGCACTGCCAGGTCATTGCTCGAGGCTCGCCTGCAGTCTCCAGGGACACTGGCATCTTCCAACACAACCAACACCTTTTGTTGTATTGCAGAGAGAATACAACCGAAATAAAGCTACTAGAAAGGCAGCTGACACTGCTAACTCCAGCATCGGCTAAACCCAAAAAGCATCAACAGTGCAAGACAAGCCTTTGTGTTTGCCAACCTTTCCCAGGCCATCCCCCCTCCTGTTTTTTCTTCTGTCTCTTCCCCAGCCACCTGAGATTGAAACAATGACCACTTTCACGTACTGGACTCAAAAAGCCAATAGAAACACTGCTTTAAACAAACTTGCCCTGTTCACAGCAGCTGGCTGACAGACACAGCAAGGTGGTGGGGTTTTTTTTCTAGCAGCAGAGTTGCCTAATACCTTTCAGACACATGTTTGCCTATCGATCAGTCCTGCAGCACATTTCTGAACCGCCCGACTCACCACTCCTAACTACAATTTCCACATCCTCAGGTTCCTACCCAAGTGGCAGCGTGTGGACTACATGGCTTCTGCACAGGACTCCCACCCACACCCGTTAGCCACTCCAGCACAAGCTGCATTAAAATGTGGTGCCAGCGTTAATAAAAGCAATGTGCTAAAAAGCGTTGTGCAAGAGCCAATGGCACAGACCTCAGGCTCCCAGCGCGGCACACCTACCACAGCACTTCCTTCCTCATCAGGTCAATCGCTGTGAGCGCTGGAGCCCAGAACTGCCCCCACAACACAGCCCACAACACAGCCCCCTCACTGCTGGGAAGTCAGAGCACGTGCTGAGGGCTCACAGAAGAGGAACGCCCGCTTTTTACGATAAAATAACATACATCCATTACATTTAGTGTTACGGTCCCCTCAACATTCCCCACACACAGCCCCCACATTCCACTCACGCACACGCCCCCCACACCCAACCCTT
>VXBO01008359.1:117603-150506 GCA_013400135.1 Rhinoptilus africanus
CCGCCATCTTCCCCTCCGCGGCGCCCCCGCCGGCGGGCGCGGGCAGGGCCGCCGAGGGCTGAGGAGAGGGCGGCCCCGGAGGGACAGCCAAAGCCTGCCGGCACCTCCCGGCTCAGGATTTTTTTTTCCCATTAATAAAGTTCAAAAACCGCTATTCTCTTGAGGTAGGGTCCTTAGATTTTTTTATTTGATTATTTTACCTTTTTTTTTTTTAAGTACAGCTCCAGTGCTGAGGAGGCTCAAAATAGCAAAGCCCTTTTGAAAACGATAGGCCTTATGAATTACGGAGAACAAAAATTAAAAGGTCATTTTCTGGGCTCCCTTTTTTTTTTTTTTTTGTCTCATATCTCTGCTTGTCTTGGTTAAAATTTCTACTGAGTGGTTTTATACCATGTAACAAGACAAGGAAAGGGCCCAAAGTGCACAGCGGTTAATCAGTACTTACTGCATTTTATGGATTAGTTACTAATTAGTCCTTGCTTTAACAGTAATAGTGATACTGCAAACACAGAGGCTCACAAGAGCCTTTGATGTTACCAGTGCATTTTTTATTCTCCTGGCTTCCTGTACTGAAGCATTTTTTCATTTAAATAATGTGTTGCAGATACCCGAGATGAGACAAGTGTGCTCCCAGGTTCTCCCAAGTGGAAGGAAGCGCGTTCCTCTTTGTGAGTCTGAGCTTTCATTTGTTTCTTGTTTTCAGTAATGCAGCGAAATACAGTTTCATGTCAAATGGAAGTCCAAACCAAGAAAAAAAAATAAAGAAGGATCACCTTAAGGAAAAATATCAGGACAATATTTTATCACATGTGAAAACAATTATCTTAAGTTTGACATAATTGTTTTATTTGCCTGACAAATCTGAACTGAAAGAGGTCACCCATAGCAGCCTTTACCTGCGTTTCTCTGTGTTGCTCCACTGCTCAGGTATACCAACAGTAGTTTCTGGGGCTCAAGGCACTCTTCATTCTGACTTAGCAATTTTTTTCAGCTTTTGCACCATTTACAACAGTGATAAAAGCTCATACAGCAGCCTGAAAACCAACTTGACTGCTCTGAGTTTCCTGTGCTCCTGGCAAGCTTAAATGTTTCTCTTCAGCTGAAAGCTATTACGTACTGCTGACATGTTCATGCACTAATTTCATAAACTCATGTGCATAAGCAATTTAGGAATTGTGTAAATGAAGGTGAAACAAATAACAGTCCTGCAGAAGAAGGTGCTGCTTTCATTCTGTATTTTCTGAGCACAAGAAGGCATACCATACTGAAGGCCTTTCCAAGAAATGTAATGGTTTTCAGTATTAATATCCAGTACTTGACAGGACTTGATACTAAGGGGAACTGAGTGAACCAGAGTGATAAATAATTAAAGTTTTAAAAAGTAGAAGTGCTACTCTCTGATATGATTTGAGGAAAGAAACAGTATTACTCAGGCTTGCGGTATTTTTGCCTTCAGGAATATCTAATTAAAATGGCATATTTCTGTGGCAACAGTGGCTTGGTTGCCATAGTGCTCTATCTTGTTAATTTGCATTGAAAAAATTATAACTCAAGTTTCTTCAAATAAAAGTAAGATTTGGTTTTGACTTCTCTGTGAATAGGTGAGCTGAAGTTCAGTATCGAATGTAAGTGAGCAGGAGACAGTTCTTACCAGTATTTATAAGCAAATGAGTCTTATTCTGGGGGCATTGAATTAAGGTGCAGAGACAGGTTAAAATGTAACAAATGCTATATTTAGTTTTTTTCAAGGTGTAATTTTATCTCTTTATTTGTACAGTCAGCAACTCTGATTTTCTTTGCAAATACATTTTTGTGCTCGTTTCTGTGTTGCATGTTTAGGCCGCAGTCCAGCTCCCATTTGAGTCAATGGCAGTTTCAGCAGACTTCAGTAGGTTTCAGATAAAGTGAGATGTTTATTTGAGGCTAAAAGGTCAGCTCGAGAAAGGTCATTGCATGAAGCAGGTTGCAATGAGGCCACGCAAGCACGTGGCATCCTTACTTCTGACCCAAAGTTACTACCTCAGGAGTTGCTAAACAGACAAATCCTGCCAGGTATTTGAGACAGGAGTACATTCCTTAAGTTAGTTCAGCCAAGTTGTGTGTTTGTATGAATGCAGAAGCGCAAGATGATGAAAGAGACATTGTTAGTTTCACTGTATGTTGAATTTTATTTCATTACTGGGTGCTGTTTAGAGATGTGGTCCTGCTCTCCCAGAACCCAGCTCCCCTCTCAGATGTAGCTATCACACGACCCTACAGCAAGTCAGGCTGTCATCAGATCTGAGAAAATAATGATTGTTCAGGGGTAGTTGTTATCCAGCTTCCTGCATGGTAATGTCATCATTAAATCAAAAGTGGGGAAAGGGGACAAATGTGGCATGGGAAGGGGTACTGCTGCTTCTGGCATCGGCCCTCAGGTATTTTGCCCTGTGAACAGTGACATACATTTCATTTGCTGTATATCATGTTCTGCATTTTCACAAAAGGCAAATTAGCACCTTAGGTGCAGGGATCTCTTCTCACAAACAAAATAACCCCATGAGACTGGAAAAAACAGATATCCTCTAGGTCTGTTAAAGCAATTGCATTTTCCTAGTTTGATTACAGCAAATTCCAGTTTTTGATCTTCCTATATAATCTAAAACAAACACTCAAATGCTAGGAAAGCAAACAAGCTGCAAGAAACGTCCATGAAGAGAGGTAAGCACAATGAACAACTGTAGAAAAATGCCATTCCAACTCTCCAACTTCATTTACCTCTGCTGTTCCAGCAGGGGCTAAGCAGTGTGTCTGTGTGTGATGTTGCAGGGGTTAAACTGAAGATCCACTTTAAATTAATGTAATTGGACTGCTGCAAAGGCCTATCTAGTTGCTGTAATTGGATCTGAACTCCACATACCTGATTTTTACTGGACGTTGCTTACAAACTGGTTCAAGTTAAACGGAAATATATGTTCAGTGAAGGTTCTGTACCACTGTAAAAGTGACATTATTTCTTGGGGACAGCTTACAAGTACAGGAAAGTCTTCTGGCTTGGTATGAAGGGCTCATGTGTAGGAAAGCAATTCTATTCCATCCTCCCTCTCCTCTTTCCACCTTCTTCCCCTCCAACAGATGAACAGGCTGAGCTTACTCCTGAATTGCTGCATTTAATATTCCACTATATTAACGTGAAATTAAACGAAATGATGGTTTGCATTACTATGTTGCTGCTCACAACATGGCTGAAATGTTACTAAAATTCAAATGTAATGCAAGTAGCAGTATAAATGGAACATCGGAAGTATAAACGTTCTCTGCCTCACAGCCATGCAAACTGGGAATAGTTCTGTCAAAGTCAGTTGGGTTTCATCAGTATACTGCAGTTTCCTCAGGGTAAGTGAGAAAACACTTCAGACCCCGACTCTTAACAGGCAGTGTAGAGCAACTTGCTTCCATACTCGGTGTCTTTACTGAACGGTCGCTTTTGCATGCACAAGAAATTCAGAGAGGAAAACAGCTAATCTGAGGTATAAGATAACATCTTGGTTTTTTCAGCCTTATCTCTGCTTTTTTCCTGAAATGCTCCCTTTTTATCTTTCTGACCTTTGAATGCCACCAAAAGCACCATCTGGTGACAAGGTACCTTGCAACACGTTTCCGCTGATACTTATATTTGGGTTAATTTATGCTCATAATGAAATTTATCGTTATAAATGACTGCTAGATCATATCAATCGTGTCACTGATACTACCTAAAAATCTTTCTGTTTGCAGAGGATGGTAAAAAACCCCAAACCTAAGATGAACCTTAGCTATAGCTATTAATGTTAAAAAGTTAAGATGGTGTGCAGTTTACCAGGCAGAGGATATCTCCACTCTATCAGTGAAAAGAGGAACAAAAAATTTGTAACTGATTTATTGAGTTTGTTTTGTAAGACTGATTTTTATTGGATAAAGGATTTTCAAGGACTGCGTATGTAGAGCCAGCACAGGGATTTCAATTACGCTCACCCATACCTTTAAAAATAATTATTGTCAAATTCTCTCGTCTGTTGTATTTTGACTGAATTTGCCTTAAAATTGTTTTAAGCATTATGGTAAGAAATGAAAACAGCCAGACATTAGATGGCATTTTTAGTCTAGGTTTTACCACTGTGCAATTACAGTCACTGTCCTAAATATAGGGCCTCATGTTCTCCCAATCATGGCAACTGTCATCCTATTACGAGTTAAGCTAAGTCTTGCTGGAGTAGTTAGATTCAACTGGTATTTTTCCTTCGGCGTAGTTGATAGAAGGATAGTGTACATTCTAGGATTTGAATGACCTTGATGTAGAAACTTTGCTGAGCAATGTTTGTGTGCAGAGAAAGTTCAGAAGGAAAACGGAGACAATGAAGTTTCTGCAAACCCTCAAAGGGTGCTGATGCACAGCACAGGTATTTGTCCCTATGAATTGCCTTTGAGGGGGACATTTGTACTAAAGGCACTACCTAGAATACTGTTGGGAGTTCATACAAGCAAACTGGTGATAGTGGCTTGATTTCTATGGTCTTAGAAAACACAGCACTTTGTAAATTGATGGTCATGTCTGTATATGCAAGCACCAAAACGTAGCTCAGAGCGAGTGTGGAATTATTAAATCATAGCAGTTTGTACCACTACAGTTAGTATCTTCTGAGGGTCTCAAAGCATATTATAAATATAGTACATAGTCCTTGGGTTTGATTATCCTCATCTCACAGATAACAAGGTAAAATGATGTTGGTAAAAGAAATAAAGGAGTTCTAGCTATAAGGCTCTAAAGTTAACTATATTTCAACCAATATATTAACAAGTCAAGAATCTGTATAAGGAATACAAATGAACCTGGTTCCTTGTACCCCAGAATATCATTACTAGGAGAACTTTGCTAAAAGAAAGAATCATCAATGAAGCAACTTGTGCTACTCCTTCTGAAAAATAACTTAGATTGGTGATTTTAAGTCTTTTGTTGGGGAACAACCCGTTTTATTGTTACTAGTTCTGCTGTGTTTTCCTGGTGGACTATATTCTCCCAGAAACTGAACACCTTGGGGGACTCGGCATGTAAAGCGCTTTAGAATAGCTAAGCTTTTACAATAACCTTGTGAGCTAAACATTATCCTTCTGTTGTCCATGAGTAAACCACCCTTAAAGAAGCTTAAGTACTGTGTTTAAGGTCACATGGACACACGTGACACATTCTGTGGATGAGATTTTTATTTTATTAGACTGAGTGGTTTTAGCTGGGGCAAAACCGGACAAAGTTTTGTTATGCAAGCCCTCTCTACCTTTTGTGAGAGACTGAGATCAGAAACCTCTTTACATGCCTAGAATGAGAGAAAACACTGAAAATATTGATCAGTGACCTACTCTGTGAGTGTGTGTACTAATATTAATGCAGCAGTACTCTGGTAACTTAAGGTATATATGGTATGTAGCATTGGTTAAATTTTAATCAAGAAAGTATTTTGATTTACTCCTGATAAAGTGAATTTGGGCTATCAAATATGTAAGGTTCTTTTGAAAGACTTTTTACACTTTAAAATGAGTCTCTTCGTGTAGGTTTTAATTTTTAAGAGGGACATAAGATGCATAACAACAATAAGTTGGGCAAGAAGTCATTCATGGTACACAAAATACATCAGAATGTCTTAAGTGAAAGGATTAAGCTGAAGCAGAAACTGTTAGTCCCGGAAGATGGGAAGAACTATGATATAGAATAAAAATAGTTTTTAAACTAGACAAGACTTTCTAGAACTTAAAAAGTCTAGAACCTCTTATCTGTACTTAGATTATTCTACTATAGCATAAACAAAGTTTCTATGAGACTGAAGGTAAACAATCAAATCATTCCTTGATCCAAAAATAGATGGACCAGTTGAAGATATCAAACAGCATTTCTGTTAATGAAAGTCCAAGAAAAACAGTGCTGTAAGTAGGGCGGGGTAGGTCTGTTCAAAATAAAGGACAAAGATGTACACTTGATTTTCAAGTCTCATTTATTTAATTTTTTTAAAGAAATTAAGATACATTAAATAGATTTTCTGCAATATCAGTTTGCATTGCTAGCAAAGTTACATTCATAATAGCTAAAAACATTGCATTTTGTAATGATTTTGTTTCCTTTAGCATCTGCTGTATAAGAATCTCACATCTAAAACAATGCTGAATTAGCCCTCACAACATCCCTGTGAGGTAGGTCAATGTTAACCTCATTCCATGTAAGAGGAAACTGAGGAACAAAAGTTCTAGGTCAGTATAGCAGGAAAACTAGACGAGTTAGGTCTGGATTCTAGTCTTCCATTCCTCGTACTGTGCTTCACATCTACTGTGTTTCTCTCGTTATGAAAAATGGGAACAGCCTTAGTAGCTGTTCTTTCCCCCCCTGCTTTCCTTTACATTGTAGGTTTGATTCCTCCATCTAAGCTGATGAAAATTGATAAACATCAGCAATTTCTATCTGAACTATACAGATGAAGTAAAACATCTGAAACCTAGAATTAAAGTAACTGAGAATAGGCTGTGGGTAGTTACAGGTAACATCACTGTGTTTAGTAGCAGAGACACAAGTCTGCAGTTTGTCACTAAGCTGCATAAGCAGAAAAGTCATGTGTTGGTATTTCTGTCTTCTGAAGAGGAAAAAGGACTCGGCCTGATGGAGCCTGGTATCCGCAGGGAGTATATCCCCAACGGCCTGCCATAGCAAGGGGATGGTTTGTGCAGCAATGCACATTCAGTGCAGTCAAGGTCTGCCCATGTTAGGTCCCTAAAGTAAACAGTATCTAGTTCTTTTAGGGCAGACAATGAAGGAGGTCATATTGCAGAGCAAATCACCTAACTGAGGTAGAATTTGAACAATTAATGACCACAGCACACATACCTGAATTGCTACAGATGTTCTTTTCAACAAAATTGACAAGGGCATTACAGCTAAGTATACTGCATGGGCTGAAAGAACATATGTCTGCACAGCACTGTGCAATAAAATGGCCTGCTTTTAGACACCGCATTTACATTTTATTTTAAATTAGTTATAAAATATAATTTTAGAACAGTAACTTTAAAATATATATGTAATTTTCATACCAGTGCCTACTTGAGATGAGTAAAGAGCTTTTTTCTAGTGCTACTTGTGCACTGTATGTGTTGACAGACAGCTAGAGTATAGCAAAAGCAATCTTTAAATCAGACAAGAGATCAGTAAGGAGAATTTAAGTCCAATTTATCTAAAATTCTTGACTACTGTTTCAACATGTATTAAATGAGACAATTAGAAGTTGTGGCCATCAGTACTAGTAGATCACAACATAATTTCCTATTTTATATTAAGTGGGATTTTAATTTTGTCTTAATTTTTTAGAGTTTCAGGTTTTAGAGAATATTCTAGTTACTTAACTATCCCTTATATTAAAAAGTGCTAGTTAAAAAGATCCCATTTCTCAAAATAGTGAGGAATTCAAAATATAAAATCAGAAGATTCTTCCCTTCCAAGTAGGATATTCATGGAAATGGCTGTCTTTGTGTTCCACAAGTGATCTGGAGACCAGAGTTTCTGTTTATAGTATCTCAGCTGTGGAAGCTCTTGGATATCTCAGGGCCTTTATCAGTTTTCTTCAGGCCTTGAAGGAAGCTCGAACTACTCTCCCCTTAAGAGGCTGAGGGGGGCGAAAATTATTCACCATTTGGATCCTCTGGTCTTCCTCACTGGTGAAGAGGAGCATGCGGAATTTCTCCAGCTGTAAAGTTGGGTGATATAATTTATATTGATTGCCCTCTTAAGCAGTAATGTTTTTTAAAAAAGGATCAAAGGAACATATTCAGTAAATTTTATTCTGTTAATAGACTGGGTTCAAGCAAATATCCTGGAGAGTCACAAAAAAAAAAGAGAAGCCCGGATTATTGAACAGGCTGATTATTCACAGGCTAGTGGTCTTTTAACTTAGCCCCACTGCAAATATAAACAGTCACTGCTTGTATATCCAGTGCTGAATCTTACAAGAAGTGGGAGAGTAGCAAAAGTTTACCTGTTTCTCAGAAATTCTGATGGGTTCTTTCAGCACTATCCATGTTACACTCTCATTAAGGGGTGGTGTTGTCAAAGAACCAAGGTATGTCCAATAATCTAGACTCAAAGGCAGGAGACATTTGGGATTGAAGCTTCTAAATGGAGCTTTTGTTCCCTGGGGGAAAATATAAAATTGATACTTGAAATTGATCTTTTAAGTGCAGGTTAAAGAACTCTTTTTTTGAAAGAAAAAAATGCTAAAGTAATATTAAAAAGTAGGGGAAAGGAAAAGTCTATAAAGGTTTGGCTAACTGTTTTCTAAAAGTAGCATGGCAACCTGCAGACCTTCCATCACTCAAGTGAGGGAAAACTATTTTTCCTGCAAGTGGAAGAAATCACTTGAAGATCAAATCATCATTTAGAGTATCTGCAGTCTACATACTGCTGTGTAATTGCCTGCATTTTATCTCCTTCACAAGCATACACAGAGGTGTAAGAAATATTATGCCCACTCAAGTAGTAGATATAGTTTATTCTGTATATTGGAACTTTTGTATGTTATAGAATGCATTATCCTCATGTGAATCCAGAAAGGATAACATATGGTTAAAACCCACCTTCAGGTACCACTGTCAGAACAGACTAGTTCAGGACCTCATTAGGATTGGCCCCTGACAGAGCTGTGCAGCAGAAGAGAGCCAGCCAGCTTTGACTCGGTCAAGGCTGGGCTCAATGGGAAACGATCATTTTGCTGAGTGTAACAGCCTGAAGGGTCATGGAGCTTTTGATTTTAGATACTCTGGGAAAGGTAGAACCTCTGAGTGACCAGTGGGGTCAGCATAGCTGTGGAATAGGAGAATACAGTTACAGTGATGTCGTGATGGGAGGATTTGTGGCAAGTGATTTTCTATTTTTGTCTCAAACATGTACACGAGCTTGATTTTTAAAGGATATCCAAGAAACAATTAGATTTAAAGAGCTTAAACCTTACTTTAAATTTTACCATGTACAAAGCATCAGTGAGTCTGTTCATTTTGGCATGTTCTTTCCCAATCTAAAAGAACAGAATAGACAGGTTAGATAAGAATTACTACCATTATGCTTTGAATAGGTGTTGTTTTCTTATCTCAATCTCAGAATTCCTACTAAAGTAAGTTTAGCGGCAATTTGCAGTGAGTTACTGCTTCCAATAAGTCATCTGTTTTCCTTAACCACTTCTTAAATACATGGCTTGGTTCTCAAACACTTGACAGCATAATGCTTTTCATCATGTAAACATGCTATTTTTGTGATTCTTACCTCCAAGAAAACACCAACTACTGCCAGGCCATCTGGAGCTGCTGCTGCTTCTCCAAATGTTGCATATTTTCTGGCATTCCAGTGAACTAAGTGGAGCTTTAAAGAGAAATAAGAAATAAGCAAATCAGTGATAGAAGCTGTGAACATAGGTCATCTCATGTTAACAGGTACTACTGGTCGTTCGTAACAGAAAGTAGGTTTTGCTCCAAAGGCATCTTTGGAAAGATGAGCAAGTTCAATCTTTTGGACCAGTCCACAAGAATGGACAGACACTAAACAGAGTTTCTATGTATCAGTCTTAATTTGAAATAAATCAGGCATTACCCTGTGACCCTAATTCCCTGGAATTGGCCTTCGTTCCATAATCCAGTAGCAGTGCTTCATTGGTAGACTGCAGGATGCTACACTACTGCAGTGTTTGGGATAGACTGTGCTGGGAAAGACCTGTGCCTTATCCTAACCTTGCAGAACTCGAGAGCCCTCAGGTGAAGCTATTTCTAAGCTACAGATAGCACCAGCATGGCCATTTCATAGGTTGTGATCATCAGCTGAAGCCGAAAGTAACTGTGCCAGGGAGTGGAGCTATACATGGCCTATCAGCATCGTGTTTGTCAGCATATCCTTCCCATCTCTACAAGTAAAAGGATGCAATCAATTGCATGCAGCAGGCTAGACTACACAGCAAAGGACTGTTAGAGGTGCTGCGTGAGCACAGCCGCTAAACTGTGGGGCTAGCTGTGTCCTGTTGACTAGGATAAGAGGGCTGAGGATCTTGGAAAAGGGCTGCACCAGAGGGATGAGTTTGCATTCTGAAAACCAGGGTGATCAAGAGATAGCTTCAGTGTAAGGAATAAAATTCCCATTAAAGTCTGTGTTGAACTAACCATGGTGAGTAAGCAATCAGAATCCTAAAGGACATGTGGCCCTCCCTGTAGGCAAAGCCATTTGTCAACAGCATTTGCATGAATTAATCCCATCTGTAAAAACACACCATTACCTCACATGGAAAAGGTTTGCCATCAATTGTATGCTCTGATCCCTGGCTGTGCTTTGTCCCCCAGTGAAAGTGAAACTGCTTCAGCCGAAATGGATTCTCAAAGGGACCACCACTGATGGCTAGGCAGGGGGAAAAAAAAAAAAGAAAAGAGGAAAAAACTTAAGCATTCTGGCTTTTTAGCTTCCCATTAGTGAAAAATAACTGCTACTGGCACAGTAGTGGAAAACAAGCCAGCAGCATCTCCCAGTTGCCAGTATCAAAGAGATGCATCATCCAGGCATTTTGAAGGGTTGGATTTTTTTTTATGGAAAGCACCTAAATTCCTGTAGAAATTTAAATTAAAAACATGGAGTGGCTACTCATACAGAATTTTGTACCTTTTTGAAAAAGTCTATTTGACATAAGAAGATGTGGCAGCATTGTTATAGTTATGCCTTTCTTGTTAAAACAAAATAAATCCAAGTTGAATATTAAAAAAAAAAAATCACAATTTGAAACTCATGTATCTAAAACATTTTTGACAGTGCTACTTGAGATTTTGTGCAAGAGTGTAGATACCTTGAGCATCAGGTAGACAATTCATCTAAGTATTTCCTTTTAGAGTGTCTTTCCTTCATGTAGAGGTTATCTATACTCTGTTTCCTTTAAATACCTGATCCCCTAAAAGAAGTAATATAATAGCTTGTACTTTACATGACACCCTTCAGAATCTCAAATCACCTTATAAATGTGAGGAAATGCTACAGAGAAACTTCATACATCATTTAGAAATAACACTTAAGACAACATGAATATTTAAGATGCCACCTATAGAAGATACTTTATCAACAGCATCAGTAATCCTCCTGTAATTTTATATGGCACTATATCAAATAAATTTTGCCAAGACATGAAAACCTGATCAAAGTCTTATATTAAGAAAACTAACATTACATTTAGTAACTGTAAAGCACTTATCCACAGTGTAAGGAGATAAATGTATCCATAACATTTTGTTAAAAAATTAAAGCTGGGGCTTGCACAGTGCTACCACGTGTGCATAGCTCCAGCTGGCCTTTATGCAGGAAGTGGGCCTTACCAAAGTAAAGATTTTAGTATTAATTAAGAATATTAAGTACCTCCTGGTATGTTTTTCTGAACTTAGCAATGGAATGCATCAACTGTCTCAAACATTCTTTTAAGAAATTAGCTATTCTGGGTTACTGTCAAAAAATTCTGTTGTGCCATTTAGGCAGAGCTGTGAGTCACTGGATCTATTTCAACACAACCAAAACCACACTTTTCCACTCTTAGGAGTCTTCTGCCTTGAAAGTGTTATTAAAGCAAGGCATGTGCGTAGTGCTGAAAGGGTAGAGGTCTCCATTCCTCCGTGTGCTCCAAGTCTCTCTCTCTCTAAATGCAGAGTAATAGATGTTCTTAAACTAAAGTTGGATAAAGTTCACTGTTACGTAGACATTGTTCAGCTTCAAACGGCACACAACTTGTTTGCAAGCTAAGATAGTACTTCCCAATATATTTTACAAATTCTTTTCAGAGTGACATGCTTAATAGAGCTGTGTATTAAGATCTTGGAAAATACACATCACCTCTTCAAATTCAGTAGAGATGCTTGAAAACCTGACCATTCAGTTGGGCAGTTTCTTAGATTCATTCCATATGAGAATTTAAAAAAAAAAAATGGCTGGAATTTTAACCCGTAAACCCAAATGGAAGATGAAATCAGCTGATAGGTTTAAAAATTGTTGAGTGGGTGCTTTGGGGTTTTTTTAAGTGCACTTTTTCCATTTATCAGTTACTTCATCATTGAATGCTCTTCCCCTACCCCCCAGACGTAAAAGCGAGGTCTACCATGGAAGTAGAGTTAACAGAAGTAATCAATCACTTAAAGCATTTATGTTCTCTGCCAAGAGCTGAGACAAGAATAATAAACAACTGCAGGTAGTTCAACATCCACAAGCTGCTCCCAACTCAGAATTAGATGGAGATTTTTACAGTTTCTGAAGAAACTGAAGTGCTCTGAGGCACGGAGGAAAGGTGAAAATGCAAGGTGACGGTGACTGGTCCAGATACAGGTTGGTGTAGTGGACCATGGTGATGACTAGGCTGTATGACCTGATCTCTGCTAGTCCTCTTCTCTTCCCTGCCCCTGTGGGCACTGGGCAGTAAGCCAGACCGAGCTGGCATGTGTGTTCGCATCTTTGATTTGGATGACCATGGAAACAGGGCGGGGAGGGGTGTTCATACCTACTCTGCATGATGGATGTGGCCTAGGAGTGCTGGAGAGATGCGTGGATTCCCTGTCAAGCAAACCAACAGTCCCCATTTAAAAGGGAAGCACTGCAAACAAACTTCTGATTTTCCTGATACAAGACCTTTCCCTAATGCAGAAACAGTGTTCTGCTGTGCAATATTGCAATGCTAGAGAGACTTCAGCAAAGACAAGAAATGCGAGGCTCAAGAAAACAGAAATATAAAGGGTTCTGGTTATATGCCTTGTTCTAAACTGAAATTATACATCATATAAAATATACTATAAGGATGTACCTGATTGTTTCCCTCACTAAGTCACAAAGTGGTATTCCTAGTTAGTTGGCTGGGTGTTAGTCTCACCTGTCTTGTCATCAGCATCTTCAAATTCAACCATAACTGAATGGCCATTGTTGGAGATGTTGAGAGATGTACATGATTCATAGGAGAAAATAAGCGGCTTCAGATTAGGGTCATAAACTGCTCTCGCAGAAACTATATCGATAGGTGACTGGCGGTTCCCCTGGGCAATAGGATAATATTTGTGCCACTCTGAAGGTCCTTCAAAAGGAAAGGAAAGCGCTATTATTTTCTTCCTACTATACACAAAGTAATCATTATAGGTTTTCACAAGACTCGAAGTAAATATTGCTGAGCAGGAGTGACTTGATAGTTTGGTATCTGAGATGTTTGCTTAAATTCTGTGCTGATGGGTTTTTATTAGCACAAACAGGCTGCAGCAAGATGGGGGGATTCAGATATCTTGTACAAAACACACTAAGGAAATCACAGCACATCAACAGGCTGCTGTATCTTCAGTTACTTGTGCCACTAATTTTCTGCAGAGTGTGTGATTACATTGCTAAGGTATCTCAAGATCTTCCCAGGTGGGTGCAGGTGTAAACACGCTTGCGTGCACACCTACACTGCCCCTAAGAAACAGCATTTAATTCTTCCTGGGAAAGATAGTGTAAGAGCTCCAGTGATTCACATTAGATGCAGATGACTCAATCTCTTAGCTACTGACTGTGCAGTTATTTTTAAAAATATTTTATGACTGCAGTAAATCTTTGAGGCAGCTTCATTCTTCACTCATACCCATTATGGTATCTCTGTACCCTGAGTGAAGGGTACAGTGTGAAAATTTACATTTTTGGACTTCCTGACCCCAATAGAGTGGGGAGAAAGACCAATTTAATAACACAGCTCTCTGCTGCCAGAGCGGGAACATTCTTATGCTGCTTGAGATAACAAAACCTTATCCGTATCAAAGACTTACTTATTCATATCACTTCTTTTTCTACTTTGGTATGGTAGTACAAGAAGCAATTAAATTCTTCTACTGCTTATGTTCAGAAAGTATTAACAGTAGCAATTTAACTTTAAGATTTACCAGAGGCACATTTTTATTTGTAGCATTCACATCTACTTTCACAAGTGGAAGTTTTTTTTAAATCAGGCACAAGTATTAACCCTCCTTGAATTTATGTAAAAAAACCCCCAGTGATCTATTATACTCTTATTTGTCTTTGGCATTTTCTGAAGAGCTAAGCTTATAAAATAATATCTTTTCTCAGCCTGCCTATAAAGCAGATTTAGGGTTTAAATGCTGTTACACAAGCTTCGGCAATATAATTTGTCTCTTATAGCCATGTGTGTTCCTACAAAGCTCCTATTACTGCAACCTATATGCCCAAACATGTCACACTACCTACTAGCACTAACCACCTTTACTTAGCACTGAAACTTGGTTTTGGACTCACTGAAACTAAAATAATTACTGGTAAGAGAGAGGCTGGCTCCTGAAGCTTATGCAGAAGACTTGTTGAACACTCAGCAGCTAAAATAATTGCTGTCAATGGAGAGACTCCTGAAGGTTATGCAAAAGATTTCCTTATTGGACAGCAGCAGTCACTCAGCCATCCTTTCTGTAGAGCAGACGGGTGCTCTAAAACACTACTGTACGAATCTTTCAGCAGCTTCACGTACCCTCTCCCTCTGTGACACATATTCTTGGAGGTGGGAAGCAAAGGAGGATGACTAAATTAAAAGCTGTCAAACCAGAAAGCATGAGTTGTTCTGTAAGAGATCTCTGATACTGATCTGTACAATTTATTGACATTCTAGAAATACATAACATATACCTTATTTTACTCACTTCTGTGGAAGCCTAGATATTGCATTTCAATAGCTGCACAGAATCAGAAGATTTATTATTGCTCTACTAAATCTTCTTTGCTTAAAAGAATTGCTTTTGGAGAGAGACACAGTTAATCCTTTTCATAACAGCTTTTTGGAAAGGGACCCATCTGTAATATCTGCAGCCTGAAAAAAATAACTTAGTACTGCTTCCCTCGGTTTTGGAACATCAGTTGCAGCAGCAAAAGGGAGCAGGCATAAGTTTGTGCACCTTTTGGTGCCGCTTTCTGGGTGCTATTTATTATCAAGAAAGTAACGGATTACCTGCTGTATATACTGGATGCTTGCAGAATCGAAATGCAGGCAGCTCTGCAGGGCTCAGGCAACAGCGCTACAAAGGAAGCGAGTGGGGGAAGATAGAGAGATGCAGCGCAGAAACGCTGGAACCTACCGTCATCCCGCCCGTAGCCCCAGCTGCGGTGGCCGGTCATCCCCGGGGCTGTCCCTGCTCAGCTCCCGGGGCCGGCGCTGCCGCTTACCTGCCTTTATACCGGCTCACCGGGGGTAGGGGCAGCCCCTTAAAGACACAGAGCAGCCGCAGCCGGTCCCGCGGCATGGGGAAAGCACCTCCCTGCTCCCAACTTTCCGTATCCAAACTTTCCTGCTCCCTCTGTTTGCTAACTCAGCACAGGAAAACGTAAAACTGAGATAACTGAAGTCCCAGGACGTAAGAGGAACCAAGACTGTCCAGGAGGCATGGGGATAAAATTTAGGGAAAAGGAGTAGTATTTTCCCATTCTACCGCAAGGAAGCAAGAGCTGTAACCTGCTCTGAGCATCAGGGCACAGTCATGTGTGCAGGTTGTGACAGGAACTGCCCTTCTCACTCCTGTGTTCTGCAGGAGGAAACATCACCTACTTACTGCCTCTCTTTTCATAAACGCTCTCCAGCTGCAAAAAATTAATGATGTTTCCACCCAATTTGTAATTAAAAGTTCAGAATCAGTGCTTAGATGAGATGGAGAACATTCTCATCTCAGAAAAAAAATCACTTGTGCTACTTTTAAACGAGGTGAAAATCACACAAATTAAGGATCAATTGGCAATCTGATTTTTTTTCCTTTGTAACTCTAAAGAAACTTTTTTAAAGACAAAAACGCCAGTGTGATTATATGAGAGAACAGAACACAGCAGACTAAAGAAAGGAGCTGCCCTGTGAAGCCTCAGTTACCTGGTATGGTCCAGTAGTTGCCTGTGCCCTGCTAAACCCGTGAAGAGGCTATGCTGGGATACCCAACCTGCCGCTGTAAAATGGCTTTAGACACTTTTGTGGCAAGAAAAATGGCTCCTTGGTAGTAATTTTGTTAGATCTGAGGAAATGCCATCTGTGAAGGCTATATCTTATAAACATACTGATTTTCACAAAGACAGCACGCAGAAATAGGGATTCTCCTATTATGGAATCAAGAAAATGGAAGAAAAAAATCAATGAAAGCATCTTATGCAATTTTTATATTGTGGTACTGCCTGGTAAGGATTAATTTCCTTTTTTCAGGAGCTTTCCATAGGAGTCAGCTATAAAATCTTTGAGATTCGCTCAGTAAGGGATGTAAACTGCTGTAAAGGTGGCCACAGAGCAGTTCTAAAAGAACTTACTCGGCTCCACTTCTGGTATTCCTGGTAAACTGCTGGGATCCGCACAGATCCCAGCATAGGTCCAACACTGCAGGTATGTCCGTGGCCAGACGGGTCCTCAGGGTGCCTCCAGCACTGGCAGCGGAACAGCAGTGTGCCCTTGGGATAATATACTTTGCTGTGAGAAGTTGTGATGCTTTGGTTCTTGTTCTTGTGTGGCTGCGTGCTGGGGCTGTAGGCGGGGGAGCCAGGTGTAGACACTCGGCCAGATGCAAATGGTCAGGAAAGCTGTTCATGGGGAAAAAGTACAAAAGCCACCAACTTTCCAGTGAAAAGGGGAAATGGAAGAGAAATTTAGTATATTTTAAAAAGCAGCCCATAGATTGGGGCAAACTGTATATGAGATAGAGAATACTGAGCCACTCTTTTCAAGAGAAACTTAAAAACTGCGGCTCAGATCCTGCTCAGCAGCCTCGGACAAATAGCGGGGTTCTTCCTCTGAACCTGCCACCATGCTGTGATACTGAACTAACAGCAAACACTTCGCTTTCCCCATCCCTATATATGGAATAATTATATTTATGATTTAATTTGAGTTCCTTTTATTAAATTTTCTATATACGAATTAAGCATTACGGTTAGACAGCTCCAAGTAAGATTGGAATGCCAAGTAGAAGTTGAACATATTAAGCTTGCAGGCTTGAGGAAATGAGGATTTTGAATCTCGAAGGGAAGTTGTCTCTATAATCCGGAGCTGGGGTCATTGGAGGCATTCGCACCAGGAGATCGTGTCACTTGAGGATAATGCTGCGGGTATACATTACTGCACCACCGTAGAGGGCAGAGCTGTGTTTTAGGAGACATAAAAGGAAAGAATTTGGTTCCAAGGCGAATGGCTAAATGGCACTCAAAGTGTATTTGCCAAAGTAACTCAGCAATTATCTTTGCTGAGCATCTTTAATCATGGGGACATACGTTTGAACAAGGTGCCACGTGCCTTCTTTATTTAATGCTTATGAGTGTGTCTGATGTGTCACTGCCTATGAACAAAAACATGGCAGAAATGCAGTCAGTTTGGGTCCAAACTGCTCGCTCCAGAGCCTTTGAAGCGCGATAGGTAGGAGCAGATTAAATGTTAAAACATTCATCACTCCAGAGCTTGCTACCCCTCGGGTTCTGGCGAGAGTATCTTGTTTATCCAGGCAGCTCATCTCGCTTCTTGCGTTGCCATTACTAATGCTGGCACTTTCCGAATGGCAGTTGTACCCAGGTGACATCTGCTCTGTGTGTGCGCGTTAAAGCAATTCATAACGAATCCAGAAACTGCACAGAACCACAAAGTAAATACAAACAGGGGTTGTACTGCCAACACTAAATATTCATCATTCCAGGGGGGGTTCATTTTTAAAGTATTTTATTTAAAAGGGGATCGCCTACACTTGTTGATTGACAATAGACATTTCAAATTATTTATTCTCAAGTTTTTCTCTGCAAACACAAAACCGCGATGACTGTATCTTGAGATTCTCACGCATCCAGGGAAAGTGGCAATCCTTCTCCCACAGCTACACAGGGAGATTCATGGAATTTCTAAGGGATAGAACTCAGCATTTATTTACTGGGAATCTCTTCCTGGCATAAGGGGGGGAAAAAGGAGGGCTCTAAGAAGGCATTGAGAAGAAAAGGACAAAAAGGACATGCCTGAAATTAACAGACAATTTTGCAAGAGAAAAAACTTGAATAAAATATGGGCCGAGAGGGCCAAGAGGGAAGAAGGAATTCATGTGGAACATTCCTGGGAAGGTGGGGCAGAAAAAGGGGAAGGTGGGGCAGAAAAAGGGGAAGGTGGGGCAGAAAAAGGGGAAAGTGGAGCAGAAAAAGAGGAAGGTGGGGCAGAAAAAGAGGAAGGTGGGGCAGAAAAAGAGGAAGGCGAGGCAGAAAAAGGGGAAGGGTCTCCCTGGCTCCCTGGGAGTTTCCCAGCCCTCACGTGCCAGTTTTTATTGTTAGCGGTCTTTGGCTTCTAAAGCTCTACGCGCCTGGCCGCTTGGCAGCAGAAGCGGGGACCGCGCTTGGGAACCAAGGCTGAAACAGTAACTGATGATTTCTGTTTGCCCAGGGGTGACCGCAGCCGGGAGCGAGGTGACTCGGGTTTGGAGAGCAGAACCGCCCCTCGGGCACGGCCGCCGCTCCCCGAGGCGTCCCGGGAGGGGGGATTTACTCCGCCACAGCAACCGCGCCGCCCGGCAGGAACCCGCTCCGGGGAGCGGCTGCCCGCGGGGACGCGGCGGGGGAAGCGCTGTTGGGGGAGGCCGTCACCGGCGCGCTGCGGCCCGCGGGTGCGCAGCAGGTGACGCGTGCGGCGGCGGCGGGTAAGGCCGCACCCGCTTGTGGGCGGCCCGGTGGGCTGCCGTGGCGGACGCAGCCACGCTCCCCCTTCCCCGCCCACCTTCCCGCGGGCCGCGCGCNCCCCCGGCGCTCGGGGGCGCGGGGCGAGGCTCCCTTGGCAGTCTCGGTGCAGGCCTTCGCTCTGCGCTTCACTGGCTTCGTTTTCTGCCCCTGAAGAGGGTAAAACCAGTGTGAAATCAGAGGGGCGTCTGTCACCGAGCGCTGTCGAGTCCCGGTTTCAGCCCCAGCGTTACTTCATACGCGTCCTAAATGCGTTACCAGATTCATCGAGAGCGATTCCGGCTTGCTTGTACCTTTCGGTGTCTTGTGTTACAAATTTTTAAGCGCATAAAAATTCATTATTTGTAATAAAACTTGCAAAAAAGAGAGTATTCGGTTTAGGACAAAGTTTCTGTAAGGAGCATTTTGACCCGTGCTGATTTTTAAAACGTTGAAGGTGTTACAACAGAAGAAGATGTGTGAGTTCATACGGTGTGGGGTATAAAGTTGGAGAAAATGAAGTGTCGGGAAAAAAAGTGTTGTTCTTTATAAAGTTTCAAGTTTGTCACAGTAAGTTTTCTTAAGGAAATCTTATTTTAGTTAGTGTTGTTTATCCCCCTCAGCAGTGAATGGGAAGTAGTATGCTAGTCTCCGTTTGTGATTGTTTAAATTGTTTTAATTTCTTCATAATGGCTTTACAATCTGAAACGTGATAACTTCGGAACGTTCCTGTTTCCGTCCCCGTACAGGTTGTGGGGTGACCATGGACAAGAAGCTTTAGAATCTGCCCATGTTTGTGTGATAAATGCAACAGCGACAGGAACCGAAATACTCAAAAACTTAGTGCTGCCGGGTAAGTAGATATCTCTTCTGTATTTTCTTTGCAATGTGTCTGATAATTTCATAATGCCCAGTTATTCATAGTTCTTTTTTGTCCCCCCAAGGTATTGGTTCATTTACAGTTGTCGATGGGAATCTGGTCTCTGGAGAAGACGTTGGAAATAAGTAGGTTTGTTTCCTATACAAGTTGAGAAGTAACAGGATTTCATAAGTAGTTCCTTCTCTATATTTGTTAGGAAATCTTATAAAGTTCTTAATGATTTTAAAAGCCTCTATATGTTTCTCCCAATTTTTTTGTGGTTTTGGATGTTTGTGACATACAGCATGCATGATCATTTTGATATTAGATGCTAAATTTTACAGAGTTTTTGTAGTTGTTGTTTCTTACAGGTCTGTTTGCTTCACAAATCAAGTTTATAAAGACTGTGGTCTATTCAATATAAAAATGCTTAAAAATAGCTTGTTTGCTGTAACCTTGAGCTATGGCAATGCAAGATTTGCTTGTGTTTCAGCATGGCTAAATGTATTTTCTGTAATTTTGGTGGTGCAAATAACTTTTAATTAGTTTATCATTGTGAACCTGTGACTGATAGCCATTAATTAGCTTTCATAGCTTTGAAAGGCTGTCTGAAGCAGGGGAGAAGAAACTCTTTACAAGTCCTATAAAAAATTATTTTTTTACTAATTCTAGATCCCATTCTCTTACAGTTTAGGTAGATACCTACGAGTGTGCGTCTGCTTACAGGGGCTATATGAGGAGGAAGGATATTCAATTACATGAAGAAATGAGTGCTAACGGGTCTTTAATTAGCTTTGTGAAAAAGAATCTGCAGTGTGATCCTAGCTTCGAGGGGCATTTGGGATATCTTATTTTTCAGATTTGTGGCTCAAGCATTGGAAAATCTCGTTAAGAAACTGATCATGAGGAAAGTATAACGGTAGTGGGGAGAGTAAAAGCAGATTTCCGGCGGACTTGGTTTGTTGTGTATGAGAGTCAGCAACATATTTTGCACTACAAAATGTACCTTTAGTGTTGTTTCTCTTCACAATAAAACTTCACATGTAACTCTTCTCTCCTTTTCAGTTTCTTTCTACAAAAAAGCCATATTGGTCAGGTAAGGAGATTACAAATGTCACTTTAGCTGTATTGAAATCATGAAAGCATTGAGTAAATACTTAAATATAGTATTATGAGTAATGCTAAAAACATGTATGTATAGGTCAAAATCTCTTTATTCTTTGACAAAATTCCTCATGCTTACTTTTAAGTTGCTCATAAGTGAGAAGATAAGCTCAGTTCTGTCAAGATTGACTGGAAAAAATGAATAGGATATGGTTAAGAATATCTTTGGAAAGCTAAGGTAGAAGAGAATTGTGGCTGAAGGAGTAAAGCTAACAGTAGAGAGGTGGCTGGGGGGAAAAATCACAAAACCAAGAGAGACCAAAAGGCATACGTCACATATTTTTGTGTTTAAAGTGGTATTACTACAGATGGTCTCAAACAAGTGCCTGCTTTTAAGGGATGTATTTTTTTCTTCAGATAAGCAAGGCTTGGAATAGGAAATCCTAGCTTACCATGAAGTTGTTGGGTTTTTTAACATGTGGCATATATAGTACTGATATACTGTATAAATTACATTTTAAGAGGTTAAACATTGTTTTGATTGTTCCGAAACAGAGTCGTGCCCAGAGCACCACTGAGCTCTTGCAAGAATTGAATAATGATGTTTCTGGAAACTTTGTCGAAGAGGTTTGTCTTCCTAAATTAGTTGTGTGTTTCTTATTATACAATGTGGTAAAAGTATTGAATAATACCTATGTGTTGTCTTTGTAAGTAGCTTCATGATAAAACAATATTTGAGCAAGAAGATCTTAAGTTATTTCCAAAAAGTCAATTTATGTATTTTAAAAATAATTTTATAATTTTATAACATCATAATGTTATAGTTTTCACTGAGTGCTTTACATTGAACATTGATCAGACTTGCTATGTATTCAGAAACTTTTCAGTGTTTTGTGATACGTTTTTTATTTCCTATTATTTAGAGTCCAGAAAAACTTCTAGACAATGACCCTTCCTTTTTTAATCGGTTTAACTTGGTGGTTGCAACACAACTACCAGAAAGGTAAAGAATCATCTGAAGTTGCTTGTTTGTTTGTTTGTTTTCATTCAGTTGTAAAATCAGGCTTCAGTTGCAGGCGTACTCTTGCAGTAAAACTGCAAAACAGAACTCTGTCATTGTGAAGGAAGGTTGCAGTAAATTATGGCATTTTTCTATGGTCCTTTAGATTTTTGCTAATTGATTTTATTGTTGGTACAGCTCTTTCCATTTTACCCACGTATGTAATTATATTGCCTGTATAAACTTTGTCAAGACCACAAGTTCTTGATTATTTTTTTTAACCTCTTCTGCTGAGAGGCCTGTCCCATGCTGCCTTCCAGTAAGCAGTGCAGGGGACAGATGCCATCTCTTGGAGCACGGAAGTGCTCCTAAGGGAGTGGCTGTTCATACTTCTCACATTCATCCCTCTCCCTACTTAGAGAGGAGACAGAGATCCTGTCACAGAAATACGAGCCAGCTTGCCCCTTCGAGGAGGTGATTCCCTTCCGGGCATTTGTGAAGAAAGAGTGTTGCTTACGTGCTGTTCAAAAACCTCTGATGGGAATTGCCCGTACAGGAAGTTACCTTTGTGCAGCACACAGACCTGATTTTTTTCTTTCTTTCACAACTCATTGAAGTTGTTTTTATAATTGATATTTGGAGCATTCAGGAGGATGAAGTTAAATATAAGTAAGCTAATGGATAAATGTATTTCTTACCTAGTCTAAATTCACCTGTAAAATGAATCACCTTATACATGCTTCAAATCATGACGTTACTGGAGCTGACTCATAGAAAACTTCTCTTTCACAAGAGACTTGTACAAGAGTTAACTTTATAGTTAACTGTTGTCCTCTTGTACATCTGAAAAAAAAAAATAATTGTTTTTTTCATTACAGTACATTGCTGCGCTTGGCTGAACTTCTCTGGAATTCTAACATTCCTCTGCTGGTCTGCAGGACTTATGGACTGGTTGGTTACATGAGAGTCATTATTAAAGAACATACAGGTTAGAGGGTTTTTGTGAGATAACGACTTTTCTAAAATGTTTAAAGCCTAAGACTATTTTTGGGTTTTTTTCATCTTTGTCTTGTGATGTATTTAATATTTGTTAAGTCTTACGTAGTTGGCAGTTCATCACCAGGAGCGTTCTTTGAGGAGTGCATAGAAATTATGGACTGCAACAAATAGTAGAATTGCAGATTGTCCTGACATTAACTTACACAGAACACTTATTTTGGGAATCAAGCAGTTAAATGAGCAGATAATGCACTGTATTTGATGTATCGCCCTGTTTTGAAGGCTGGACGTGAAACAATGACATACATCGTGTAATTTTTTTCACAGTTGTCGAATCTCATCCTGACAATATGTTAGAAGATCTGAGACTGGACAAACCATTCCCAGAGCTGAGGGAACATGTTCAGTCTTATGACTTGGATCATATGGACAAAAAGGTTGGTATGTGGTTTGCACTACACGTTCCAAGACACATGCAGACACAGAACAGGGATTCTATGAAAATGCTCTTGACAGATTACTCTTTTTGGTGCCAAGTCTCATCTGAGCAGAGGCAACTGTAGAGTCAGTCACGAGGTACTATTTTTGGCCTCTGCCCAAATGTTACAGTCTCTATTTAAATCTTAAGCAAGTGGAGGTCTTGGGAAATAAGGAGTATTCTTGGACAACTTGATCTTTTGTTAGATTGATTCCCACTCGTCCTCCCTTTTTATTTTGTTTTTATGATGACCTACTGTGGCGGAGCTTTGCAGTGCGGGTATTGGTGCATAACCAAAGTGTTGGAGAACTTGGCTCAGTCACCCTTCTTTTAAGTAAAGGAATAATTACTTAATAATTTGGTTTATGGTAGTTGGAGAATCTTATTTCTGAATCAAAATCTGGAACATATCCTGTGTTTTTACAATAGTGCAAGGGATGTTAGGAGTTTACATTTAAAGTAGGTTTGTAATTTGTCTCCTGTTTTTATCTTTTCTGACCTTGACAGAGATTTCTCTGCTGTTCAATTGCAGGACCATAGCCACACTCCGTGGATCGTGATTGTAGCCAAGTATCTAACAAAATGGTTCAACGAGGTATATTGCAAAACTGGATAAGTCATCAGTCTATTATTACTACTTTAGATACGTCTTTTTCTAAACTAGATTATTATTTTGGCAATGTGTAACAAATAAAGAAAACAAGGTGGAATCATAAAAAAACCCTATTGAAATACCAAGTGAATGTATGTGAACAATGACAAACTCCAGAGTTCAGCAGCCTGAACTGTGGTTAGTAGTAGATATTTTGAAGACAAAATGTTTTTGTGTTTTTTCAATTCAGAAAAGCGATCAGTTGCCTAAGAGTTACAAAGAAAAAGAAGCCTTCAGACAACTGGTTCGGCAAGGTAATGGATGTCCTAGGAGTCACTTACTCATACTGGCAGAAATATGTAAGGCAATATTTGAAAAATAATAAGTTCTCTCAGGGTTAACTTAGGAAAATCTGCTGGTGTATACAGTACGATTCTTCTGCTACATGTTTGGTTTATGCAGGTGGATCTTATGGTCCCAGGTTTGTTTGTAAAAGCAGTGTTTCTTACTGCTTCTTACTGTTTGCTCTTTAAGATCAAGACTATGTTTAGGTTTGTGTGGGAGCAGAGACCTTAAAAGAAAATCCTGTTGAAAATGTTGGTGTTTAACGTGGAAAATGTGGCAAAAAGGAAAGCAATTGGTGTTTGACACTGAAATTGTTATTAACTGCGTGGTTTTGTTTGGTTATTTGACCCACCAAACTGTTGGTAACCGTTGCAGCTCTGAATAACTAGTGAGAGGGAGGTTGTGTAGCTACTGAATAAATTCACTGTGTGAATAGACTTCGTTTTTACAGATGTTTAATACCTTCTGCATGTGCTAAAATTAATGAGGCATTTTTAAGACCTGGAAATACCAAAAATTCAGTTAATGCTTTTATTCTACAGTCGCTTAAGATAACACATTTCCTCGTGGAAAGCTGGCCTGTGTGCAGATTGATGAGTGTTCTGTCATCCTCATCCCCAGGGTAGACAGGGGAATTGGTCTGATCTGTAGCAATTACCTTTATTTAAATTAGGTTTTTAGTGGAGTCCATTGCTTGTTCTGACTTGCTTTGTGAGTTCATAAGCGTTTGCCAAATTTGACAAAAAAAACCCAACAGAACATGGCCAGGGATAGGAAGGAGAGGTGAATTGCCTTTTTACCACCATCTACATTAATTTAGTGACTGTGAAACTTTACTCTCTCTCTCACACAACTGAACTGATATTTTTGTGATAAGTAACTTGTATTTAACATCACAGGAAAATTAGTCATATGCAGAATCTACGTGTAGTTAGTTTTATCAGTACGTATTACTGGTAATTCAGTTTTTTGCTGATTAGTTATTATGCCACAAATACATCCAAAGCCTGTCTGCTCTGTGGGTAAGACCTAAATGGTGATCTGTAATTTTTTATTTATTTTTCAATAAGGTATCTTAAAGAATGAAAATGGGACCCCAGAAGACGAGGAAAACTTTGAAGAAGCTATAAAAAATGTGAACACAGCATTAAATACCACAGAGGTAAAATAAACATCTATGACAAAATCGAAGACATTTCAAGTACCTGATTTTTTCCAGAACATATTACACTCTCTTAGGACAGGAATTCCATTTGCAACATTTATATTTGGGTAAAACGGGATTAGTACAATTTTTAAAATTGAAGTGTAGTATAATAGACCTAGGCTAGGTGGCACTGCAGCTCATGGAAATTCCTGTATTCCCTTGCTGATGCATGGAAGCTATGCTTCCTTCCTGAAGACTCCAATTCAAGCGTAGAATGAGTCAGTAACCAGAGTTCTGTTAGTAGTGTATTCCTCCCTTAGACTTTATCAGATTTTCTTCTGAAGAACAAGATGGTCTTTAAGGTCCCTTCCAACCTAAACCGTTCTATGATTGTTGAAATTGTGCTATGTTGAAGCCGCTTGCTGTAGTATTTATCCTGAAGAGAAATGAAGTGCTGCAAGGGACCTCTGATTCAGCAAATATAGCACTTTCCTTAAAGAAACAAGTTACAAATTTCCTTTCATAAACTGATCAAGGTTAAACAGATTTAAAATTAGGTTTTGATTGTTTTTAAATAATCCTGAAGTAGTAACTCATGGTGTAGAATTGACCTTCGATTGCCTTAATCTCTTACCCGTGGCAAATTGCAAAAGCTACGTGAGATAAAAGCACATTGTATGATTCTTCCTAGATTACATCCTGTTTTTATTTGAGCTGTGCTGATCCTTGCTTGGACAGTCACGTTAAGTCTCCCAAGAAAGCGGCAGGTAAAACTTAGTGCTGACGTCCTAGCCGCTACGAGCTGTGTCCCAGGCTGTTACTGATTTATTTCCGTTTCTGTGCCAAACTAAACCACAGCTGTTCAGGTGTCAAAGCACTCGCTTTTGCAGCCCTTCTTCGCTTCCCCAGCCTTTTTGCTGCTCTGCCTCTAGCAGGTAGGATGTGCAGCTGGGACTGGGAGTACCTTTTCCTCATGCTGCCACCAGTTGTTCTTTTTTTAAATCTTCCATGTAGAAGATGGAAATAATGTGAGATTTTGTTGGTAACATTCGTCTTGATCAGAAGCGTGTGCCTTGTTCTCGGGCAGTGCTACTGTTTGAAATGTCTGAGAAGCACTGACTGTGCAAGATTCAGAAGAGATTTTGGTATGGAACTCTGAGGTTGCTCAGAGCTGGATCACTTGTGTGATGAGTGCTGATAATTCATGAAATTGAAAGTCAAGTAAATACAAACCTGATTTTTTTTTTTTTTATAGATTCCAAGATGCATTGAAGAGATTTTTAATGATGATTGCTGTGTAAATCTCACAGAGCAGGTAATGAGTAATGAAGGGTAAGACTTAACATAGAAAAAGCATCCTAAATAACATCTGTCTGCATGATTGTGTCTTGTACGTTTGCAGTCACCCTCCTTCTGGATTTTGGCTCGAGCTGTAAAGGAATTTGTGGCAAATGAGGGGCAAGGAAGCTTGCCTGTCCGGGGAACTATTCCTGATATGATAGCGGACTCCAATAAATTTATCAAATTGCAAAATGTGTAAGTATACAATTTTTTTGAATAGTTACTACTGGTAGTAAATGATGATGACTTCAGACCTCACAAAGTGCATGAATTCCTGTAATAAAACCCCCAAAAAAGTGTGTCTGTGGGAGCAGGGTGAGGAGGGGTGCGGGAAGCACGGCAGCCTGGGGCTGTCTGCTCTCTGGGTGGATGCTACCCGTGTTTGGACCCCGCGCTTGAGCCCTCAGTGCGTCCCAGTCTCTGAGGCTGGGTAGTAAATGATCACTTTTCTTACCTTCTGGTCTAGTCAAGACCTTCCCACAGAGAGCAGGTCCCATGGCACGGCTACTGCTGGCCAAAGCAAATTGTTGCTTAAACACAGCCTTTGGGTTTCTCCTCAATGTGTATGTCAACCTGCTTACCGAAATTCTAGTTTCCTAAATATTTCATTCTAAACACTGAATCTAGTTAATGCCCTTTGAAGGGATTGCTTGGATAAAGAAGGGTGGGAGTGAACGTTAACTGCGAATTCTAAACAGCGTCAGTGGGTATCAAGATACACAGGGCCTTCATGTATCCTCAACACAAACTCACAGTTCCTCTGCGTCCTGGACGTGACACACATTGTTGGGCCAAAAAGACTTTCTTACAGTGTTACCGCATTTTCTTTGCCATTGATTGCTGCTTCCTCCTTTTTCTTTTTTTAGTCTTTAACATGAAGCAGTATCTTGCAGAAGACTCTTAAATTTACTGTCTGTGCAATTGTACTGTTTGAACGGGAAAGTTCTTATTTCTAAGAGATTTTAACTGTTTATCTATAGATTCTGAAACACAGCCTCTACTAGAAAAAGGGTTATGTGCCTTAATAGTGTTCACTAGTCAAGATGAAATCTGTGCTTAGGGGTGTGTTCCTGAGAGCTATGACAGATAGCATTAAAAAGATGGATATAAAAATGCAGATTTCTGACATGTCTAAAATAATGTATTGCTATTGCTTCATGGGAGTTACTGTGTATAATGACAGTAAAGCCAAGAACTCGGGTCGTTATTTTGCTAAATGAAACCATAATTGCTTGAATTTGCACGGACACCCTAATTTGTAAATCTGAATTCTATAAGCATCCGTCCTGAATTTCCAGATCATTATATACTTCAGTTCTCAATTCCAATAAGCAGTACAGGGTTTTAATTTGCAGATAAAACAATGACATTTCCTTAAAACGAGCTCTTAAATTGAATTTTATTAAATACTGTGTTGTTGAGATGTTTACATTGTCATAGGTCTTAGTGGAACTAATAAACTACGGCTGCAAATACTAAAATACAGACATTAATGAAAGACTAGAAGCCCGATGAAGGACATATAGCTGTACTGAAACTACTTCCTATTCTTCCTCTGACTGTTGGTAGTAATACTGGTTTTAATTGTAACCAGCTTCCAAGCCACACGTCTAGGGACCAGCTCAGCTGCGCTGAACAGTCACACAGGGAGGTAATAAGTGCGTTCATGGCCTTGAGGTAGCTCACTTCCGTTTCTGTGGCTTGTATTTTGTCTTTATCATCTAAACCAAAAAGAAATGGTTTCACTGTGAAGTTGATGGCTTTATGCTGTAATTATTAAGACTACTTTATTTTTTAACAGGTACCGGGAAAAAGCAAAGGAGGATATTGCTGCTGTGGGTAACCATGCTGCTAAATTGTTACAATCCCTAGGCAAGGTAATTACAAACGCACAGCCATTCTGACAGGGTAGGAATAGTTTTACCTTGGTGTTCTGTACAGAAGGCACAGGAGACAGATAGGAAAAGAGGAGGGTTAATTACCTCATTCTTGTGAAAAGGCTTAAGTAAGTTCTAGTGAAATTTAATATCTGTGGTCTGGTTTATTTACCACTTTTGGTTTGGTCATATAAAAATAAAAGGCATACAGGAATATATTATTTACAATTTAAGGTATCTTTTTTTTTTTCTTTACAAAAGCAGCTCGTTATTTCTCAATGAAGATATGAATAGCTCTGAAAATACAAATTCTCTGGTCATCACATGTACTGGAATGAGTATGTTCTGTCTTTTAGGCACCTGAATCTATTTCAGAGAGAGAATTAAAACTGTTTTGTGAGTATGCTTGGATTCTGTTGCTGTGTTTATGCAAATGATCAAATAATCAAAATATTTGGAATGCTAATGTAGTTATTAATCAGTAACTCAATATTTGGATTTTTCAAGTAAGTGCTTAGCAGTTGCATCCCTCATCTTCAGTGGAAGTAACAGATGTTCAGCATCTCTTGATAGCGAGTCTATAAACATTGGCTTTTAAAATACGTGATATTTTTTTCAGGTCCAAACAACACGTGTCAGTTGTAATCTCCTTTCTGTGATTAGTGCTTAATCACTCTTGCCCATTCTGTGATAGTGACTTCAGAGGGTAGGCTCTGTAAACTTCTGGTAGTCTGGAAAGGTAAAACAGTGCGTGGTATGCAGTGAGTGGTACTGTTGGTGGCATTTTGGGTTGTGCCTGCTCTGTCTGTGAGTACACGTCCACTCGGCAGCCTGGCTAAGGCAGGTTCCGTCCTGCATTGATGGATCATCTGCTGGGAGCTCTGAGAACCTGGCAGTTCCTGATTTTTGAGTGCTAGGTGGTAGCTGCACATTGGGTTGTTTGGGAGCAATGATACTGAGGAATAACCTTTTCCCCCTCGCAGCTGTACTGTTAGAATATTAATTGAGAATACGTGAGACGGTGGTAGATGTAGCGGGAGATGGAAAGAGCCCAGGTTCCTTTGCAGCATGGAAAAGGAAAACCTGAAGCTGAGGGCTGCAATTGAAGAATTGCTGTAGGAGAGCTGCATACCTTGTGAGCCGTTACATTGACACAGCAGATGCCTTTAGATTCTACAAGTAAATAAGCATGAAGTATTTCACCAAAATACTTGTGATCATAGACCTAAATGTAGTTTAAAAGATATTATTACTTCAAGCTAGCGGAATAAACAGTTAAATGATGAGAAGTTTTAGTTTTTCATGTTTAACACATTGGAGATACAGACTTTAGTATTTTATTTAGCATATATAGTATGTAGTATATTTAGTAAATAATACATATATGCTAAATAAAATATAAAGTCTATATATAGTATATAATTTCGTAAAGATTTAGTAATTGGTGATGCATTCAAGTAGGTAATGCTCTCCTTTCTGCACCCTCTGCTTAGGCAGCAACTCAGCTTTTCTCCGAGTAGTACGGTGTAGATCTCTCTCTGAAGAATACAGTTTAAACACTTTTAACAAGGATGAAATCAGTAAGTACTCCTTTTTGGCACTTACTTTAAAACTCCTTGAATTAGTTGGTAATATGCAATGTGATTTAAGTAGTAGTTAGTATTTAAAAAGACTACCGAGCTGTATGTTAAGGGATTTAAGACCTCTTCTGTAATTATAGTCATTACAGTTAAATAGATGAAGCATGCATTTCAAATCCCAAAATGATAACTAAGGAGTATCCCATTTAATGTTATAGCAGCTGTCAGAGTCAAAATGTGAATATCTTCCCTGAACAGTTTATATCAAATATATATAAAATAGAGTTTTCTCATCCACTCTGGAGTCAAAATCGTGTATCTGACAGCTGACTCATTGAGATTCTCAGTTACAGGTTGTTTTCATTAAGATTTACTGCAGATTTTACAGCTTACACACATGGGAAATACTTGATTTCAAGGAATTCAAAACCTTTCTTTTTGCATTGCATCTGTACCAGCTCACCAGTTCTCTTGCTGTTTTAGTTTCCCATATGGATAACCCTGACAGTGAACTAGTGCTGTATTTGATGCTGCGGGCTGTGGATAGATTTCATAAGCAGCACGGTAGATATCCAGGTATGTTAATATCAGAGTTACTTAATGTCATCAAAAGAAATAAAAAGATCCAATAGTTACTACAATACTAGTTATAAAGTACAACTGTAGCATTAGTTGTGGGTTTGATTCCATATTAATACAATTTTAAGGATGTGAAAATTAAAGTGAATTTTTTGTCTTTGGGAACTTAAAAGAATTTATCTGAATCAATACCACTGAAATGGGTTGCATGGATTATAAATCAGTTCAGCTGTGCAGTAATTCATTACTGCCATGAGTAGTATCAACAGAATATTCAATTATTAGTTTAGTGTTAATAATTTAATATGTTAATCTGTTTAGAAACTTTCCAGAAAAATAAAATAAGTATGCTGCCATTTAAATTCATTGGCTTTGAATATGGTGTTACAGGTCTGTGATGAAACAGTTCACTTATTTTCCAGGTGTCTACAACTATCAGGTAGAAGATGATATTGTAAAACTAAAATCATGCCTTACTGGTTTCTTACAAGAACATGGGTTGTCTGTAGTGGTGAAAGATGACTATGTTCACGAGTTGTAAGTATTTTATATCTTAAGTGTCGCTTTGCTGGTAAAGCTGACCTGAAATACTAACTGTTGCTTTGCTCTCCAGTTGTCGCTACGGAGCTGCTGAGCCACATGCTATTGCTGCCTTCATGGGAGGTAAGAATGTCACTGTGTTTCTAAGGTCCGTACAGACAAAACAACCTGCTTTAGTGCATGCTTGAGTCACAGTCTCCACTATTTTAATTACTTCATATGTCAGAGCAACGACTGTAATCGCAGACTGTAGTCAAAGACAGTATTAGAGCAGAAACCTCCATCTTCATTCTCCAGATGTGACCTCCTATGGTCTATTGAAGAAACAGACACAGCAGGGGTTTAAAGTCAGTAAAATAAACCAAATACACTTCACAAATAATCTCAGTAGAACAATTCCAGTAGCTTAAAAATGTGTTTAAAAATAAAATGCTTGAAAGGGGCTTTGAGTTTTAAAAAAAAGGAAAGGAATAACTGTAGTAATATTAAAATTAACACAGTATACATCTTCCTTTAAATTAACACAGTACACTTACCTTAAGTATATATTGGAAACAAATAGCCTTGGTTGCTTACCTTAATTCAACCTGTGGGTGTTATCAAAACTACGTATGTTTTAACAGATTCTCAAAATTGATACATCAGTGAACTTACCTTCTTTATTTGACTTCATGCAGTGCTGAAGATAGTTATGTATTAAATATTCTGTGGACGTAGAAATTTTTTTCTGATTAAGAGAACCTTAGTATGTGTAGTGCTAAGGATAACTTCTGGAGAAAGTACAGAATATTTCATACTACAGGAGAACACACAGGGATCACAGTGAAGTGACCCTTCAATTTTACAGTTTAACTCTGCATGACTTTTTTTTTTTTTATTGAACTTCTCGATTTCATTTAGAGAGGTCACAACACGCATGGGTCTGTCTGCTGGCACGTTTTTTTACTCTGCGTGTGTGTGTATGCACATGGAGAGAGAGAAAGTGGACACAGCAAAGTGTATGCAAAACTAACTTTTGCAGTAACATCTTTCTGAGCCGCTTTCATACTGGGCAATACAGAAAAGCATTTTTTTTCTCCTAGGAGTTGTCAGGTGCTTCCAAAATAATTCCGGTGTAGCGATTTCAAAATTAATAACATTCTGTTACTTGTTTTTAAATATCACCTGCTAACTACCTTCCGGTTTATTTTATCTTTTTTTTCTTTTACAGGTGCTGCTGCGCAGGAGGTCATCAAAGTCATTACAGGGCAGTTTGTAATTTTTAACAACACCTATATTTACAGTGGAATGTCACAGACTTCAGCGACTTTCCAGCTGTAGGACAACGATCTCGCATTTGTTGCCAGCAGGCGCTGCGTTCTGTAAATACTGTGCTGTTCTGCCACTGAGGGGACTGTTCTATGAATTAAAGTTCCTTTATTTGTAATGATTTTATCTTTTTTTTTTTTTTTCACCCCTCCGAGGACAAATAAAATCATACCAAACCCTGAAAATATTTTTTTTTTAAGTGTAGAATTTTCTGATTCGCCTTTTAAAGGAAAAAGCAGCAGCTGTTCTTTGGCGCGGTAAGTTGCGTTTACAAATTGGCTTACCTGGTTTGCAGCAGAGCTGGATTTATTTTTATCGTGAAAGCTGCTCCTCAGGTTGAGGGGGGAGGACTCGTTGAAGGTTGAAAGGTTGGTGGTCTGAGGATCCAGCTGTGAGAAGCGCTAGGGAGAGCTGCAGTGTCTTTTACGGCTCTGTTCGGCTGGTC
>VXBO01008361.1:0-28865 GCA_013400135.1 Rhinoptilus africanus
TTCTATGATTCTATGATTGAAATGCAGCAAGTACACAACAACACACATGAACATTACGTAGGAGATTGAAACAGCAAATCTAGAAGAATAGCATGTCCAATTGAAACCCCAGGAAACATAGGTAGGCAGAACATAATTACCCAAGCTGGAACAAAGCCATGACAGCAGGAACTAGTCTAATGAAGAGTACTATGGGATCTTTAGTTGCCTGATTCTGTGTGCTCATTCAAACAATGACACATCAAGTGGGACTGAACACCTTACCAACAAGGTACAGAGGGCAAACTTGTGTTTGTTACTGAAATTCAAAGTCAAATGTAGGGAAAAGGGCATGAGAATCTTACAGTTCTTACCTTAAGCAGCCCAGATTTTACTATCACATTCTTGTTAATTGTATCTCAGTAGCTTAGAGTTGTCTATAAATATTAAAACTTTCCTGTGTCAGGCGCTGCACTGAACTATTAAGGATGGAATTAATCACATCTAACTGCAGCAATTTGAAGTCACCTAGACTTAACTCCCTCTTTATTCAGTAGAGATATCTCTCCCTCTCTCTCTCATTCCTCATTAAAGTTGAATATCTCACAAGATACCTAGCCTTTAGATTGCTAACACTAGAATAAAAAGACTACATGCTGAGGGACTGACCTCTCCTGAAGGCCTTGCAATATAAATTAAAAAAAAAAAAAAGGAAAAAAAAAAGTGGAAAAAAAAAAAAGAAAAGGCAAGGGGCCTAGAGTACCAATTAACTTTGTCATCTTTGTGAGCTGTAGAAAAACATGAATTACAGTTTACACTGCCAGTAGTGTCTGGTATCTCAAGTGCTTCAGTTTTACTGTGTTGTGACAGAGAGAAGGGTGAGGTTCCATGGTTAATCCTGTTTAAAGGGATAGCTTCTTTGTTCCTAATAACTTCATTTTTAATAATTCATCACAGTGGCAATAAAACATGCTTACTGTGTATGTGTCCTGGAAACCATAAGCTCAGGAGAATTGCTCTTCAAATACAGAGACTACTGCTCTAGTATTATATATTTAAAAAATTGTATCTCAATTCTGTGCTCACTGTACAAAAGTCCATATCATAAGAAAAAACTGACATGATTAAATGTGGTGTTCTTCCTTGTAATATGAAACATTCTTACAGGTGGAGATGTCAACAAATAAATGGGTGTGGTACTTACTTGATATCACTCGATACTCATACCCTGAAATACAATCAAAGAGCAGAATGAAAATACATGCACTTTTGTTGCTCAGACTGCATTTGTTGGAATAGTTGTGTTAGATTTCATAACAAGTAAAATTAAGACAAAGTGTAATGTAAAGTGAAGCATATGGGAAGAAGAATTCCCAATTTCATATTTAAACTTTACACTTTAAATATTATTAAATCTAAGATACTCTCCAGTAGCAAGGTGTTGGGATTATTAATAGTTAAATGAAAATGGCATTTGGAACTATTTGGAATCTAAGAGGATACTTACATGGAAGTGTGTCACTGGAACTTACTGTACACTGGAAGGTTTAACCGCAGCCAGCAACTAGGATCATGCAGCTACTCACTCACTTATACTCCCTCCCCCTCAGTTGGGTAGGGGAAGAGGGAGAAAAGGAGAGGAGAGGAAACAAAAACTTGTGTTTGAGACAAAGTTTAATAGAACAACAATGGAAAAGGAAAATAGCAATAATAACAATAATAATGATAAAAGAATACACGAAATAAAGTAATACAACACAATTCACTCTCACCACCTGATGATTGGTTGCCCATCTCATCCCAAGCAGTGATCATGGATCCCTGCCTCCCAGTCAACCCCCAGTTATATAATGAGAATGACATCTATTGTATGGAATATTCCTTTAGAGGGCTTGTTTTGTCTATGCTCCCTCTCAGCTTCTACAGGAAGCTGAATAAAGTCCTTGACTAATATAGACATCACCTGGCAACAACTGAAACAATATGCATTATGGACATTTCTTTCATATCAAATCCGAAACACAGCAGCCTCTAGAAAGAAGATTAACCCTATCCCAGCTGAGACCAAGGCAAAGGGTCATATATCCTTGCCCTCTTCTTTTACTCTTACTTAGGTATTTCATGTTGACTGCCATGACAAAGACAAAATGCTAGGGTAGATGGACCTTCAGTCTTACCCTTGTGACCTTTTTATGTTCTTAAGAACTTAAACTTATTCTGTGTAATAATTACTACACACATTCAGTTCTGAAAAATCTGAAAAGTAAATGTAACTATTGTTCTTTTACAAGTTACTACAAAGAAAGTGAACATGACTGCAGACATTTCACATAGCTTTGAAATACTGATGTGTGCAGTTTAAAAAAATAATAAATATGACATTAGTAACATCGAAACAAGACCTAAACTAAACTAATAACAGAACTGATGATAAATAGAACTTAATTTATGTCAAAAATCTTGACTGTGGTTCATAGAACGTAAAGTCATCCCATTAGGATAATAGTACATGAACTAATACTTCTACTTGCAATGTAACGTCCGCATTACAAGGGAACTTCACTTTTGTTTTAAAAAGACTTTCATTTCAGAAAGGCATTTTTGCCTAATTAACTGACATTCTAGAAACATAGTTCTTCTCCCTCTGTGACCCCAAACACAGGTGTGTTAGAAGGTGGGGATAGATAGGCATGAATTCTTTGTAATTATATAGCAATAAATGAACTACGGCAGGTCAGTGTTATGAGCCTCTGGGGCATTTCTTTATTTGCTTAGATGTTCAACATGAACATCTATATGATAAATTCCTTGTGTATATGGACAGAATGTGTTTCTATGCTACAGAGTCATTCAATGTTTAACATATTTATGAAACAAAAGAGCACATTAAATGTATTTTAATTATAAAACACATAAAGATATATAATCAAGTGGAATTGCAAACATAGAATTCATCCAAATACCATAAAATTTCATTACCTCTAGTGTTAATAATCAGTTAAATAGAGTTATGAGAAATATTTCCTATATTTTATTTATTTATTGCTATAGAATTAGCTCTGCAAAAAAGATAGGTCGAAAAAGTTTAACCGTTACGATGGCATTTAGATTCTTCAGTCATAGCTTTGACATCTAAAGTTTCTTAATTTTTCAAAGGAAACACATTAAATGGAAGCCCAGATGTTCTCAATGCCATTTACAATCAATGGAGATAGATAACCAATCTGGAAGATGATTTAGCCTACTAAAATATTCTTTTTAGGTTTCCACTTGTTTCTTCTGATTATTGAAAAAGTCTAAGATGACCATATTCCCATGGTCTCATGCTCCATGAGTACTTCAGTGAGGCACATCAAGTTCAGTAGAGCACATCTATATTTTTATGTTCTTGTCTTTAAGCATGGATGGTGGCACATTTTTAAAAGGAAAGTTACATTTTTCTTAAGTGTTGAAATACTAAAAAACCTCAGAGAGATCAGAGATCCATGACACATACAGATTTAGTGTGTCTCGATTTCTAATGCCCTTTGACCATCTATATTTTTGCAGCTCTGTTCCTGATGCAGAGATATTGACTTCTTAGTAGGGACACAGCAGTTAAGCAATTTTTTGTTGGTTTTGGTTGTTTTGTTTTGTTTGGTTTAGTTGTTTTCATTTGGAATTTTTGTTCTATTCTTCCTTGATTTTCCAGGATTCAGTAAAACTGACTTATTCCAATTCTTATGTACTATTTGAACTTCTTAGATAAGAAAAAAAGACTACAATAATTTTTTTTTTATATTTTTTTGGTCTTCATCACAACTATTAGCAAGATTAATGTAAGGAAAAAAAAAATCCAAAACGGTTATAACAGGCGATGAACTTTAGTAACAGCACTGTAGAAATGCAAAACATGGAATACAGAAATATATTATGAACAGCAGGGTCACCTACGTGAAAATCATACGTTGTTTCATGTAAGTTATCTTGTTTGACCTAGAGCATAAAACATGTTCTTGCCTTAAAGCTAAGTGTAACAGTAGCAGAAAATGATTTAAGTGCTCAGTTAGCTTTTAAATGTGAAAGATAAATACATAAATAACTGCCAGATGATTAAAAAAATAAATTAAAAAAAAAGGCTACTATGACTTGATTACAATACAAATAGCTGACAACAAAACAATAAAAATACAATTGTTGGAACTTTAAATTAATTGGGCATCTTAATAGGATCTTTTGCCCTGAAATGCATCTGATGGGACAAATCCATCAGGTTCTGAGGGATTTTGCTAACATCACTGCAAGACCACTCGCTGTTGTCTTTGAAAGATAAAAGTAACCTGGTGACTTGAAAAATGAAAATGTCATACTCCTCTCCAAGAGTGGCAAGAAGGGAAGCTGGTGAGACTCATTTCAGTACCTGGTCATTCTTCAAGGATTAATATTGGACCTGATGCCGCTTACCATCATTATCAACAACCTAAGCATCAGAAGAGAATCCATCAGCAGGTGTACAGAAAACATTAAAATGGTAGGAGTACAGAGAGAGGTACTGAAATCTCTGTTTAAACAATGATGAATTCAGTTTGATGCACAAATGTGGAAGACATTTTCATGGGGTAAGAAAGAGATAATTCTTTAATGGATGGAGAGAAAGAAGATGATTCTCTGAAGTTTAAAGAACAATTAGTGGTAGAAACAGGAATAAACACAGTAATGGAAACATAAAAAGGGTTGTATTTCAATAAGAGCACATTTAACAAGGTTGAAGGCTGCTAGCCAGGAAAGGAAAGGATGGAGTAGTTGAAATTAGAAAGTAATCACTAAACAAAAAGTTACTTTGGTCAGAGTAATTTGATTAAAGCATAAGGTATAGAATTTTCTTCTGGGAAGAAAGCAAATATCATTAACCAAAAGAAACTCAATATGGACAGTATGACAAAGCATTCAGTAATGATAAAAATAATTGAAACAGAAAAAAGATGTAAAATAAAATGTGAATTCTTAAGACTGCAAAGAGTATAATATGTTTTCAGTTTGAGGATAAAAAATCATTGGAGCAAGCAAGTGGTAAAGACAGCAGTAGCTGATTGCAAAAATACCTGCATCTGAACCAGTGAAAGAAGAAAATTCTAGAAGGCAAAGAGAAGAAAAGTTGGGGGAAAAAAGGTAAACACAATGTTTATTGTATATTTAGAAACACAAGTATCTGTGGAAAAGGGGAAGCAAAGGAAATCTGAGCCTGAAAAATAAAAAAGGAGGAAAAAATGGCCAGAGCAAGTTAAGCTAGAGAAGCAGGAATATTGAGAGAAAAAGGTCACAAAGAAGAAGAAAACAAAAGTATACCTGTTTTTATAATTTCTAACACACATCCTTTTCAGCATATGATCTTATTTAAAAGAGATCAGCATAAATGCTCAAAATTGAAAATATTAGCTGGAGGTGTATCTATTTAGCACAGATCTAAGATGATTTGTGTGGTTCAAGAAACTATATCTTTGACTATTGAATCATATTCACATACAGACACAGTATTTTCACAGCCCGTAAAAGGAAGATTTTTAAGAATGATCTGTGTTTATATTCCACTGGCATTGTCTCAGCTTATGGTTGCTTGTTTTTTAACTTTTCTTGATTATATAGGTGTACAACACTTTTGTGAATTCATTCTGAGTATTATCAAGAGCTTCTGATACGGAATTTATGGTTTGATATAATGTTGAAAATATGTTTCATGGGACTGATACAAAAAACTGCAAAGTAAAACTAGAGAACTCATAAAATTAATTTTAAAATACTATAAATTTAATCTGTGGATTGGTTGGCTTTTTTTCATAAAATAAATTCAGTGTTTAAACACACGCCAGAAGTCTACACTTCCTGCTTAGTATAAAATGCTGCTTACATGAACACAAATGACACAAATTCTACCTAGCAAAAAGAAGGTGTAAGGACTTTTAGAGAGTAAATGTGACTTAATCCCCTAGTGTTCATACCATCTGCAAGAGCTGAATGACTATAAGTGCAGTGTGTGTACTGGGGTTTTACTCAAAGACAGCAACTGGGCTTGAATTACCATCCATGTAACTGTGGACTCCATAGTTTTCAGAATTTGATATTTCTCTAGACACAAGTTTACCAAAGGTGTTCAGTGCCACCTTCATCTTGCACAAACAGTATTTTTTGTCAATTAGTTTTGTTTTAATGTAGAGGATAGCCTGTGGACAAAATTGTTCATGCACAGAATTAGAAATGTATTGCATTCAAGGCAAGGCATTTCACTGTATCTGTGTTGTATAGTAGCAGGTCAACATATGATGCATGGAAATTAAATGCAATGTTATTGTTACTGTTTGCTGCTTCTTCTTAAGGACTTTGAGTCCTAATATTAAACTTGACCACACAGATAAAATAATGCTAATTTCAAAAATTCATTGTCTTGAAATAAACTATCATAATTATATTATTAGAGTTAGCAGAGGATGTTTCCTCTTCTCCCAAGTAATGCTGGTACTAGATGACTGTTATAATCTTCCATTCCTAATTTCTGTTTTCAGAAATAACATCTGTGTTGTCATTGCACACACTACATTTGGCTTCTTTCACTGCTTGTGGTTTAGAAGTCAGTGAGATGAAAGGAGCTCGAGCAGGCAAATCAAAGAGTCCAAGGACAGAGATTAGGAAAGGAAGGAAGACTAAAAGGGCGTTTGTGTGTATGTCTGGGAGGGGGACAGTCTTCTTAGAACAGAGTCGAAGTCATAAGGCCTTTTTGCAGTAACACGACAAGTGGTGCACAGATGCTGTTATGCAGCAAGGTGAACACAATAAAATCAAGTCGCAATGGTAATGGCCACATCACCCTAATAAATCCTAAGACCTTCAGACTCATACTCAGATAATGATGTTACAGCTACAGTTATAGCTTATTTATTTAACCAAGGGCAAAGTTGTTGAGACACAGTTTCATTTTCAAGAAAGGCCTGACAAGGCAGATGGCAGTAATGGCACAGGACAAATGAACTTCTTTGCTAGCCAGCCAATAGAAAATAAAGCGCAGCTCTGGAGGACAGGGTGTGTGCTCTTAAGAGGAAACATAAACCAATGAAATGAAATACCTACTGAGCATTAATAAACCCATTAGCGAACATTAATAAAATAAAAAGGCTTACTCTTTTACAGCCTCGGGAGTCAGCAGCTCCAATCTCCGTGAACTATTTAGTGGGGCTGGAAGAATGATTTGAGGAATAGAGTTGGGAAAAGAGTAAATCAGTAGCTACATTTTAGTTAGTGGGCAGGGACTGAATATAGCTAAGGGCTGAATCAGCTGAAGTGAAGGTTGGAATGAGTCTATGAGGAAATTAATAATTCTGTATACAGAGAGGGGTTTCAATAGCATGCAGTAAATAACACCTAGGGGCATGCACTGAACAATGAGGATGAAACAAATCACTGAATAGCTGCAGGATCCTGAGTCACTGTCCTTCCTGCCTGAATGAGGTGGGGGTGAGGTAGAAAAAAAATTCTGTCATTAAATACTATTTTAGAATGAGAGAGTATCAAGGTTGTGTCATTCCTTATTTCGGGTTCCCACCCCAGTCTATTTGTCTTCCCAATCTTGACTGTACTTCCTCCATGTTAGACTTACTGATTTTTCTCTCCTTTATTTCTCCTTGCATATCTCCAGCCTCTTCTCCTTTCCTTTCCACTCTATTCCCAGAGTTTGCCTCTCCTATCATCTAAATCAGGTACATCTTTTCCTTTCTAAAAGCAGTTGCATGCAGTACTAAGGGACTGTATCACAGAATTACAGAGTGGTAGGCATTGGAAGGGACCTTCGAAGATCATCTAGTCCAATGCCCCTGCTAAAGCAGGTTGGACAGGATCACATCCAGGTAGGTTTTGAGTACCTCCAGAGAAGAAGACTCCACAACCTCTCTTGGCAGCCTGTTCCAGTGGTCTGTCATCCTCAGAGGAAAAAAGTTTTTCCTTGTGTTCAGAAAGAACTTCCTGTTTTCAAGTTTATGCCTGTTGCCTCTTGTCCTGTCACCAGGCACCGCTGAGAAGAGTCTGGCCCCATTGTCCTGACACCTGGCCTTCAGACATTTAAAAGCATTGATAAGATCTTCTCTCAGTCTTCTATTCTCCAGGCTAAACAGACTGAGGTCTCTCAGCCTTTCCTCATAAGAGAGATACTCCAGTCCCTTGATCATCTTTATAGCCCTCTGCTGGTCTCTCTCCAGTAGTTCCTTGTCCTTCTTGAACTGGGGGCCCAGAACTGGACACAGAACTCCAGATGTGGCCTCACTAGGGCAGAGTAAAGGGAGAGGATGACCTCCCTCGACCTGCTGGCCACACTCTTTTTAGTGTACCTCAGGAGACTGTTGGCCTTCTTGGCCACAAGGGCACATTGATGTCTCATGGTCAACTTGCTCTGCAGCAGGACTCCCAGGTGTCTCTCTGCAAATCTGCTTTCCATCAGGTCAACTCCAAACCTGTACCAGCACATGGGGTTATTCCTTCCTAGGTGCAAGACCCTACACTTGCTCTTGTTGAACTTCATTAGGTTCCCCCCCAACCAACTCTCTAGCCCATCCAGGTCTTGATGAGTGGCAGCACAGCCTTCTGGTGTGTCAGCCAGTCCTCCCAATTCTGTGTCATCAGCAAACTTGCTGAGAGTACCCTCTGTCCCCTCATCCAGGTCATTGATAAATATGCTGAACAAGCTGGCCCTGGGGAACATTGCTGGTTACAGGCCCCCAACTAGACTCTGTGCCACAGATCATGACCCTCTGAGCTCTGCCATTCAGCCAGTTGTCAATCCACCTCACTGTCTGCTCAGCTAATCTACACTTCCTAGACTTAAGTATGAGAATTTTATGGGAGACAGTGTCAAAAGACCTGCTGAAGCCACTGTTTTCCCCTCATTTACCCAGCCATTCATGCTATCAGAGAAGGCTATCAGATTGGTCAAGCATGATTTCCTTTTGGTGAATCCCTGTTGACCACTTCTGACAACCTTTTTTTCACATCCAGAATGAGCTGTTCATCCCCTTTCCAGGGATGGAGGTGAGATTGACTGACTTGTAGTTTTCTGAGTCCTCCTTCTTACCCTTTTTGAAAACTGGAGTGACATTGGCTTTCCCTAGACACCTCTCCTGTTCTCCATGACCTTTCAAAGATGATGGAGAGTGGCTTTGCAATAACATCCGCCAGCCTCTTCAGCACTCATGGGAACACCCCATCAGGGCCCATGGATTTGTGGGAGTTGACTTTGACTAAATGATCTCTAATCCAACCTTCCTTGACCAAAGGAAAGTCTTCCTTTCTCCAGGCTCTCTCTCTTTCTTCCAGGGTCTGGGATCTCTGAGGGCCGGCCTTGGCAGTAAAGACTGAAGCAAAGAAGGCATTCAGTAACCCTGAGTTTTCTGTATCCTCCACCACCAGTGCACCTACGTCATTCAGCTGTGGGCCAATAATTTCCCTAGTCTTCCTTCTGTTATTCATGTGCTTGATTCTGTGATTCTGTGAAGAAGCCCTTCTTGTTGCCCTTGACATCCCTTGCCAGATTTAATTCCAAGTGGGCTTTAGCCTTCCTTGTTGCGTCTCTGCATACTCTGACAACATTCCTGTATTCCTCCCAAGTGGCTAGTCCATTTTCACACATTCTGTAAACTTCCATCTTCCATTTACATTTTCCTAGAAACTCCTTGCAGAGCTGTGCAGGTTTCCTGCTTCCTTTGTTAGATTTCATAGGGATGCATCATAGGGATGCATCCTTCTTGAGTTTGGAGAAAGCAGTGCTTGAATACTAACCAGCTTTCTTGGACCACCATTCCTTAGCCCATGGGATTCCTCCAAGTAGGTCTTTGAAGAGGCCAGAGTTAGGTCTCCTGAAGTCCGGGGTTGTAATCCTACTTATTGCCTTGCTTCTTCCATGCAGGATCTTGAACTCCACCATCTCATGGTCACTGCAGCCAAGGCTACCCGCAGCCTTCACATCCCCAACTAGTCCTTCTTTGTTAGTACAAGGTCCAGCAGCACAACTCTGCTTGCTGGCTCCTCCACCACCTGTTTCAACAAGATCTATACTCATTCTGGGATACTTGGAGCTCTTCAGCCTGCAGAAGAGAAGGTGCCAGGGAGATCTTATTGTGGCCTTTCAATATCTAAAGGGGCTTATAAGAAAGATGGATAGAGACTTTTTTTTGTCGAGGCCTGTAGTGATATGACAGGGGCTAACAATTTTAAACTGAAAGAGTGTAGGTTTAGATTAGATTCCATAGATGTTTCTCAGGGAAGCTGAGAATGGCTCATCCCTGGAAGAGTTCAAGGTGAAGTTGGATGGGGCTTTGAGCAACCTGCTCTATTGGAAGATACCTGTGCTCATTGCAGTTAGTGTGGAGTAGATGATCTTTAAATGTCCCTTCTAACCCAAACAATTATTTGATTCTTTGATTCTATATTTAATAAACATAACAAAAACACTACACCACACTTTCAGCATTAGCTCAATGGTCACATAATTACCACTCTAAATGCAATGAATTCTTTGCATTCATAAGGTTAGTAACCATAACTTTTATTCTGCCATAATAAAGGTTTTATTTTCCCCAGGTGAGCATTACAGAGATTTTTCTCTGACCCTTTCATACTTTGATCTTGGCAAAGGTTTCAGAGAAGGTTGCTCTCAGATTTTCAGAGCTTGGGTTATGACTAAAATGTTTAAAAAAACCAATTTTTCATTAAAAGAATGTTCTGTGTTGATACAATGAAAGAAGTGTTATCTAAGTTAACACACTGTGGAAAATGCGACCCTAAAATATACACTTTTCTGTATTCTCCAGCTACAGAAAAAAATCAGTGAAATTTCATGAGTGCAGTGGAAAAGGTTAGATAGGCAAAAAATTCTGTGAAAATGTATGGGCATAGCAAAAATAGTTGCATACAACATCCAAAAGATGCAAATACATATATTCTAAATTGGGGGCTTTTCTGTACAGTTTCTGGAAAATTATTGAAATATTTTTGCAATATCAGAATTTAAACAGATCTGCTTAAAAAGCCTATAGAGCTATTTTTTTTTTTTTTTCTGAAATAATGGAAGTCTTGTGTCTGAATGGGAAGTTTTATGTTAGTCTACTTCTTTCTCTTTCTTCCTTCTAACAAATGGCTCTTTCATTATTAATGTAAAGAAAATGAAATGAGGAGTTACTGAAAAATTGGCCACATAATCCTAGTCATACCTTTTCATAATGAAGGTCTTTTCCTGGATTGGTACCATTTCTATCCATCTGTCTACCAGTCAACAGGCTGGTAGCCTATCCTGTGTATGTAGTGCAAATTCTCTACAATTTACATCTGCTGCTTAGTAAACAGCCCATGGCAGCTGCTGCAGAAATCATCAGCTGCTGAGTTTCCCAGAGTTACTGCTCTTTCTTAGCCAAAACAAGGGGGGAGAGATTAGGAAGCTGGATTTTGTATGCTTATTGCATGTACGTGCTTACTAACAGAAAATCCAAAGGAAAATATTGCTGAGCACTTAATCTTTATTACACTTGCTATTAGCCAATTTTTTTTTCCTCTTCTCAGTTTTGTGATATGATTTTAATGCTGTTAGTCACACTAAGAAATAGTTAAGACAGGGGACCCAAATAACATTTCAGGATAGAACTGAGAATATGTTTAAATTATGGAAGTGCCAACTATTAAAAATGGCTGTTAAAACATTGAATATACAGGGAGATCTCCACTGCTTTAAGTATTGTGAGAGATAAATCCAAACTTGAAAATTGTACCAGACTTTGTTAATTTTAACAAAGTGATATTTCCACTCATTCAATTAAATGTGCTCTCTATGACTACTGAGAATAAGCAGTTAGTAAATGATATACAGTTTAATAGATTACTTAAAAGGTGGATATTTTGACACATTTCTAAATTAAGGCTTTTATCTGTGAGAGGAGCTGGGAAGACAATATTTCTCATGGTTCCTGTTGCCATCTACCATCTACCGTTCCAGTGTAATTAAAAACCAAAGAAACAAATAAACAAGCAAATATACACTAAAGCAGAGTAGTAGGAGATGAGACCTTGTGTTTGGGGGTTTTTATTTAAGTTTTTCCACCAATGATTTGCTAATGCAGCTGTTCTGATAGTCAGGGTGGCAAGAGTGCAGAATGTAAACAGGCATTTTGTCATTTTGTCATATAGTCCTTTAGTCCTTCTCTAAGTAGGTTTATCCAGAGGAACAGAAGTAAATTTAAATATATACATATAGATATTAAAAACCCTCACTGGTAAATTCAAAGTGAATAAACTCACATAAATAAGTGTTTTCAGATGGACAATGAGTTATATCTGGGATTACTAAATCAGTAAAATAAGCTCCACTTATTCCTGTTGGATAGTCTTCTTGCAGTGGTCCACAAGAGTTTCTATAGTATTAAAAAGTGATATATTTTTTTTAAAAAGAAGTATTTAGAAAATTGGTAAAACAGAAAAAATTCAAGTTAAGCTGTCTCTTTGGATGGATAGAGTCACCAGCAAAGCCTGAGGAACAGGGTGCGTTAGCCTGATGGTCACTGCACAAGGAAAACTATGGATGTCTCAGTTGGATTAAGTTCCACTATCAGATAAAGTGTTGTTATTTTAGATACCCCAGAAGATCCAGCTTGGCCTCTATCTGCCACTCCAGAAAGTCAGTGGCCTTGCATCATAGTTAGTAACCTGACATGGAAGTCTCAGGTAGTCTGAAGCACCTGAAAAGAAACTGGACATCTGTTTGGAGAATTTTATCACTGCCAGAGAGGCAGATTTTTCTCTTTGCTTATTATCAGGATATATATTTATTGTCTGCAGAAAACACTCAAATTCCATACCACTTCTATTATTAATAGAAAAAGATTGCAGTCCCCAATGTAATTTTAAAGCATTTTTATAATAATTTATAGAGTGCTGTAGTAAATCTTATATTATAATGATGTTTAATGGGTTATAGTTATAGAATATCAGTATAATCTAAAATGCATCATGTATGTACCCTAAGCAGAATTTCAGTACCATTATACAACAGATGTCATGATCTTTGCTGTCACTAATTGTTTAAAAGGATTAGTATTTTCCCGTTTGTTTCCTGTGGTCACAGTATGTGCAAATTGCAACTCTTAGCATTTCTTTAATTGAGGAATAGTTACTATTTACTGAATTAGGTATGTATGTTCTTTTTACCTATGGGAATTTTAACACAACATGACAGCCATACTTCTTAGCATCTATGGTAAGACCACATGTTGATTATCCTGGCAGAAGTCCCTGGAAATATATTCAGAATTTTAGAGCAATAGATTTTATGAATTACATTAGGCTTAGCTCTCCGCCAACACCCCCCAATTATCTCTCATGGATGGTGCTTTACCTTCAAATGAACCCTATGAAGTCACTAGTAAAAAGGCAGTAGAAACTTAAGGCATCAATTATCCAGCACGACAAAGTGCTTAGATGCAACTTTAATACCTAGATAGATCATTTAGAACTGAAATTTAAAGCACAGTGTGCCAAATTTAAGCAAAATGTACTATAGATTGGGAAGAAAAGGCACTGTGGATGATATTGAATGGTCAGAGATTTAGATCAGAAATAAAAGACATACTTAACAGATAAAGGACACTATGTTTCTGTAGGTGGAAGTGCCTTTTCAAAGACAAATATTCTGGAAGAAATTGAAACACCTAAAAGCCCTATATATGGACAGATATATGGCTACATATCACAAGACTTTAGCAGAAGAGAGTAATTGAAGAAGCTGGATTATTCCCCTCCTCAAATTCATTAGCTCTTCTGGGTACTCAGCAAACACCAAGCAATACGTGAAAAATCCTCAGAACAAGAGCAGAGCTAATCTAAAGTTCTTCTGCAGCCTCAGGGAAGCAGCAGTCTTGTATCCTCTGCTCTTCTGCATTGCTATTATATCCAAGGTAGCCACAAGCATTCTCTAAGTGAACATTTCCTCTTAATCACTGTGCCTGGCTATGCTGAGCAGTGTTAGTAAGCTTCGGGTTCTTCAGAAGAAGAGGGAGGATCTAACCCAACCTGAAAGGCTACACTAGCTAGCCTTTTGTTCCAGTGCTGGCTTATTCTCTGTTAACTGTAAAACAGCAATTTTTCTTTTGGATGTATTACATCATATATTCATGTGACTGAAAATCTTGTGTGCTTATATTTTTTTGGAAATACTTGGGAGCAAAGTGAGTTAATATGACAAAGCAGTTATGTGTACTAAGTAAAAGTATTCAGAGAAGAAATTAATAGAGTCACTTGTGTGTAAAGGAACAGAAAATTCAGATATTCTTTTCATGAACCTTGATTAAAAGCAACCACTATTGATTGAACTCTGCTTCTTTTATCAGGGGTATATTAAACATAATAGAATGTAGAGGGCAGAGCACTAAAAAAAAAGTATGTATTTTCTGTCCAGATAGATCTCAGTAGGTCATCACTTTATATTTGCTCTTTTCCTCTGCTGCACGAAATTTTCTTTTGGAAAGAGATCTTCTTGGTTGCTCATATAGTAACCTTCAAAAATACTTTGGACACTGGCACCATCTAAAACTAGTTTTGAAGAAAATATCTGTGAACGCCTCTGAATAGGTGTTACTTGTGCTCTAATTTTAGCTAATAAAATATTTAATTAACATCTGCGCTACACATCCCTGTTGGTGGAAACGAACCACTAAATGACATGCAGAAAGTACACCTACAGTCATTTTACCTATGCATCTGCTGTAACTTTTCACTATTAAGAAAGTATCTTCAGAGATAGTTTTGTAATGTGGCATTCAGATTACTGAAAAAAAAGTTTCCTTTTAAGTTTTGGTAATTTACTAACAAATTAGTTTTTTCATGATATCCAGAAAAACACAGGCCTTCATTACTAATCCATGAAAGTACTGGGTGAAAGAATTTGAGACGTGAAGAAATTAAACACGGTTTGACTTCTGTTCCTTTAATGGCACATTTTGCAATGGTTTTGGCCCTCATGTTTTCTTCTCTCTCAAGAGGATAAGACTCCAGGCACCAATATATAATCTTCTCTAAACCCCCCTTTATTGGTAGATTTTAATATGGGCAGAGAAAACTCTTAGTGAATTCAAAGACTCTTAGTAAAATGAAATATGGTTAAGCTTCATTAATGTAAGAACAGTGTCTTTTACATATGAAATCTTGGGTTGCATTGTCAAATCCTTGCAGGTACTTTCCATTTAGTAAGCTTGCTACTTACAAGAGATTTGGCAAGAATCTGTAAAAGAGTCACAATAACATACTAGAGACTTATACAATGTAAAATCAAGATGAAAATTATTTTGTGTATTTATTTATTTATGTATCTATCTATCCATTTATATCTGTTTTGGGAATTCCTAAAGAAAAGTGACTTACAGTGTGAAACACCGTATCTTATATGAGTGCTAAGAATTTCACAACATTATATTTGTGTGTGCATGTTTGGGTAAATTATAATTATTTTTTGAAATTTCTTTAAAAAAAAAGTATAGTCTGGAGAAGGTTTTATATGGAACATTTCAAAAGAAGATTGTTATCTAACTGGAAGCCTAGCTGTGTTTCCCGTGCCCTCCCCATGCTGCTAGTTTAGCTTAGACTTATTCACTGTAAGTGGCTTTGAGAAGAATTAAATTAGTAATGATAAATAGAAGTCAGGATTCATGATTCCATTACTCAGAAGAAAAGAACACTTCTGAGCCTCACATTAAAGTCAAGTTCTCCAGTCAGTTGACCAATAAATGTTATTTTGTAAGGTGTCGATACTTCAGTGATATCAGCATTGATGACCTAGTTTCTCACATACCCACTTTTTTAAATCACCATATTGGTGGTCACTATTTCACATACTCTGGGATGGTACTAATACTATGTACTTAATATCATGGAGATTTTTATGAAAGTCAAATGAAAGTGGACTTTTCATTTAATGAAAAATACTGGGAAAAAATATTATTATTACATATTCAAACATATTCAGTTTCTAAACATATACATAAAAAATTCACTGTTCATTAAATAACATTTTAAATTTAAAAAATCAAAGAAAACTAAGCATTTTTGTTGTTTAAACTGCTAAATATCATTAAGTCACTGAAGTCTTTGGAGAAGAAAGTTATAGAAAGTGAAGATAAAAATAATGGAATACTACATTAAGAAGCATTAGATCAGAGGACTGATTTTTGTAAATGGCTTTTTATCTTTTTCCCACAAAAGAGGTTAGTAGGGAAGCCATTTATGTAACAAGAAGTAATGTACAGTTCTAACACAGAAAATAATCAAGAGATAGGAGACCAAATGGAATAAACAGAGTAACTAACCAAGTGACAAAATTTTAAAGTTGACCACAGTCATATAGATGTTAAAACTAAAGAGGACTAAAAAAGTTTTAAAGACCTGAAGGAAATAAAGTTGAATTAAGAACTTGTTATATAGTTTAATATAAACTATACATGAGGCAAAGTATATTGACAGATATAATTTTTAACTACTGTGGTTTAACTAATTAGTTTGGCTCAGAAAAATAATAGTCAACATAGTAAAAATCTGTCTCAGGTGTGCATCAGTATTCAAACATTTAAACATGCTTCTGACAGTTAAAAAAAAAAAAAAAAAGAATCTTACTGAATTGTTTCTACAATTATACTTTCTGCAATCCAGTCTATTAAAGGTCTTCACGGTACAGAGATGGTATATCATGCATATATTAAAGCATGAACCTGAATACTGAAATTTTAAGAGATGATTCAGAGTGACTAATAAGGGTAAATGTGGAGCTGGGGTGAGGAGAAGCTTGGAGAACTAGTCCTGGGCCTATGTTCACAGAATCACAGAATCATACATTGGTTGAAGTTGGACTGGACCTCTGGAGGTCATCTGATCCAACTGGCCAGCTCAAGCAGGGCCACCTAAAACCAGTTGTCCAGGACAATGTCCAACTTTTGAATATCTCCAAGAATGCAGACTCCACAGCCTCCCTGGGCAACATATTCATGTTTGTTTGTTCCAGGATTCAACTGAAGCAATCAGTCTGCGGTCTTCTGTGCACTCTAGGGGCTTTTCACAATTTCTGAGGCCGAATTACCTGATCCCAGTCCTTTCAGCAGGCTTTCAAACCTGCCTGACTTGCTAGATTAAATATGAGCCCACACTGTTTATTTGTTAACTCTCTTCTTGGTCCCATTTGGCCTTTTCTTATTAAAACAAAATGCAGGTGTTCTTCAGATGACCAGCTCCTAGAAGGCACTGTGAACAAGAACATATCTAGATGATTCTTTCTTTCCTATAAAATCCTCCAGTACTGGCCTCTGATCTTACATCCTCAAGGACAATCATGGACCTTCATGTCACATACCGGAGTGTGCAATATATCCCTCAGGTTCATGCTCATCTGATGGGCTGCAAAAGAAAAAAAAAAAAAAAATAAAAGTGACCACAACTTTTCAAACATATTGAACAGGTACAAAAATGGACAAAAATACTCACATTGTCCTAGAGATATGAGTCCACTTGGGACAAAGATGAAATTGAGGCCCAGGTGTTATACAGTGTGCAGCCAAACTGTCAGTTTTAGAAGGAATTATGCTCAAGAAATCTGGCTGTGGGCTAGTCTATAGCCTTGGCTTTGAAACTGTATTTTTTTGTCACAAAGATCTTGTTTAGCAGTACAGACAAAGAAAGCAATTCCCTAGTTTGGTAGCACCAGTTTGGATCTGGAAATTTTACAGCTCTAAGTATTTTTTTCTTCATTTCATTGCCTCCTATTCTTGGTTATGTCACATGCAGACAGCCTGTTTAATTTGCACTGCTGTGAAAACATAATGTATTGGATGATATACCTAAGACTGCATAGGATGACAGAACTAGGAATCAAATCTATGTCTCCAAAACTCCAGTTTACCCCTCTTAGCCACTTTTTGTCCCTAAAAAAAAAAAAAAAAAAAAAAAAAAAAAAAACCTAGAGCAAAAAATTTGGGATTNATAATTTGTGATTTGGATGTCATGCACAACTTCTGAAATAAAAACTTTAAAGACTTTGCAATCCTAGAAACTTATGTTCCCAACATCTCTCCCCAAAAAATCTCTTGTTCTTTAAAATCTGGTTTGAAAATGTTCTTTTTCCAGTGTTGTCAAAAGGTCATAATTTACGACCTTTTTGACTACAAAAGGGATACGTTGGTTTAGTCGCTTAGTTTGTTCAGCTTGGAGAAGAGAAGTATGAGGAGTGACCCCATTGCAGCCAACAACATCCTCAATGTGTGTTGTATTGGGAGAGGTGCTGATCTACTCTCTCTGGTGACCAGCAATAGGACACAAGGAAATAGAATGAAGCTACATTAGGGGAAGTTCAGATTGGACATTGGGAAAAGATTCTTCACTGAGAGGGTGGTTGGTCACTGGGACAGGCTCTCTAGGGAAGTGGTCATGGCATCAAGCTTGTCAGAGTTCAAGAAGCATCTGAATGACACTCTTAGTCATATCATTTATTTTTAGATAGTCTTGCGAGAAGCAGGGAGTTGGACTCTGTGATTCAACTTCTGAATACCTTCCAAAATGAGACATTACATAGAATCACAGAATCATAGAATTTCCTAGGTTGGAATGGACCTTTCAGATTGTCTAGTTCAACCATCAACGTAACTCTGACAAAAACCATCACTAAACCATGTATCTAAGCACTATGTCTACCCGTCTTTTAAGAACCTCCAGGGAACCTTAACCACTGCCCTGGGCAGCCTGTTCCAATGCTTAATAACGCTTTCAGTGTAAAAATTTTTCCTAATATCCAGTCTAAACCTCCTCTGGCGCAACTTGAGGCTTCTTCCTCTTACCTATAGCCTTTTGGATATAATTCTATGACTCCAAACTTGTAGGCATGGAAATTTTGTAAACTGACAAGTGCACAGAATTTCATGCTCATGACATTCAAGCTGATTATAGGTACTGAGATAAATAAAGGGGAAGGAGTTTGTCTGAGACAGTTGAGAACCAAACATATAAGAAAAACAGTTCTGTATTTTTAAAAAGGAAATTGAAAAGGAACAGTAGTATCTACAGCAGCCTTAAAATGTTGATTACTCCATGAGAAAATAACAATCCCTTTATTAAATGTGTAGTGAATGTTTTAAACATGTTTTATTTCATATACTAAATAAATCATTTTTTGATCTGGATCTACTGTAGTGTACGGCGCTCGTAAGATCTCATGGTGTCACGGAAAGTTAGGAGCACGGAACCTCCCCTAGGTGTGACGACAGAGAAGAGGTGGTAACGAAGGTTGTAAAGTATATAAGGTAGTGCGAGCCTGCAATAAACACCATTTGTAGCATCCTCATATTGGTGTCAGTGCTCTTTGGCCCAGAGACGGGCAGTAGTGTCTCTGTGCCGTCTCAGCGGAAGGAGGTCGGTTGCTGTTCGTGCAACAATATACTGAAGTCTAGTTTACTATGCAGTTGTGTGTCTTGTCTGATTGACTTCTTAACCAAATTACTTTGTCATTGACTCTTAGCCCTGCATATACCCACAATCTCTATTTGCAGTGTACTCTGTCAGAATCATGCAGGCTGCTGTGTTCAGCTATGAAACTAGAAAGATCATAAGGTATTAGGGGTTTTTCTCCTTTATCTACCCATCTGCTATAAAAATTCTAATAATGTAAATATCCAAGAGACATCAGTTTTTCTGTCACATTAGATTGAAATCAGTCAGTGTGTCCAAAAGCTATGGTTAAGAACGATGGTNCAAGAAATCTGTCCAAAACTGCTATTTTCCTTGTGTTTTCTCTAATATTTAACTAGATGTAATCATATAGTACATAGCTGGGATATTGTTGAGGTCTCTCATCTTCCCAAAACATATTTTTATGAAATTTGTAGAAAAGTAATAATTTTTGAGACTTCTACATCTCTGTCAACGCAGATGTTATACACAAAGATTAAAAATTACAACTGTACAGCACAGAAATATCAACTAAAATGATCAAGATTATGTCTGTGCAAAATTTCAAAAGCTATGGACACACACATAGAAACAAGCAAGCATAAATTAAATTGCTTCTGAAAGTCCAAACTAAGAACACACAACTGTATATATATTAGTATAGCATATACTAATATGTATATAGTAGTATATATATTAGTTATATCAGTGGACCTCATTACACTTTTTACTAATTTTCTATTGGATAGGTAAAGTTTAACTGAAAACATGAACAATTATTACTTGAAGTAGTCTAAAGACAACATTTTAGCTTACTGCTAAAGTAAGTTTCTTTCTCTGTAATATTATATATCATTTATTAAGACCATCATTTGCTCCCAACAGAGAAAAATACTGTAAATAAGAAAAAAAAAAGTTGAGGTACATTACTAGGACAGAAAATGAAGGTCACCGCTCCCTCTGTGTAAACAAGTCTTTAAAACCAGCTGCACCTCACATACAGTGATGTATATATTTATTTCTTTTTAATGGGAACTTTTATTAATATTGTTCCTCTGAAGCTTCTGCAATTCTGATTTATGGGGAGCTAGATGGGAAACAACCTTTACAGTGCCATTAGTTTTGACAAGTACTTATCTGCTTGGCAAGCATAAGATATTTGTTGACATCAGTGGTGTTTCCAGAAATCAAGTAAATAGCATACGATCACTCCAAAGTTAGACCACGCACAAAAATCTAACCTTTTAAATAGAATAAAGAAAAATGTATTGTTGCTTGACAAGAAGTCCCAGAAGGGCACAAATGCCAAGATTTACAGATGAATCCAAATTTTCAACAGATCATAAACTGAATAAGGTACACTTGGAACTATAGCAGTATGTAGCGAAAAAAGTACATAACAGTGCAAACACGTATGCAAAAGAGGGTTTTTAACAAGATATCTTGGAACAAAAGTGAAAGAAGGTCAGCCTAAATCATACTATTCAGGTTTCCAGCTGCAGAAAATGATCACAATGAAATACTTTTGTCTAAAATTTATGACATGACCTTGTATACAAATATGACGTTTTACTGCAGGATGTTCCTTTGCTATTAGTTGGATTTGTTCTGGTGTAAATTGCTTCAAAGTTATTTTTCCATGAATATTTATTTCACATTCATTTACTCTCAGCATAACAATTGCAGGATATGAAAATATAAAATTTTCCATTTGCTTCTTTAAAGGGGAAGTAAGTAACATTAGTTTAATAATTAAATATATATATATATATATGATTTACAGCAAATTTTAAATTTTATCAACAATGAGAAACAACTTGAAATAATACACAAAACTTCAGCTACCTTGCCCAAGATTAGTGTTATTAGTGGACCTGTAACATAGTTTCCCTGTGTTTCCATTTGATACCAGAAAAAAATTACATCTTCAGCTGCAAGATCTTACAGGTACTTTAGTAGTCATTAAATTAATACTTTTCCCAACTTATTCTTGCAAAAAATAAGGAATGTCTTAAAAAAATGATCAATAAGAAAACAAACAACAAAACCCCAAAAAACCAAGCCAACAAAAAAATCCACCGATTGCCAAGAGAAACAACTTGGAATATATATTTTTTTTCTTCTGGCTTTACTTTTCTTGCTCTTTCGGAAGTCCCAATATCATGTACCAGCTCTAGCAATCATGCTTAGGAATTAGAAGTTAGAGTGTCTTGTAGAATAGGTTTTAGAATGTCATACAGCAGCTATTCTCTATGCTGCCTCATAAACAGGATTTAAAGGATTAAGTCAGGCTATGAACTTACGTATATAGTTCCCCATTGCTATAATAAACTAATAAATAAATGCTATCTCTGCACAGTCAGAATGCAGATAGCAGCATAACATGGGATCTGGTCATCTTACCAATGAGGAGGAGAGCCTGGAAGAAAGCCTCTCATCTTGTGTGACCTCATCTGGGGCAAGTGGATGTTAGGACTTGTTCTCTGGATATTTTCACTATAGCATGAAATTTGCCTGACTGCGGATGTAATATGGCATAAGCACTTAAATAGCTCATCCAAATAAGCATAGTGCCCTTGAAGCATGGTTATAATTTACACCCACTGTACATCTAGGCAGCTGGCACAGACTGTCCACAATTTGTTATTATGATTGTTTTTATTGTTATCCAAATGCCAAAAATTTGTTTAGTATTTCGCAAAACAAAAGTATGCAGGATTGTATTCAGAGCTGTATTTTCACATATGCAACCAAATAGTTGGAAGAGAAAATACACAGATTCATTTCAAAAGTACAGTTTCAAATTTTTCCACTGTGGCTTGAATCATTAAGTAGAGTCTACTTTTCTGAAAAGAACACAGTAATATGTTATTAGATTAGACATTTTAAAGGTGGTATGAAGGATCATGTATTCTGTGAGGAAAACAAGGAAAACATGGTAGTGTTGTTTCAAGTGTTAGCTAAAGTTAACATTAACATTACCATCTTTTAATTTATTGCTGTATCATGATACCCCAGGCAAATCTGAATATTCAGTCAGGCATCTCACAACTCCTCAAGAAATTGCCAGTCCCTGCCCTTTTGAAGATAACGTCTCTGTTAAAGATATGATGGAGCATGCGCATGTACATAACAAAATCACACAGAGCCTCAGAATGGCTGAGGTAGAAAGGCACTTCTCATGATCGCCTGGTTCAAATCTATGCTCAGTCAGATTCATAAGGTCTCTTAGAGCCAATCTGATTCCAGTCAAGTCTGAATACCACCATGGATGGAGACTCCACAACCTCTCTGAGCAATCTTCCAGTATCTGATAACCTTCAAAGTAAAATCTTTTTTTTTTTCTTACTTTTCAGTGCATTTTACTGTATTTCATCTTGTGCCCCATTACTCTTGTTTTCACTGGGCACCACTGCAGACTTGTTTTACTTCAGGATGCCCCACGTCTTTTCTGCAAATCTGCTTTCCAGGTTGACATAGCATTATTATTCCCCAGGAGGAGGCATTTTGTTTTGTTGAACTTCATCAAATTACTCTCCGCCTATTTCTCCAGCCTCTTGAAGTCCATGTGAATGGCAGCATCTTCCACAACCTATGTTGTGCCAAATTTGTTGTACCTATGTTGTACCAGATTTGAATCTCATCTGTCTACTTGATGTGGGTGTGCTTGGTTCTTCCATCCAGGCCATAAACAAAGATGTCAAAAGGTCCTGGCCCCAGTATTGACCCCTGGGTACGCCACTAGTGACTGGAGTCCCTGTGGTCTTAATCTACTGAACAGCCCTCTGAAATCAGCGGTTCAAGCTCACTTTCAATCTACCTCACTGTCCACTTTTCCAGTCCATACTTCATCAGTTTTTCTACGAGTCTGTTACTGGGACATATTGATAAAAGACGTACTAATGTCAAGATAAGCAACATCTACTACTGTCCCCTCAGCCATCAACACAGGTAGTTTCTTCTAGAAGACTACCAGTTCAGCCAGAAATTATTTCCCCTTTGTAAATCCATGCTGATTCCTCCCCATCAGTTTCTTGTCCTTCATGTGTTTAGAAATGGTTTCAATGCTTAGTTGCTCAAACATCTTTCAAGAGAGCACACCGAGGCTGACTGTACCTCCCAAAATCCTCCATCATAGGTGTGGTATTTGCTTTCTCTCAGTCTTCAGGAGCTTCCTCTGATTGCCATGACCTTTCGAAAATAATCGAGAGTCTCCTCACAGCGACATCAGCCAGATCCCTCAACACTTGCAGGTACCATGGATTTATATATGTTCAGTTTTTTTAAATATTCCCTAATCTGATCCTCCTCCATTGATGGTAAATCTGTCTTGTTCCAGATATTCCCGTTGGTGTCAGGTGTTTGGGACTGTTTGATGATACATGGGATACCTAGGATACATGTCTGGCAGAGGTTAATAATCTATATTATGTGTCAGGAGCTACTTAGCTAAGGGCATAAAGGAATTTTACACCTATGTTACTTCAGGGAATAACTTTTTTAATGCTATCTAATTGTGTGGTGTACAAACCATGTAAAAAAGTGCTTAAACACTTAACACTGTAAAAAAATCCCATAATTTCTTTAAAGTGAAAATACCTGCTTAGGCAACTATCATAATCCAAGAGGTGATTAAGGAGGATTATTTATGACTTTGTCTTGGGCTAGAAAGGGCTTTTCAATGTATTTACATTAAAAGTTGTTACTTAGTTGTCACAATGCACTTAAGCTGAGAAGGCTTCATCAGCTTTCACAGGCATTCTTGGTTTGGCAAGATTATTCAACTGAGACTTCAAATCCATTTAAAGTTTTGCCATCATTGAATGCATTAAGTGGAATTTCATTCATTTGTAAATATTGATGGGAAATTAAACACATGCAAAAATAGATGATTAAAAAAACCCCACCATAGCTCTTTAAGAGTGATAGTTTTAGAGAAATAATAAAAAAAAAAGTGTGAAGTTTTTTGGATGGCCTACATTAACATTTCAGTAATGACAAAGCACACTGCTTTACATACAAACGCCTGGAAAAGTGTAATAAGAGTCTTCCTGAATTGTTCAGCCTTTAAGCTACTCTCGGAAAAAAATGTATTCATTCCAATTCTAACAAAAAAGCAAAAGGATGTATTTGGTCTAGGTGCCCAGGTGCTGGCAATGGAGGAGCTGCAGGGCAGCCACTGCGAGGAGTGGCCGTGGCTGCCCTGAGCCGGACACAGCCGATTCCAGCCAGCTCCAACCGACCCACCGCAGGGCACGGCTGAACCCTGCAGCCAAGGTGGTGGCATCTCAGGGAACACAGATTTAAGAAAGAGCAGAAAATGGCACACAGGCAGTGAGGAGTGAAGAAAAACGTGTGAGAAACGGCCGGGCAGACACCAAGGAGAGGCAAGGAGAGAGTGCAGTTTAAGGTTATCTAAACTCAGTAACAAATTGTTTATTTTACTCTGGTTATAACTGAAGGGATATATATAACTGAAAGCAGCTATATGTCGGCATTCACCAAGCTTTTTTTTCTTTTTTTCTATCATAATCAATGTTTAAATGGAAAATACAGAAAGCTGTTTAATTATATGTCCTACACTATTGGTTGTTGTATGCTCTATGGAGATATGGAAAGAAGGAATATTGTGATAGAGATTGCTTGACAATAATCTCAACAAGTCAGGGACTTGCTTTTACCTCTGAACTGTCTCTGATGACCATGAGTAAAGTAATAATATCTTTCCATATCTTATAATAGAATATAAATATGCTTTTTATTTTTTAATACAAAACTTCTGCATCTAAGTATGAAAAGAACCTTATAGATACTAAATAGAATGATGACAATGATTCTGTATGCACGGTGAACTCCTAATCCTATGGAAATTACAAGAGGCAGTGAGAATAAAGAGGATCTTTATTGTCTGTTCTGCCCAGTAGATTCTTCTGGAACAAATTTCCTGTCCTGGAGTCTTTGAGTACTTCTATTCTACAAGCATTTACAAGGATCAATAGCTGACTTCTCTTGCTTACCTAATAGCTGTAAACACGGTGGAAACAGCAGACAATGAAGAAAGAAGTGACTGTACAGTTTCCTTCAGCCTTCAGATGAGACAGGCAGCAAAGAAGGAAATCACAGAAAAGGTTACTGAATAGAGAATTGCATAAACAAGTAGGTGGGAATTGAGAAGAAGGGGAAAATCAACCCGAAACACAAGTAGTAAGTAAACTTTTTGAGACTACCTACAAAACATATTCTCTTGCACTCAGATACCAAATCTTGGGCTATATTTTATAATGAAAAAAGTTGCAAAAAATTATTGTAGTTAATTAAATACAGAATATTTTTGGGAACTAGAAATCTGTCATTTCATTTTCTTACCCCAGTAGATTTGAACACAGATATAGTATAGGACAACCATCCTAACAGGATTTAAAGTTAATGTTTCTCTCTCTGATCTGCACAATTGGGTGTAATTGACATTCAAATTAACTAGTACAATGAGGACAGGTTTATAAGCAGACACTGAAAATATCTTATTCCAGAATACCCAACTGACTTAAATCAAGCATAATCCTCTGGGATATGACTGACAAGCATTACCACACTAAATCACGTGGAGGATATGATTTCGTTCAGCTAATTTTAGGTTTATACGGTGCAAGGGTACGATTCAGCTGCCTGAACATAAGCCTCTAAAATACTCTCAGTCTGAAGTAGAAGTCATTTGGCAATTTGAAGAAATCTTTAGGCACCACTGATTGCAACAACTAAAACATCAGTTCAGTTGCCCACAATGGGCACCTAGAATTTTTTGAAACATCATAGGCTATCCTGTCCTGACTACCCCCAGCAGTGTGGTGAGTTACCACTCACTTGGTCACTCCTCTTCTTCACTGGAATGAGGACAGGGAAAAAGAAGAGGAAGAGCAATAATGAAAAAGCTCATGGGCCAAGATAAAGACAGGGAGATTGCTTACCAACTACCATGGCAGGTAAAAGGGGCCACATACCTTTCTAATTGGTTCAGAGATGCCAGCTCAGCTGAGGGGTTCAGCGGTGTCCTGCAATGGGTCTGTTTCAGCTGACTGGAACCAGCTGTGTCTGTCAAGGGGCAGACACCTCTGCTCCTCACAGAGACCACCCTGGCAGCGTCTCCCTACCCTGTCAAAACATTGACAATGCAAGCAATTACTGCAGAAGATCAAATTTTCCCCTGATATTCAGTTATAAATGCCATCTCCTTTGGGGTATCTTGGATACTTTAGAACATCTCAATGAGACTGGACACCTATGTAAAGGTAACTGAAACAAGCCCTTGATCTCCAGCAAATGTAATGACACTACTCACATGTAGATTTTTACATTATAGTTCTCTAATGTTAAGAGAAAAAAGAAAACTTGCAGCATTTCTCATTGCCTCATTAGACCATAACATCAAAAAGTCAAGGATGCCACCAACTAATCTTGTAAACAAACCTTGAAAACAAAATACGAGTGCTGCTAGTCTGCTCATTCACCACTGCTCTGTTTTTCTTTCAGAGAACAGTGGGCAGTACAGGGAGTATGTAGCTCACGGACATTTAGTCTTAAGCTCATAAAAGGCTCTAAATTGTCTAGAGGAACACCATTTAGACAACATTTTGGTCACCTTTTACTGTTTGAACCTGTGAACCAGCATCTCCCTCTTTATTGCTTAAATTCTAAATTCAGGACAAGACTGTGTAGTTAAACTCACAATATTCACAGAAAGCACCAGAGTACTTTAAATGGTGAAAACTTGTTCTTTCAAAAAATAGTTGAAGAATTAATTGACATTATCTTTTCTTTTCAATGAGTCCTTAAAATCTCTATCTTCACTCCTGATATTAGCTCACCAATCTCTCCTCCTTTACACTGAGTGTTGTCTTTTAACTGCAGAATTTAAGAACAAAAAAATAAATAAAAAAAAAGAAAGGTAGGACTATGAACTGAAAACAATATTTAATTTCCATATTTTTTGAGAAGAGAATAGAAAATAACTTTGTGTTAGGAGCTACATGCTCAAATTGACAACAATTTACATCACTACTTTTAATTTAGTCCCTCAAGAGTCACAGATGGGGGGTGGGGTTTGGGATTTTTTTTTCAATCCAAATAATCCTACATATAATAAGGATTAAGAAGCAATTTTAAACCACATACCTGTGTGCTCTTAAATAGCTTGTATGCTATCCAATCACTCTAGACTCCTTCTTTGGGCAGAAACACAAACATCTATTGACTCAGTATGCCTACGGTGTGAATTACTCTTTGGAGATATCTTTCTTACTTGTCTGACAAAAAAGGGTTGCCTAGCATAAGTAGGTTCCAAACAAAGTGAATCAGCTCAGGTTGGGATTCATGCTCTTAAGCTGATACACTGAGACCTTTATCTTAGGAAAAGTTGAGCTCTCTGTGTCAGGTTGCCTATTTCTCCAGAGAGATCAAAAACTCTGGGGGCACTTAGTTCAAACACTGGAAAACAAACAGCATCTATACTTGCTTGGTTTCCTCCCCTGCTGTCTGGGTGAGACAAACCCGCAGGACAACATGTTGCCCAACAAACATATATTAATATTATATTTGTGAAAATTAAGGTACATTAAGAAGCTGTTCATTAATAGCTTTTAGGAGGCTGTAATATAGTGAGCGGATTGAACTGCAGAAATACAGAAGGATTCCCATAGTAAGTGTTTAAAATAAGGCAAAATGCAGGCAAGCACTAACGTGTAGGCAATTCAGTGTGTGGACTCTGCCATTGTTTGCACTTATTTTCTTACTCAGTGTAAAAGCTGCCAAGCATAGTGTCATAGCAGACTAACTACTTCACTACGCATCACATCTCACCTTTCTAGGACTGCTTGAAATAACTCAGTTTTAAACACATTCTGCTACATGTTGGTGCTGCCAATGTCTGAAACAACCAAAATGAAGGCAAACTAATAAGCTCAAATGGAAAAAGGAAGTTTATACTAAGTGGAAGAATGGCCTAATCCCTTGGGAGGACTATAAGAATGCCGCCAGAGCGTGCAGGGATGAAACGAGGAAAGCCAAGGCTGCCTTAGAATTCAACCTGGCAAGGGATGTCAAGCTCAACAGGAAGGGCTTCTTCAAGTACATTGGAAGAAAAAGGAAGACCAGAGAAGCTGTGGGACCACTGTTGACCGACACAGGAGCCATGGTGACGGAGGATGCGGAGAAGGCGGAGTTATTGAATGCCTTCTTTGCCTCGGTCTTTACTGCTCAGCCCAGCCCTCAAGAGCCCCAGGCCTTGGGGAAAGTAACAGGGAAAGAGGAAGACTTCCCCTGGGTGGAGGAGGATCAAGTGAGGGATCAGTTAGGTCAATTAGACATTCAGAAGTCCATGGGCCCTGATGGGATACACCCAAGGGTGCTGAAGGAGCTGG
>VXBO01008361.1:32253-48492 GCA_013400135.1 Rhinoptilus africanus
AAAAAAAGCATCTGTACAGGAAATATTTTTATTCTGACTCTAAAAGTTGTTTCTAGACATCTCCTGGTGTCAGGCCATTCTGAGATGTTTTGTACACTTTTACATTTGTGTCAATACAAAGTCTTTAAACCAACAAACTCCATTCCTGTACATAATGAGTAGGGGTTTTTGAGCGTTTTTTAATGCACAACCTGTATCTAGAAGATGACAGCAAGCAGCTTTGTCTATGATCTTAAATTGTCACCTACTGAAATGATGTAAGACCAAGCAGAGACCTGTAGCTTTTTTCCTTACTCATTTAGAACAAATTACCTAGGTTAAAAATCATCCCCTGAACCAACAGGTATTACACACCTAACTACCTTTATGAATCTAAGGCCCAGTCTCTACCTCTGCAAGTTTCAAATACAGCAGAACATTATGTTGCCAAGATGTCTGTTAAATATTTATCAGCTTATAAATGTGTAACATAGAAGGAAAAAATCAAACATTTCTTTATTCTTTTTCTCAAGTTTTCTATTTAATGGCTAAAGAGTAATAACAATAGTTTTTTGTCTTGTAGTTTCCCTTAAAAAACCTGCTTTGTTAAACATCCAACAAAGATTCTTCTCTTGTCCTCACATAAAATCGTCAGATGCAAGGGATTGTTGTTCTTGCGACAAAAAGGACCTGTCTAATAAATCACTTGGAAATTCCATCTTTTACTACAGATTCCAAAACAACAGATGGCAGCCTTTTCAGATAAAAACTCTCACAGCTATCTTACTGGAAATAGTGAAGAGATCTGCTTTTCCACGTTGTTAAAAATGGAATCAGAAATGAATTAAATAAAGCCAACTTTAAGTACGCTAGAGTTTAATTCCAGCTTAAAAGTGGATCAAATCAAAGTTAGAAAAATTTATGGAATTAAGGGGGATGATAACGTCTTATAGAAAAATTACATGACAGAAGCAGGAAATAAATTACTATACTGAAAGATTAAAGAAAGACTGTATTATATATGAGGATAGTATAATATTTAGAATACTGCTGAATTGACGTGAGTTAGAATACTGGAGAACTCATCATTACAACTGCTAGAACAGAATTTTCACCTTACATTCCGCTGTCCCAGAACATTCAGTTCAAGAAGACAAGCAAGAACTTTTACCCTAGGATATTGTAATAAAAAGGTTACAGCCCTTTTTATATTCCTTGTTCTGATGTTGAGTTTAAGATTCTGTCGCAACATTTGAAGGTAGGACAGAGGTGAGTCCGAATGCATAATGTCCCAATGCAAGAAGACACTGTCAAACTACATTCTTGCATTCAGGCACGCCATTTAAAGCAGAATTTTTTTCAGATGTAAGACAGGTTGAGTAGCGGGCATTCCAAATCGTTGCAATGCAATGAAATATTTGTTACTGAACCCTAATCTATATTTAGTGCATTGAACATGAGTATTAGATCATTGTATTACTCATCACTACAGTAACAAGATTGAAGTTTTGCATTTAAATCCTTCCCTGCATGTTGTTTTCTTTGTTTACGCTTTTTCTCTGAGTCTTTTAATTGATGTTGAAACTACAAAAGTGCATGCGTATCTTATATTGACTGTGGTCACAATATTGATTAGCATTACATGATTATATAAGGTATTATCTTGCACATTCTATTGATTATTTTTGTGTGTATTTACATTTTTTCAGGGAGAATATGTTTCACACAAAAGCAGTAGCTGAAGGAGTTTTTTTATGAAACATAATTGGACAGTTAGAATAGCATATACAAAATGTAGGGAGTTTACACCAGTTTTGAAGGGTTGCTCTGCTGTAGCAGTTTTTTCAATGGTAATACTGGAAAATGAAAAAAAAAAAAAGTTACATATGTTAGAATATATTAAGGGGAAAAAAATTAAATTTGAAATTGAAATAAGTTCTGCATTTCTTCTTCAAAGCTATTTTAAAATGTTGATTCTAATGATACTGGGAACATTTATTCCTTTTTGCAAGTAAATCTCAGTTTGCACTCCTAGGTTATTTAGGGATTACTGTTGAAAAGTCTTTAAATATTTATTTGTATCACACTCATGAACCATATGCAGTGCATTTCCCCCCTGTATTTGACCACACAAGTATTTATCCATAGAAGGTAAATATACTCCAAAATTTTTATTATTCCAGATCATAAATTACCTTTTAAGTTTTCAAGTACATAGACTTTAAGGCCATTAGCAAATAGCTGATTATCTCATCTTTTACTGATTAATAAAAAGTACAATTGAGTATAAAATAATAAGACTCTCCAGAATGGCACGAGTGAACCCTGTAATTCTTTCTTTTAACTTCTGCTTTACCCATTCTTATGAGGAAGCTCTGAGGACTGCAGTCTATTTTAAAACATTCTTGACTGAATCAGGGCTTGAAGTTATATGACTATCCTGTTAAAATATCTTTAACTGAAATTCATTTTCACTTCTAGTTCCACAATACAGAAAGTATTAATCTGTTAATTATAAATTTATAATAACTACATTGTATGTTCTACAGCATGGCTGCAGAAGTAAGAGCATATATCTGGCAGGTTACACTCAATATTTTTATATGCATTTTTGAGTAATAAATAAGATTTATTAAAGATGTTTACTGCATATTCAGAATTCCCATAATTTGCTGCTATGCATAACTGTTTTTATTAGAGTCAAATAACACTTTATACAAGTAAGCACTGTTGTGTTTTATGTTCAACGAATGGAAAGCAAGCAAACAATAAAGAAGACCCCTGTCTACTCCCAGAATATCATGAACCAAAATGTAAGAAGAAGGAAATACAAAAAGGCAAGCAAAAAGTTTGTAAAAACTGAGAAGGAAATTTTAGTATAATAGTAGACAGTAGACTGTAGTAGACAGTTAAATTTGTATACAATTGATTTTTGCATTTTTGGATTTCAAAGGAGTGAGATCATTCTAGACGTTTACGAGGTGCCTCCTTCACTGTTAAGGGCAGCATGAAAACAAAATTGTGGATGCTACTTAAAATCTAACTGAACAATGACAGCTGGAATTACTGTTAAAGAAGAAGTCAGTAATTTTTTTGTGACTTTTGAAGGGGAGGATAGGAATAACAGTCTTGTATTCATTTCAATTCTATGTATTGTATAAAGAGAAGCCAAAGGAGGGATGTACTGCTATTGTTAGCATTGGTTATTATATTGCAATTTTCACTTTGTTTCCATAAATTCTGCTAGAAGCAAGAACTTCCATTCAAATGAATGCAATACTTTGTGTAATTGTAAGTAATATCTACCTTGCCATACCTCTGTAGCAAAGTTAAGGAAAATTGAATGAAATGGCTGCAGAAGGTTGTATTTTCTTGTTCTCCCACTACTGGGACTGCTCAGCAAGAAAAGAAATGTGAGGATGTCAGACCCTTTTTCTCATTAGCCTACTGAGAAACAGATGTGAAAGGGTTCAGTTGGTTAATTTTTCAGCCAGCAGGCATTGTTACAATTTTACTAGCAGGCGTAGAAAATAACAATGAAAAAAATTAATAACTGTACATCAGCTCTGTTAGCTAGAAGGTTATCAGTATGCTGGGGTGATCAGCAATACACTTTCACAGGAAACTGATGGAGTAAGTAATTTGGGGGTTATTTTATTGCAGTAAATTCAGAGGAATCAAATTAAAAATAGTAACTTTTTTCCACAAGATGGACTTTTTTAAAAATAAAAAAATATTTGACCGTGTTCTATGTTAATTAATGGTGCTACTGGAATGTTCTTACTCTCCAAATAAACAAAATAGAACAAAATAAAGCATATTCAAACAAATAAGTCACTTCAATAGGAACTTAAGTACGTTTATATTTACTGAGTTGTGAAAATCATGAAGAAGATTTAGGAAATTGGTTCTGATTCTTCTGTTTCAAACCTAACTAAGTTCTATTAGAGTTGCTTTAAAACCTCTAAAACCAGAAATTAGTTTTGGTTTGAAGCTTTGTTTTGAAGTGTATAATAATATTCTAAATTTCAAGGCTTAACAATTGATTTCTGGAGATTTCTGCACATTTCTGCACATTTGGTCCCATGTTATAAGGAATCATGGAATCACAGAGTCACAGCATTTCAGATCTCTAGAGGTCATCTAGTCCCACTCCCATGCTAAAGCAGGATTGCCTAGAGCATATTACTCAGGACCCCAGACGGGTCTTGAAAGTCTCCAGAGAAGGGGACTCCACAACCTCCCTGGGCAGCCTGTTCCAGTGCTCTGCCACCCTCACCGTAAAGAAGTTTTTTCTCAGATTCGATCGGAACTTCCTATGTTCCAGCTTGTGCCCATTACACCTCGTCCTGTTACTGGGAACCAATGAAAAGAGCCTGGCTCCATCCTCCTTGAACCCACCCTTTAGATGCTTGTAAACATTAATTAGGTTTCCCCTCAACCTTCTCTTCTTTAGGCGAAAGAGTCCCAGCGCTCTCAGCCTTTCCTCGAAAGGGAGATGCTCCAATCCCTCAGTCATCTTTATTGCCCTACACTGGACTCTTTCCAGTAGTTCCCTGTCTCTCTTGAACTGGGGAGCCCGGAACTGGAGAGAGTATTCTAGTTGTGGCCTCACCAGTGCAGAGTAGAGGGGGAGAATGACCTCCCTCGACCTGCTGGCCACACTCTTACTTATGCAGCCCAGAATTCCATTTGCCTTCTTGGCGATAGGGGCACACTGCTTACTCAGGGATAATTTACTGTCTACCAAGACGCCCGGATCGTTTTCTTCAGAACTGCTTTCCAGCAGGTCCACCCCTACCCAATATTAGTGCCTGACATTCTTCCTCCCCAGGTGCAGGACCCTACACTTGTCCTTGCTGAACCTCACTAGGTTCTTCTCTGCCCAGCTCTCCAGCCTGTCTAGGTCACACTGGATGGCAGCACGGCCCTCTGAGGTGTCAGCCACCCCACACAGTTTGGTATCATCAGCAAACTTGCTGAGGATACACTCTGTCCCCTTGTCCAAGTCACTGATGAATATGTTAAACAATACTGGTCCAAGTATTGGTACACACACATTTTAGGAAACTGCAGAATATGACTATAGTCTCTGGACAGGAAGATCAGCTGGAGCCAGTGGTAGATCTTGTCAAGTTCATAACCTCCAGCTTTCTTTGTGCTCAATTAAAGACTTAAAGGGGAAAGAGGAAGGAATCTTGATGCATTGTTATGTCTCATCCCAATAAGGTCAGGGCATGTATTCAGACCAGATCAGAGAACCTGAAGCTATTCTAAGACAGCAGTAGGGAACTACCCTGTGTTTATCAGTTCCAAAGATGAAGATGACTCTTTGTTCACTTTGAAATTATTATATTTCTTTGCTAAAACTTTGGATTCACAAGTAAATCTGAAAATAGTTTTTTTCTATGAAATTAGGTACAGCAATGAGTCTTTTCATAGCTTGAAAATACAGAATGCTGAGAATAATAATGTGCAGCAATTATGTAGGGCAGTACTTCAAAGCATTTTATTAACATTTCATCCACTTCTAGAATTACTTTTACATCCTCTACCAGCATTAAAAAATAATAATAAAACCTGTACCTATTAAATTACATATTCTCAATTTGCTCATCCATTAAATGGTGCTGAAATAGAAATACCTAATACATAGGAAAAATTAAAAGAACCATTCAAAAAAATTAAAATAAAATCCACATCCTTAACCTGGCTATACTGAAGACTTGATGAACTATTTTGAAATTCAACGAACTTAGATTCTAGTAAACCAGCTAAATAAATGCACTGTAAAGCTAAGGAACTGTTATTTTGAAAAAGTGAACTGTAAAATACTAAGTACACTAAAGCACAGTGTAATATGCTTTGTGTAATTGATCCAGGGTAATTAGTTCGATGTGACCAACTTCAAAATCATGAGGCAAACAGATCTAAACTAAGAATAAATCTGGAGAAGCTATAGAGTGAATAAATAATTTGCCTCCAGATATTACTTGTGGTAGTATTTTATAATCTTTCAAAGGAAAAAGAGGAGGTGGAAAATTGAAAGCAAAAGTTCCATGACAGAAAAAACAAGGTATGACATTAACTTACAGGTAAGTATTTGGGTTTTTTCCTAGATAAAAAATTTTAGTCAGCGCTACAGAGATTAAATATGTGATTTTTTTTTACCAAATTTTTTTCTGAATATATTTAAGTTAACATCCGTAAATGATATGAAACAATATGACTACACAGTTCAGTGGGACAATACAACCCTGATACTCAGCATCTTGCACAAAATTCTGAGTGCACTGTTGTTGTCTGAATTAAATACAGAGTTTGGTTTTAACCATCTTTTTCATGGATTACATGAACTATTTTTTAGGGGTCTTTAAGTTTTTGTTTGCTTTTAATACTAATTGATTTTCCTGGTTGCTTTCCTTACTTTTAGTTAAATCCCCGGCCAAGTAATTATGATGATCTAATTAAGATGTTCTAGTTAATCTTTATCTGTAGTAGTTGTTTTCTTTATGAAGGTACTTTATCTATGAAGGATTTAATCATTTGTAGACTCTGCTTCCTCCCATATAATCTTCCTCCAGACTACTTTTCCTTTAGATTTAGGATCTTAAAGTACTGAAGTAATTTATCGTTTCTGTTACCCATTCTTCAAAGACCAGCAATTGTGTTCTCACATCAAAATGCCCACTCTGTTAAGACAGCAGATTCCTGGGGTTTTGCAAATGGAACTTTGGTGAAAAATTTTGGAAGGATTCAGTGGTTAATTGTATTTTAAGTGTATATTCAGCAAGATTCAAAGTTTCTTAGGTCTGAAATAGGTTTATAATCACAGTAGTGGGTTAAAAAAATTGCTTTTTAAACTGGACATTAATATAATTTAATGACTTTTTTATTTGATATTTTTATAGTACAAGAATGATTGTGACAACTTTGTAAATGTTGTGTTTCTGTTTCCACATGGAAAACCCATAAAGTAAAAGAAGCAAATAGCATTCAGTAGAATAATTATTGAGAATTTCAAGTCTATATCACTGGCTAATTCATAAAACAGAGTACTACCTCTGCCAAACAATCTGTTACTGCAGTTTGATCGAGTGGGTGGCCAGGGTTGGGACAAGTACAGTGTTGTGTAAACATTAGTTAGAACTTGGGTTGCCTTTTGATCTAAACTATCTGGTCCAATAAGACTCAATGTAATTCAAGGAATGGTATGCAGAGACTCTTGCTTATACTTACTGCTGTAACAACCAAAGTCAGCTCAGTTTGTTGTGTCCCCCGTTGGAGGGTCAGAAGCAGAAAAGTGTAGAGAGGTCGCACCTGTGGGGAGGAGCAGACAGGACAGGTAATCGAAAGCTGACCAACAAGGTATTCCATCCTATCTGCCCCATGCTCAGTATAAAATCTCAGGGATCAAAGGGTCAGCCCCCTTTCTTCAATGGCTGTCATATGAGGAGGACCTGGTCCGTTATCTGCTTTTGATCCCGATCCATGTATTCCTGAATCCAGATCTGGAATCCAGTTCCAGTCCATCACTGAGTCCAGTCTTGGACGTTTCCAGTGCCTGCTGGTGGTGTGATCATCATCCTGGCAGCTTGATATGGTTTTGTATATATTTAATTATTTTCTTTTTAAAATTCTGTTATGGATTTATTAATATTTTCATTAAAGTAGTTTAGGATTATTTCCTAAATTCATAAGTCTCTTTCTCTCTCTTCCTCCTGTCCTTGGAAAGAGAGGTCAGGAAGAGCATCTGTCATTCGTTTCAGTGGCCAGTCCGTCCCAAATCATTAGCCTGAGTACGGGGGAGAGTTTCTTGGGACAGTCATTTAACAGTGTGGATCTAGCCTCATTTACGCATTCTCCCATAAGAACTACTTCTATACCATTTTTTGACATAACAAAAATGCTTGCATTTTGAGGACAGAGACTTTATGTTACAGAAATGCTGAAAGCCACAATGAATTAGAAAGGGTAACTGTTACCTGCAGCAAAACTGATTCACTTAAAATTATCAGTATTGACACATTATTCTGCAAATTCTTCTGACAATAGAAGTATCTAACCATACTAAAAAAAAAATAATAAAAAAAAATCTTTAAAAGCTGTCATTGCATCAGATACTTCTGTGTGTTATATGAATCATTATGCATGTGTAATGATGGTTTTCCTATGGTAAACTAAGAAAAATTATATGAAAAAAAAAATAACTTACTTCTGAAATCGATCATTCTATCATTCGTTACCTCACTTGTCTTTTTTTCCCCATGGGTTATGAAAATTAAACATCAGTATAAGATTCCCTTTCTAAGTTTCACCTACGTGAGCCCTCTTACTGATATTATTTGGTCTTAAACTCAAAACAATATGGAATATGAATGTATATGTCATCAGATCTTAAGGCTAGAATTCTCAGTTTATTAGTTTACTTCTACAGACTATTTGAGTCCTCCAGTTTTCTGAAAAATAAAGACATAGGAAAGAATTTTGTTCATTTTCATGTTCAGGGAGCCATTATTAAGAAATATAGAGGGAAATTAAACTTCAGACTATATATACTTAATACTGATGTCTAAATGTGTCCACGCAGGTGCCCTAGGGTATCACCTTAATCCCCTAAAAGTGTTAGAGATGAGGACTGGTCTTTTGTAAGTCGTTAGCCATAACTGTCAGTTCTGTTAGGATGTTTCAAATACCAAGAGGCAAATAGAACATAGTCAAGAAGTCATGACTCAGTTACTGAAACATAAGAGTCCTGAGAAGCCTTAAAATAGGCAATCCATGCTCCATGAGGCTGGAAGGTAAGGAACAGGATCTGTGTAAGATATGAACCTCTTAAACAACCATCCGGAGTTACGCAGATTAGTCTAGTGCTTTTAAAATGACACTAGTTTCCTAAGTTCAGGCAACTGAACAACACTTACCAATGTTCCAAACAGTGTTACAAAACTAAGCGTAGATGACTGAATCAAGCCTTGAAGAACGTGAAGACCTCCTCTGCTGACTCAATGCAGGGACTTGATTCAGCTTCTTAACCGTAAACACGTATGAGATTTGAAATATCTTAGAGTATCTGAACTGTTCTTCAGGTACCACTCCAGTGAGACAGGGATCACCTACAGGTCTAACAGCTTTAAGCAAAGGTTCTGGTACCTTATGGCATTCAGGGTTGCTTTTGTGTTTAGATCATGAATCAAGTCCTCTTAGGCTCTGCTGTCAGTAATGACAGCTCAGGTATCTAGCTGCCATGCAAAATTTGGCATCTATAGATTTAGATTTAAGTAGACATATTCTGTAGTTGAATACCACCCTTGGTGTTTTCCATACTGAATCCATGTACTTTTGAGGATATAGGATCTATTTTACTTCAGTAAAACGTAAGTTGCTGTGAGATTTTTTTTTTTTTAACTGTTGTATAAGATAATACTCACTATGAACAGCAAAAGCAGAATATGGTTAACTATTTTTTCGTTAACAATAATGTGTTTTTTTTTTTTTACAAAAAACAAGAATGTACAAAATAATTAAAATCCATTAGATATTCTTCCTTTACTCCCATAATACTGCAGTGTATAGTGTTGTATAATATAAAGACAGTATATAAAGCATTAAAGAAAGCTGATATGGATGACAGATAGTTTTGATATGTTGATTAACAGCAGTAGTACACTTATTGTAAACTTAGAACAAATTACACCACAATGTGCATGCATGTAAAGCCATGGACATGTTCACATGCCTACTGAAAAACCTTGTACCCAATCTGGAAGTGATACAAAGATGCAAAAAAATAGGAGGCAGTATTCCTCAGGTCAGAATGGCACAGTATCACACAATGCTTTCTTCGCTGGACAGACAAGATTGGCTTCACATTCAGGTAGTGTGATTTGGACGAGCCTTCTCTTCTGAAACCCCATGCAGTTGGGCAAGATCTACTGATCGTCTTCGCTTCACAGTTCTCAGAATTTTTACAGACACTTTTTGTGTTGCTAAAATAACTGGTCTTTTTCTATAGGCTTTTCTCTAAAAATCTCTCTATTTGTAGATATTAACAATTCAGTGAGAGCATGATTTTCATCCACATAAAATTATTCACAGTATTCATTTTTTCTTAATCTTAAATAGCCATTATTCAGAAAGGAAATTATCTGAAAATCAGAAAGTATGTCTTCAATTTAATCTTCTAGTCTTACAAAGATGAGGTTTAAATATGATTATGGAAAAATGAAACATGGGAGACAATTAATTTAACATATATACTATCAGATTACAAAGCTGTTTTCATAAATCTTTTCTGCCCGAGCAAAAAAAAAAAAAAGTAGAACTCTATGATGTGTGTTAATATAATTTTAATTCTGTTAGTGTCAGCCTTCATATGGTGTTAATAAACACTTATATTTATATAGTACATTCATAAGAATCCATTCCTTCACTAAGTTTTAGAGCTAAATTCAGTGTAAAAAGCCTCTCTCTTCTGTAGAATGGATAATATGCAGGGTAACAGAGGAAAAGTACTAGCTGAAATTACTGCAGGAATTTTACATTTGTATGCAATTACTGCATCATTTACACAGTAAATTTCCAAAAAGCTCCAGATGGTTTCTAGCTGGGCTTTAAGTGATTGGCATGTCAGACTGACAGACTGAAAGAAACCAGATCAGAAGCATCCCAGTCATGTTAAGGCATGGAACCCCTTTCAGTTAGTTGGGGTCAGCTGTCCCAGCTGTGTCTCCTGGCAACTTCTTGCTCAACAGCCTCCTACTTGCTGAGGGAGCAGAGTGGGAAAAAGAGAAGGCCTGTCCTGCAATAGCCAAAACATTGTGTGTTACCAACAAATCCAAAACACAGAACCATAGAACCATATGTGTTGCTCTGAAGAAAGTTAACTCCATCCCAGCCAGACAAACTACACTCATGTTTAGTTAAAATGAGAGGAAAATAATAAGCACAAATCACAGAGGACAGAACCAAAGAGAGTTGACTATGACAGGAATGGAATTTATCATATATAGTTTTAGTTGCCTGTTTAGACTCTTTAATCTAGAGAGAGACAACACCAAGGGAAAAATAATCACAGCCTACATATAACAGATGTTATGGCTTGGTCTCTGGAGTTGGGTATCTTTCTCCTTTTATTATACAGGTAGTCTAATAGAAGAATTCACCTAATCTAATATAGAAAACTAAGCTCCTGATGCTTTCTTTAAAGTCAATGGAGAGAAAAAATCACTGCCATGGAGTAAGAATTATACTTGTCTTAGATACTATTTTAAGAAGAGATGGATCACATCCTGGAAGAATTTATTTAACTGTTACATAAAATTTAGCTACGATAATTTAGACTTACACAATTAATTTGTATATGTTTGGAATTAGAAGAAATTGTTCCCACTCCAGACTATATTTCTATTTCAGATAGTTATCAAGCCCCAGTGTTCCTGCTTGCTCAGGATAATAACCTGCTAACCTAGTCTAAATAACTGGTGAATTGATGGAAGAAAAATCCCAGTTCATTAGTACTACATCTGAAATACAATGACTTGACTTCGCAGTAACGGAAGCGCATATTTAAGAGCAAGAGATCATCCATAAATTACTGAAACACATGCACGTATTTTTGCAAAATCTTTCTGTTATAGCAAACTTCTCTATAGAAAAATCAGTGTAGTTTTCCACAGGAGGTATTTTTCAACCTTTTTTAGGAACAGATATGCAAACGAAACCTTTATCATGTCAGATCAATGGGATTTTTGCCTCTGACTTCTGAAAATCTACATGATTTCCATAAAGATGAGAAAACATCAGTTCAGAATTAAACTTGTGGGGGAGGGGAGGAATCTTTGTGAAGTATAATGCACGTCTGATGACCCTGACTGTCCTATATCATTAAATGACCAGGTTCATAGATGAGGGAGGAGTAGGCAATGTCTTTTTCTTCAGTTTTAGCAAGGTTTTTGACACTGTCTCGCACAATATCCTCCTATCAAAGTTAGTGCATTATGACAGGGTGTGTGAACAACCAGATAAACAATAAACTGGTTGGATGATCAGGCTCAGAAGGCTGTGGTTAACGGATTATTCACCGTACCTGGAGTTAACCAGAGGAGTACTGAGTCTGCACGTGTGGGTCTGTACTGACAAGCTGGAGGAAGGAAAGGATATTAAACTCAACGAGGGCAAACGCTGAGTCCTGTCCCTCGGAAGGGAGACCCTGGCATTGTCACAGGCTTGGGGACTGAGGGAGTGGGGCACAGGACTGATGAAAACTGCTGGGGCAGTGGGGAGAGTGAGCTGAAAATGAGCAAGCAGTGCGTCCTATCAGCAGAGATGACCAACAGCAACTGGGACTGTGTTAACTGGATTATTGCTGGAAATTAATGGAAGTGATGATCACCCTCTATTCAGCATTCATTAGACCACCTCTGTAATAAATCATCCACTTCGGGCCTGCTGAGTACAGAAAAGTCATAAATAAACTGGAGCAAGTTCAGCAGAGGGCTACCAGGATGTTCAGGGCTGGAGCACTTGTCCAGGGGTTGACAGACAGGGGCTCATTCAGCCCAGGGAAGAGGTAGCTTCAAAGGGACCTAAAACCAGATCCTCAGTAACTAGAGAGGGGGTGATAGAGGAGACAGATCCAGGCTATTAACAGCCGTTCATTGTGGGAGGATTAGAGGAAACAGGCATAAGGTGAAACAAGAGAGTATAAGGAGAAACTTTTTGTCCTATGAGGACAGTCAGGCAGTGGGTCATGTAACCTATGCAGATTGTGCAGTCTCCAGCTTTGGAGGTTTTCTAGATCTGACTGGAGAAATGCCCTGGCTAAGTTAGTTTGATCTCACAGGTGAACCTGCTTGGAGCAGGAGATTGGCCTCGATTTTTCCCAAGCCAAGTTATCTTATTATCCTATGAAATACTTTTATTTGCTTCTTTAGGCACAGCTGTTAATAGAGTATCTCTGGAGATTTTTAATAGCATCCAGAGGAAATGTTTATATGTGCGTAATTACTAGTAATTTTCTGCCTCTCCTTAGAGAGAAAGACTGTAAAATATTTTTGAAAGACAGAAGCTGTTATATCTTTCTATTGAGTAAAAGTTATTACAATGAATATCATTATTCCTCTTCAAATGAATTACTTGCTAAAAAGGTTACCCTTGAGAATATCTGAGGGGTTTTTACGATATTTGATGAAGTGGTTTTATATTTTTACTTATAGTAGTCCAAAACCAAGCAAAACTGCTAATGAAGCCATAACTTCCCCAGACTATGTTTTTACACCATTACTTTTCTGTAAATTTCATGCTGTGTTTTGAGTTATTGTACAACAATTTTGGGCATAATTGAAGTGAACTTGAAGATTCAACTCTTTTCAAAGTAGATGACTGCTTAACATCATAAAATCATGGAATAGTTTGGGTTGGAAGGGACTTTTAAAGGTCATCTAGCCCAACCTTCCGACAATGATCAGGGACATCTTCAACTAGAACAGGTTCTCAGAGCCTCATCCAACCTGAATGTTTCCAGGGATGGACCATTGACCACCTCTCTGGGTAACCTTGTCCAGTGTTTCACCACCCTCGTTGTAAAAAAAATTTCTTCCTTCTGTCTAGTCTAATTCTAACATCTTTTAGTTCAAAACCATTACTGCTTGTCCTACCACAAACACTTAATACATTTGTAATAAGTCATGTTAAAAGTCCCCAGCCTAGTATGGGTAGTTGTAAGAGTAATCTAGCTACAAGAATATATATTGCAGATGCCTAAAATGAGCTGATATGATTACAATCTGAATGTTTTTCTGTTCTTGAAAATTTAGTAGCAATGAAGAGCACACAGCTCAGTGGCGAAATTGGGAAAGACTTTAGGATGAGTTTCAGAGAGTTTCTAGATCTGTTACATGTAGCATACTTTTAGTTATGATCTGATCTTGGGAAAAAAAAGGGACTGAGTGGTTTGAGGAAGCTTACAAAGTTCTGTAGGTAGATATATTTGAAAAAGATAACCTAAAAGATAGACTTTACTCAAGAATACCCTCTGTCACCTATTATCTTCTAAGTTTCTTCATGAGAATTTTTTTGTGTGACATTCGCAGCACTTCTGAAATTAAAACTAAGCAAGGACAGTCATTTCCCATAATGTGAATCATCCAGTACAATGATGCTCTGATTCAGTTTTTCCCTTTTGTGACACATGTCAATTAATAAAATATGTAGTTAATAATATTTAGAATAATCATATAATGACACTTTATTGTAGATATTCTGCAAGCTGTTTTGTTTTTGTTGTTTTTTCAATAAATTACACAATTAAAATAGCTTTCTAAAGACTAAAAGCTTACAAAGTTAGAATATTTGAGGAAAATCTTAGCATCTTTTCCTAATATTAAGCTGTTATCTAAGGAAAATTAAGAAACAAGAAATTGACAATAGCACAAGTTTGCAAACCCTATCCACTTTCTCAACATAGATACATGAGTGCATCTTGCAGTATTTCACACTCTTTTTTTTCTAAATGAAAGCCTTGCAAACCGTTAGTCTTAATGGATTAAATATATCAGATACGTCAAATGAAAATTAAAAAGCTGAAAATAAGTTTTGTATCTAGTTTCACTATATTCACATTATAACAAGACATAAGGGCCTTAGATTTTATTGCTTTTGCTCATATGTGTTAGCACTACAGAAATGTAGTTTTGCCAATCCTAATATGCAACCCACACCATAGCAATGTAATATCTGTACTTCTTGAGCTTAACATCATTAATGAGGGTAATAAAATTATTTCATGCATATCTTTTGATTCTAATGACACAAACCCAACCAATCATCATCTTGAAAACATCAGCATTAAATATCATGTAATTAGATAAACTATTTATCTTTCCTTACAGCTTTGAACTGCTATCAGGCAGTTAAAATAGATTTGCATGTAAATTTATACAGCTTCAATAATTTTAGTATGTTAATTTGTTTAAAGGTTGTGAAAGAAAATAATGAAGACTGGGAAACTGGATATTGTGAAACCTGGCTGATTTGTTTCTTTTAATAATATTAATGATTCAAAATAGTTTTGTGAGAAGCTGAGGTATGACAGATTCCTGATTATTTCTATCAGATCTCATATATTATATAACAACCTTAAGAAGAACTGTGAGTTAATTGCTAAGATATCTTAAACAAAGGATATATTACATTTTTACTCAAAAAGTATTACTGAAGGATATTCCATCCACTACTCCTTTTACATAAAATATTTGAAAAATACAAATAGTGCACAGCTCTTTTTAAAGCAGCTACAGCTAGGACGGTTCAACATTCTTACACGGATTCTATAGATTACCATCAGTTTTATTCTAATTCTGAGATTAATTTCCCTAAGACATGTGGAATAATGAAATAAGGATCCTCATTCATGCAACTGTCCAATATATTATTCTACTATTTAAAATATAATTAATCTTTAAAATAAATCCATCATTGTACAAAAAACGAGCTTTGAAGGAGAAGTATCTGCCAAATGAATCCCACTAAAAATGTTTAAGAAAGTTATTATAAAATCACTTGAAATCACAGCTGACAGAATTGACAACTATGGAAAACTGGATAAATTTTAAACCTCATAAATTTGACTAAGAAATAATGAGAAGTGGTTGATATAATATCGAATAAAAAGAATTTAATTGAAAATCTATTTAAATCTCACTTTGATTGCTTAATTCCCTAGTTGGATTTGACCTTTAAATTCTGTGTCAGTTTGATTGTTTGTTATTCCACTATATAGGAATAATTTTTAATATATTCATTCCTTCTGTACATCTAAGATCCTTGTTCTTTGGGTTTTTTTTTTTCCTAAGGTGAAAAGTCATTATTATGTGCATATAGTCAGAGCTGCATATAAATCATTATTGCTTCTAGTATGAATATCAGACCCTTTCACCCTAGCTACAGGCTGAAAATTTGAATACAAGGTTAGTGCATATTGTGATGGTAAAACTAGACAAACTTGAAACCAAGTACTGTTCTTTTATATGAAGTATATAAAGTTTGTTTCATTTCGTTGTTTTGGTTTTTTTTTTTCCTAACATGTCTTTGTGCTGTTTATCTGGACCACACTCCCTTTTCTTATACTGTATGTGCCAGCATAGTTAACCTTTTGTATCTGTTAGGTAAGTTAACAAAAGTGAAGCTAGTGTTTTGGAAAAAAAACACCAAAATTATTAATGAAGAAAGTTATTTTTTGTTTTATTTTCTTTTTTAGTT
>VXBO01008361.1:48544-67514 GCA_013400135.1 Rhinoptilus africanus
TTTTTTGGTTTTTTTTTTTTTTTTTGCTTGGTTGGTTTGTGCTGTTTTGAGTTTTTTCAAATAATTGTCAGGTCAGAGTCTTGCAACCTTATTGCAAGCATTACCATACCCTTCATATTAATGTATCGACCTGAAACTCTTAACCATGTATGCTACAAAATACTCTCTCATTTGAGACAATGATTGCAGTGAGTGTTGATAATTAACTGAAGTGATTCATTTGCCCAGATGGTTATTTATGTGCACATTGTTCTCATTGAATATTTTATAATAGCTCATTTTGTTAAAACAGAAGTATTAATGATACTTTCGTACAATGAAAAAAGACTAAACTATTTAATAGATGAGGGCGTCTCAAATAATTTGCGTAGTCCCTATTGCAGTTCTGAGGCTGTATCTAATGAAGTGCAAAGGTCCCAAGAAAAGGACTAAAGGAAAGCTGAGATGTCCAAAACTGCAATTCAAAAATTTCCTATATGAAAAACTGAAAATTTTTAGAAAGTGCGTTAATCTGTTGGGGCATAATTCACAAAATCCTCTTTAATGTCAGAACTCAACAGATACAGAGAGTTCTAGCTATGACTAGATCTTCTAGGGGTCTTTTTAAATCATTGCTCACTTTATTCCAGAGCCCAGTAGGGATGTAGGAAGTAAGCCTCTAACAAATACCTTTAGATGGACTTAGTTATTGTTAATTACTATTAGTTAGCGGCCTCTGTTTAATGGTATTTGCTGTTATATCGTATAACAGCTCAAGGAGCTACAGAAGTGTCCAATAAGTGTAAAATGAATATCCATAGCTCTTCAGTCTGAAGGATTTGCACATACATCTATACCTTGATCTCCTAATCACCATAAAAACTTGTAAATTCCCAACTCTACTTGAACACTGTATCTTTAAAAAATTACTAAACTAGAGATAGAAAGCAATTAGTGTATTCAAGTGGAAAAAGAACATCTAGTCTTCTGTCATTTGTTTCTGATGTTATTGCTATTTTATTGTATTTATCTACTATGTAATGTGTATTACAAAAATAAGATTGAGAATAGATAAGAAGAAGCATGCCTGATACTTTCCAGATCAATGCCATGAACATAGGAATACTCAGTTTTGCAACTTCTTTTTTTGTTCTTTTTTTATTTTTCATTAGAGAAAAGGAGATTTTGTAAATTGACAGGTAAAAATCAAAAAGAAAATTCAAAAGGGAATTTATGAAAGGATGATCAAATCCATGAAAAACATTAAAATAAAGCAGCATAACAAATAAGTTAAACAGATGACATCCCATAAGAAGTTAAACCAATGATAAAGATGTAAAAGGAGTACTCATGCATTAGAAGACTGCAACAAATGTATTCTCAGTCAGCTCTATGCTCTCATTGAATTTTATGTTGGGATGTTCTGACAGATTTTTGAATCTGTTCCAGAAGACAAGCCAGAGAATCTAAAAAAAAAAAGAAAACTAAAAAACCCCAGCCAAACAAACAAAAGTGACCAACCCAAAAAACCCCTCACAAATAAACAAACAAAAAAAAATTGCATGAAATATTAGACTAAATAGAGAAATTACAAGGTAGTATGTCATCGGGGCTGCACCGTATTCACATAGGAGATCTGAAAGATTTTGAACATGAAATTCTACTACAGATCATAGAATCATAGAAGCATAGAATAGTTTTGGTTGGAGAGGACCTTTATAGGCCATCTAGTCCAATCACAACTGCAACGAACAGGGATGTCTTCAACCAGATCAGGTTGCTCAGATATCTCTCCAACCTGACCTTGTAGGTTTCCAGGGATGGGGCATGACCACCTCTCTGGGTAACTTGTTCTATTGTTTTGTCTTTTTTTTTTTTCCCTTCTGTCTATTCTAAATCTACTCTCTTTTAGTTTAAAACCGTTACCCCTTGTCCTATAGCAACAGGCTCTGCTAAAAAGTCTGTCCCTAACTTTCTTATGAGCTCCCTTTAAGTACTGAAAGGCCTCAATAACGAGGCCAAATCAGACCCACTCCAACAGGTCCATGTTTTTCCTGGGCTGAGGTCTCCAGAACTGGATGCAGTACTGCTGGTAGGGTCTCACCAGAGCAGAGTAGAGGGGCAAAACAGCCCTCCCATGAACTGCTGACTGTGTGTCTTTTGATGTAGCACAGGATACGGTTGGCTTTCTAGGCTGCAAGTGTGCATTGCAGCTCATTTCCAGTTTTTCATCCATCAGTACCCCCAAGTGCTTCTTGGCAGGGCTACTCTCTATCCCTTCATTCCCCAGCTTGTATTGATACCAGGGGCTGACCAGACCTTGTGCAGGTCCTTGCACTTGGCCTTGTTGAACCTTATGAGGTTCACATCTGTCCGCATCTCAAGCTTGTCCAGGTCCCCCTGGAAAGCATCCCATGCCCTGGAAATGTCGACTGAACCACTCACTTTAGTGTCATCTGCAAACTTTCTGAGAGTGCACTCAATCTCACTGATTGTCACTGATGAAGATATTAAACAGGATCCCTGAGGAACACCATTCATCACTGATCTCCATCTGGACATGTAGCCATTGACCACTACCCTCTGGAAGTGACCATCGAACCAATTCCTCATCCACCAAAGAGTCCATCCATCAAATTCATCTCTCGCCAACTTACAGAGAAGGATGTTGTGGGGGCTCATGTCAAAGGTCTTACACAAGTCCAGATAGATGACATCTGTAGCTCTTCTCTTGTTCACTGATGTAGTCACTCTGTCATAGAAGGCCGTGGCCTTCTATGTTTGGACAGGCTGGACTTGCTCTTAGTGAGGCCAGTGCAAGAAGGGTGCAGTGTTTTTTAGATTTTACTGAGTTTTGGGTTTCCTGTCTTGCTTACATCTGTTCTGTGTTCAGTTTGCATTTTTTCCATGATTTGATGTCTTCAGGTGCTTTAGTACAAGGACAGAATTCCCTTTGTTCTTTATATGGAGAGTATTGATACCTAATTCTTCCCTTTCAATTTAATTTCACAAAACAAGTTAAAATAAAGGAAGGAATCATTTGAACTCATCAATCTAAATATATCTGAGATTCTTAAGTTTTAAAAAAATTAGTTACCTTCAGCTTTCCAGTTACCTAATATGGAAAAAGGCACACCACTTACAATCTAAATGGCTTTCTGCTATTCCCTATATCCCCACATTGGATACAAGCATGATGACTGTGCTTCTGTTTTGCTGATTTGTCCCTATCTTTCTTATCCATATTGAGGGTCTAATGTTACAGTGAATCCTAAGATTATTTATTTATAGGGAAAGGAAGGAAATTGATGGGAAGGGAACTATATTTTGTGTACTTACAGGAATTTAGGGAAGTTACTGCATAGTGTTACTTTAAGAAACAATAATGAACTCTATTATACTCTTCGGAACATATGATCCTCAGCATGAAACATTAGCTTCATGGAGATCATTGGAATTGTTAAAGCTAAATTCAACAGTATTTACCTAACTGTATTCAGGAAAATGCAAAGAAAAGGAGAAACTGGCACAAAGAACAGGTAATATTTTTTGGTTCAAAATCTGCCTCTTTACATTCTGACATAAACTCTTAGCCAGAGGTTTGGGGACTGTATAATCCTGTTTGGCCAAGCTTTGTCTCACCCCATACAACATGCTCCTTGCTAGGAATTAATATTCAGTGGTATTAGAGGCAGATTTACCAGTCAGGAGAAGAGGAAGGCAGCTCTCACTTAGCCACACCTAATAAAGTAAATGCCCACTTACTTCATGTGATACAGTTCACCTTCGTTGCATTTGCTCCTTCACCGGGTTGGGCCTGAAACCACCTGTTCTGCTGTGTGTGTGTTTTCCTTAACGATATCTATCAGCATAAGTTTGAATAAACTTATATTACCATTAGCTTCAATATTCACGGAAGGAAAACACCTAAAGTGTTCTAATAAAGTAGTGTATTTTAGGGAAAATTCCAGAACTTTTTTTTTTTTTTGCTTTACAATTGCATTTCTTGGGTTAAATTTATCTTGGTACAGAACTGCATCTAAATTACAGCCAAAGCTGCTCACAGTCTCCACTAGTCGTGACATCCAGTGTGTCTGGCAAGTCTGAGGGGGTAATGAAACCAAGCACCATCAACAAATCCTTTGACCAGATTCAAAAAATTCCCCTACCTGGCAATATGACAATACCAACATTAGTAGAAGAATAATGCAAGATATCAGATTGATCAATTAGGCATAACTGCTGTGAAGAAAACAGGAACTTGTACAACTCAGCAGTGCTTGCTTCAGTCTTGTAAAGCCAATCTATGTAGGACTCCAATTATGCTATTATTTATAGGTAACTGATCATTCTCCAAATAGTTTAAGGTTGTGATCTCTGTGTAAAGTTAATTGATTTTCCTGTAGGGGGTTCTTTTTTCTTTCATCTGATCCATCAATGTACATTTTTTTTAGATGATCTAGTCATCAGTGAACCATTAATTGGCGTGTTTTTTTTTTCTTCAGATGCGGATTAATGTTTTTAGGATATGGTTCTTTCTGAGTGATAAAGTATGATTATCAAGTTTTCCTTGTGACAGTCTTGATCATGCATACATTCTTATTTATTATTCCCAGATTTCAGAAACGGAAGTAAGATAACAAAATGAAAAGCACACCCACAGCCACAGCCACATATAGACACAGATATATATGTAATTACCCTCCAACTTCTTGTTAGTGACATCTTAATATCAATCTAACTTTGTCATAATCAGTAGCAACTATCAAACTTGTTTAATTCAGTTTGTTGCACATCTGTATTTTCCCTTGTCCAATAATAACATATGATATTGAAAATGCAGGTGATCATTCCCACAAGATAAAGAAAAAATATATTAAAAAAATACATGATGTATATACTGTTTGACTACCACCACCTTTCTTCATGACACATAACATATGTTAAATCAGTCTCAAATTTCTAATGGTAATCAGTAGTTGATTTGATAGGAACATACAAAAGAAAACAACTCTGATTCTGTATGCCTTATTAACACTACCATCCACTTAATTTTTAGAAATGACACAGTGCTTTCTAGTTAAGCTGAATTGAATAAAATATTGGGACTTTATCTCAGTTTTTCCTTATATAAAATTATTACTACCAAATCAGATTACTAAGGTATTTTAAATACTGCACAGCCATAGTATTTCCTTATCCCTGAAGCTTCGCAAGTATGATATCTGTAAGTAACTCCGAGGCAGAGGCAATGATACTCATGATTTTAAAAGTAAATGGATCTAAACTGACAACTGATTTCACAGAATTGATGAAAGTGGTGGCCACTGAATATAAATCCTGTTGACACAACTATCACATTTTAAAAGACTGAGCTCAGAACGTACAAACAGAAATCACAGCATGTGACTGTTTCTTTACAAATGGTGAAACTCATCCAAGCAAGCTGCATTAGTTATGAAGAGTAGTTTTACAAATGACTGTGCCATGTTATCAGAAATCTAATCCCTGGGGTGACAACCAACATGACTTGTAGTTTAAATAGACTCAAGTAAAGACTGAGGCTGAGTGAGTCTGATTTAATCATACTTATCTTTGAAAAATAATAAAATTGGATTAAATGTTCCCTTCTTTTCCCTTGTGTTTGTACGTTTGTTCATCTGAATATTTCAGAATGAAAGAAGTCATGCAAAGGACAGTACTGCATCATTTTTGGCCCACGTTTCAAGGAATAAGAGAAATGAAAGGCTGTCACATGCCATCAAGATTTGTACTTTTCTCCATTCATGTTCCTTACCAAAGTGAAAGGCCAAAGAGTGAAAATACATTTTTAATTGAATTTCAAAACTATACAGCCTAATAAAGTCAGTGAAGTGCATACAAATCATATTATCCAATGCTTCTAGAAGCTTTAACTCATTTTGCCTTACAGCTAAAGAAAAATGTGTGCTCATCGTAGGAGTAATAAACATGGGTAATTATGCATAATTATAGAGATTAAGTTCCAATTAAGGTTCACTTTCTGTAATAATCCTATCCGAAAGTCTTTTAAGGTTTTTGGTGGCACTAATGAAGACCAAGGTAACTCAAGGTAGTAAGGATTCTTATGATTATAGGCAAAAAATGATTGTAGATTTGAGTGGTTTGAATGCATTGACATACCTTAACAGCATTAAGTTTTAAAGTGCATATTTCCTTTTGCTTCAGAACTTTTAATGTTTCCCTGTAGCATCATCATAGATCAGAAGAATACTTTTTATATCATACAGAAACATTCTGATAGCCATATTGAAAGAGGGTTTCTTTCTCGTTTTGCATTTAATAGAAGAAAATTATGCATGTTTGCATCTCAGTCATTTGTACATTTGCCAGTTCTGCTGTGCTAAAAACAGAATTCCAAATCTTGTTCCACCTAAATTCCTTTATGTTGTTGCATATTCATTACTTTAATGAGCTTGAAATATGCAACACCTTATTTTATTAATAAGGAAAATAAGCTTAAATTAAGAAAATACAAATTAATACAATTAACATTTCTATGTGATACTCTGCAGAAATAGTTACATAGTAATAAGAATCTATGGAGAATATAAATATCACTGAACTTGTCATTATATAATTTCACATACATTGGACTTTTTCTAATTTTATTTGATAAACAAGAAGCTTATTATAGCAATACATGCAGTGCTTTAAATTAATAGTCTTGTACAACTCCAAGTGAAATCTTATCCTAACTTTTACTTTTAAAATTCCTGAAGACAGTGTCTTGACTACAGAAGACTCTGGCTTCAAGGATAGCTTGGGAGGTAGTCAGGGCTGCATGAATTGATATAACTACAAATGATGTGGGAAAATAAATGTTCATTCAAGGCAGCTGCAGGCAGTAGTTTTGCAGTTTAATAAAAATAAAGAACAGGAATTAACATGCATTAATATAAAATATTTTTATGTAGTAAAATGAGTTTAGCTCAAAAATAACCAGAAAATAATTATACACTATGGCTATTGGTAGGAAGAAGTCTTGTTATTGGTGTCAGTATGACTCACTTAGTAGACTGTGCTCCTTAAGGCTGCATACCTATAAATGAAAATGAAATCTGAAGTCCTACTAAAGTAGAATTTACCCACTAACAACAATAACAACAATGTAGGGAATCCAATACTCGCTAAGATAACAAAGTTATTTGCTAATGTCTTCAGAACTGTATTCCATGGCTGCAAATTTAGAATCCAAATAGTTTGATCCATCTTTCGTAAAGCAGCTTCAAATGACAGTTCATAGGTAGTTTTGATACTATACTTGACTGAAAGTTTAAGCTTTTGTAATCACAAGGTCTTGCAATTTTTTCAGTAAAGGGGAGGTTATTCTATTACTTACAAGTACAGAAGGTATAGCACTAGGCATGAGCCTATTCTTCCTATTACTTTGTATTGTTATCTAGCTGATTTGGGACGTAAAATGTTGGTATTTATCAGATACTAAGGAAAAAAGCAGAAAAAGTGTTGTGTCAGTGTTTTCAAGTATTTATACACGTAATTCTTTCCATTTTGAATTAAAATAAAAATGAATTTTCATATAAAATGGAAATTTCAGGGAGAAAAGATTGCTCAGCATAAATCAAAATATAGAATCATAAAACCATAGAATCATCGAATGGTTCGGGTTGGATGGGATCTTAAAGACCATCTAGTTCCAACCCTCTTGCCATGGGCTAGGACACCTCCCACTAGACCTGGCTGCTCAAAGCCCCATCCAGCCTGGCCGTGAACACTTCCAGGGATGGGGCATCCACAGCTTTCCTGGGCAACCTGTTCCAGTACCTCACTACCCTCACAGTAAAGAATGTCCTCCTAATATCCAATCTAAATCTACCCTCTTTCAGTTTGAAATCATTAACCCTAGTCCTGTCATTACACTCCCTGATAAAGAGTCCCTCCCCATTGTTCCTGTAAGCCCCCTTCAGGTACTGGAAGGCTGCTATAATGTGGTCAGGTTTAGATGATTTAATGTATTTAATTTTGTATCTATGCATATGTAAGTACATACCTATGTACAACTTTTTGAAGTTTTATTTATATGTGCATATATGTAATTTGATACTTATAAGTATTTTATACGTAATTGTTTAATACTATTTTTTTTAATAGCATAAACCAAGGTATTTTCTTGTGAAAACTTTAGATTGGACCATGGTACAAAAAAAAACCACAAAACCAACCCCCCAAAAAAAACAAAACCAAAAAGAAATTAATTGTAAAGTTAGATTTTCTTACAGTTATATGACACTGATACAGTCAATATCATACAGGGTCATATGATACAGATGAAATCAAAATCTATTACACATACAGCTATGGGTATAGGAAGGTATTCTGGCTTTGCATCTCTGGGTATTATCTGTATTTAGCAGCAAGATATGACATTACCCTGTTACATCTGAAGCTAAACCCAAAAGGAACTTCAGACATGAATACTTTTGCCACTACAGAACACCAGGGCCTTCATAGATATGATAATGTAAATAAAGCCAGTATTGATACCATTATTCACAATGGAAATAATTAAGAGTTTTAGAATCAATATATTCACATCTGAATTTACATAATCCAGGTCACTAAAGATCTGAACTCAAAAGTTTGAGAGAGATTCATTTATTTTTGTACAAGTATGAATAATTTATCCTTTACTAATATGATCACTGATATAATGAAGAGGTTTTTTTTAAAAAAGCAACAACATATTGCTTGCTTATTTGCCAGTAATATTCAGGTTCAGAGGAAATTTATTTTTTTTCCCCACTCATTCCCTTACTGATTTCTCCTGGCACCACATCTATTTTAAAAGATCATCTCCAGGAGATTACAGCTTCTCCCTAACTACTGAAAACTGATAATTCAAAAAGGGTCCCTGGTGGGATATTGGTGCTCATCCTGAGTAAAACTCAGCCACTGTATGTTTCAGCAGATGGTTATGTCAGTGTGCAGTGAATAATGAAATTTCCACGGTGGGTTTTTTTGCTGCTCCGTCTCCAGAAACAGGTCAAATTATATCAGATACAGCAGTCAACCATTCTAGTTACTTATAATAGGAAAGATAATGATTATGATTGCTTAAAATAAATTCCTTTCATTCAAAGCAGTTATTGTTTGACCTTGTCCTTCAGGAATTGGAGTGCTGTGTCTAGCTCTGGAGTTCTCAACACAAGAAGGACATGGACCTGTTGGAATAGGTCCAGGGGAGGGCCGCAAAGATGATCAGGGGGCTGGAGCACCTATGCTACGAGGACAGGCTGAGAGAGTTGGGGTTGTTCAGCCTGGAGTAGAGAAGGCTCCGAGGAGACCTTATAGAAGCTTTCCAGTACTTAAAGGGGGCCTACAGGAAGGATGGGGAGGGACTCTTTATCAAGGAGTGTAATGATAGGACATGGGGTAACAGCCTCAAACTGAAAGAGCATAGATTTAGCTTGGATATCATGGAGAAATTCTTTACTATAAGGGTAGTGTGGCACTGGAACAGGTTGCCCAGGGAGGTTGTGGATGCCCTATCCCTGGAAGTGTTCAAAGCCAGGCTGGATGGAGCTTTGAGCAACCTGGTCTAGTGGGAGGTGTCCTTGGCCAGGACAGAGGGATTGGAACTAGATGATCTTTAAGGTCCCTTCCATTCTGTGACTCTGTAAAATATTTTTCTACCTATTGGCATAACTGTGTTAATATTTTCAGGTGTTTATGTGTAAATGTGTAACTTACAACATCTTGAAAGTTATTATAAAGTAACATAAATTCTTAAGTATATTCTAACTGTTAGCCAGGTGTAATTACCATCAAATGCAACATTTTTCATTTTGGAAGTACCTATGCAAATTTACATAAGGAATAGCCATAAAGATAAGAGGAATATTAAACATTGCTTTGCACTAGCAATAAAAAATAATGGTATGGTTTGAGGTTTCTCATTTAGCCAACTTGTGGTTAGAACCAGTGGGTTTATACTGTGAGAAAATTGGTCCGTGTACTCACCCTCTCCTTTCTTGCTTAATTCAGAGATAATTTTGATTCTTACAACTTTGAATTTTTCCAGTTTTAACAATGTAATTGTTTGAAATTATAGTACAAACTTAAGGATGAGAAAAATCTTCTGCCACATTGCTATTGGAAAAATGAAGTTAAAAACTCTATGCCATCAGCTGAACACCACATATAATAGGTCTTGAAAGAGTGAAACACATAGAAGCTGTTTATCAGCCAGAGAGATGCAAAATAAACTGAACATAAATTCACTGTTGTTCTTGAGGTATGGTGCTGAATTTGCATATTTCCTTTAGCCACTAATTCATAGTGCACTGGCACAAAGAAAAAAGAAATTAACTAGTGAGAAAGAACAAATGGAGGAAAGCAGGAAACAGTATTGAGATTACATTAATTTATTCACAGTCAATATTATGCATTGGATAAATCTGCTAGGATCCAATGTCTTCTTAAAGGAAAACTTTGTTTCCTTCATTATAGTGGTAGCTATTTTTATACATAACACAGAAGTTCTTGTCACAATTATGAGCCTCTCATCACAGGAAATGATTGTGGCATAGTGTCACTCAGTGATGTAGAAAAGGAAGTATGAAAAGGACTGTAAAAGTCTAAGGGCATACAGCATTTTTTTATGAAATGTTATGTAGGAAATGACCTGGTCTGGTGTTACTGTTGCTGGTGTATCATCTTGTGTATTTTTTAATAAAAGCCATGAGGAGTTCCGTTTCTGTTCAAAGTGTCCTAGGACTTTTTATCACCTTGGTATTCCATTGATGCTGTTTTGCAGCTAAGAGCTCAAAAGAGTTGTTTGGTGGATTATGCTCAGTCAGGCATGTCCTTAGGGTGCCCTCCAAGCACTTTCTTGAGTCATCATGATTTATTTTTTAATTATTTATTTTTTAAAGCATGTGATCTTCATCCATCTAAACCATCATTTCTATTACTCACAATGATAGAGAGTGTTGAGGGATGGCGAGTATAAAAAATCCTTTTGCTGGGCCCTGAAATATAACCATTATATCTATTATATCTATTTTAGATCAGTAATAGATTCAAGATCCCCAGGTTAGAGATCTGTGTGGGATTCCATCAGCTACTATAGCCAGCTACAATAGATAGCAATGTACAATTTAGAACAAGATGTGATAGTGCTAAAAAGGAACTAAAAAACAGAGTGAAGATGTAAGAAAGTTCTGCCTCTTTAGCCTGTGATACAGAAGACTCCTGGTGAAAGTAGTCTGTAAAGCAGTAAAATTGAGATCATAATGACTTCAGAACTTTTTTTTAGAATTTGTTTATCTTTTCCTGGTAAACGTATTCTGACTCAATGACTCAGTCAACTCTGTATAACTTAACCTACGTTGATTATTTCAGCTTTTTGACCAATCTCATTACAGTGTTTTTTTAAATACACCTGACATCTTTATAGATCCATTACAAGCTTATTTTAACTGAGTCAAATTACTGTATTTAGGATCAACAATGTGGAAACTCTGTAATACCTTATTAACACTGTGCAGCAATGACTGTTAACAGCTCACTTATTGTTGTGAAGGAACACATGGATAAATTGTGCTCTAGCTAGTGGTACAATGACTTTTAACTGTGCCCAAAGAAAACTAGCCTGTGTGTGCTATTAAACACTACTAAATAGCCACATCTCTGTATATTGTATACAATTTTGAAAAGTAGATACAAAATATTGTGAGTAGAGGAAGAGACAGGCTGATGAATATTGCATGAATAAATCCAGCATATATATTGTTTCCTGCAGTATCTCTTGCAGAAGGATAGTCTCTGACATTTTAAAGATTCCCTAGAATATTAATCTTTCAAATTTGATAATGTTGGAGCCAGTACTTGGAAATTATCTGCAAATTCTCATGCACTGAAATTGATACAAATATAATTATTGTCCTTGAATAGAAAATGTACTGAGAACCAGGGTTAGATGTCTTTTGCCTTTGCTTACTAAATAAGAGTAATCTTATTATATAGCATGCAGTAGAGGTGCCATTCTGATATTCTGAGCAGAACTGTGCATTAAACTGCAGTGTTTGATTGCCACAGAGGAAACCTTGTGTTAAGAACTTCAAAGACATTCCTCCCTTATATATATATATAATAGTTATGCCCTCAGTTGACTTTAACAAACTTAAGGACTTGAGTATCTCCAGGCCAGGTTCTTTTTTCTTGGTGGGTCCAGGCTCTTTTCAGTGGTGCCCAGTGACAGGGCAAGAGGTAATGGGCACAAATTGAGCATAGGAAGTTCCACCTAAACATGAGGAGGAACTTCTTTACTTTGAGGGTGGTAGAAATGGAACAGGCTGCCCAGAGAGGTGGTGGAGTCTCCGTCTCTGGATATATTCCAAACCCGCCTTAACGCATTCCTGTGTAACCTGCCCTAGATGACCCTGCTCTGGCAGGGGGTTGGACTAGATGGTCTCCACAGGTCCCTTCCAACCCTACAATTCTGTGATTCTCTAAGACTGGAAAGATTCTTCTTTTTTATTATTTTTTATTATTATTATTTTCCCACATGTTCCTGCTTGCTTGGTTTCTGTGGGTCATGGAGCAAGCTCAAGCATTGTAATGCTGATGATCACTACAGCTTCACTGATATCTTACTTACCTGTCTCTGTTTTGGAACACTCCTGTCTTGAAGAGAAATGTGTTCTAGGAAGACTAACAGTAATCAATATGAATGCAAGCCAGCTGAAATGAAGTAGTCTGAAGGCTAGGGTTTGGTCCAAGGTAATACTTTATCTAAAAGTATAGGAGTAGCCTATATACATCAATGAAAAATATTTACTCAGGTAGACTGCCATGACCTAAAGGGCGACCTGGCCTGCCAGTGTATAGATACTGCGACTGTGGACCCTAAGGATTCTGTAATAGTCAATGACATGAAGGCTTTATCCTTTAAATTTCTCTGTTTTATTACAGATTACTACAAACAGAACACAAATCACCACTAGCAAATATACTGCAAAAAATCACCACTAACAAGTATACCTATGTCTAATAGAGCAAATACATATATATCTCAAGCTATTACAGTCAGTTATCAATAATACAGCATGAATTATTAAAGCGACAACCAATAACATCAACAATCAGCATACTTTTACAAGCTATTACAAACTTACAATTAGTGAAGCAAATTTAACTATATAACAGCGGATATATTTATGATAGGTTACTTATATGGATGTATAATACCAATGTCAAGTGAATCAGACAGATTGCAGAAGGCCCCAAAGCATCTCACTGGGGATGACAAGCCAATTACAGAAGGGGACCCAGCCATCCCATAGGTGGGATGACATACCAAACTGACCCCAGAAATGGCCCCAGAGGTGGACCAATAAAGTAGCAGACAGAGTGTCACTTAAAAAATCTATGTCACAGAGCATGGATTCAGCCCAGTATCCCCAGTAAGAGCCCAAGATTGTGTAGTAAGTTCGTCTAGGGAATTCAACCTGCTTAGGAAAGGGAGAATGGCAAGCAGCATAATAAGATCTCAGAGAGAGAAGCTAGTGATAGTGCTACCCGTGATACCCTTATAGCAGTGGACTATATTGTAGGTCATATATGAGGGGTGTTTCTCTCTGGAATCTTAACTGGAGGGAAAGCAGGATACGCCATGGAGCCTAAAATTATATAAGATGGCTATGTTTAAGAGCTGAATCTTGCCATAGTAACTCAGCAAGAAATATTGGGTTGTATTTTTAGATGAAGAACCTAGAGGTAATATCTACAAGGAGGTGTATGTATGTGGTCTAGTTTTCTAAGCCTCCGTTACATTCAAATGAGCTCTAGGACTTGATTTGGTTGTACACAGTTATTTAGTGTAATTTCACATTCCATAGTGTAATCAAGACATATGTGGAAAGCTGGTACACATGACTCTGGACTTAGAGCTCTGAGAACAAAATCTTTCTAGAATAGGTGTTAAAGGCTTCACAGTGACTAATAAAATAGCAAACACAAATAGTTAGGTAACTGAATCTTACCTTTTAGGTCTATTTTGAGATGAGCTGAATAGCTCTTCAGGCTTTTTGGACTACTCTGAGTTCATTCTTCTAAACCTTCCTGTAATTTATTTGATAACTATTAAAACTGTACAGTTCAAAACAGCTAGTTAAGCAAGGTCATAGCCCAAACTGACCCTAGCTAGATGGCTGTCTCAGTCATAAAGCCAGTTTCCTTTTTTGTTATCTCGCCTAAGATCAATGACTTCTTGCCTTTTTCTGATATACTATTTTTATCCATTTTCCCTCCAGAGGGAAGTAACTGCTTTCAAAAATGTTTTCACAAGGCACTTCTGCAGTTATGTATTCTTTGTGCTTAAATTCAGTGAATTATTTGTGGATCTCAGGTAGCTGATGGACTGCCTTTTTTGGCAACTAACTGTTGAGGAATCAAACAGTCTGTAGAATACTTTTTATACATCTGCAAAAGGTAGCTTGGAAGACCAAGTAAGCTTTAAGTTGCAATGAGAGGGTTTAATTTCTCTAAAAAGTTTTAATCTCTCATAGTTAAAGCTATTTATATTGAAAAATGATTAAATTTTCACCAAAAAGGGCTCAAAATGAGTTCCAGTATGTTGAGTGAAGAAATTTTCTTTAAGTAAATTTCTTTTGTAAGAAGTAATGAGCCCTCAGAACATTCTTCAAATAATCTTCAGGGTCTATTAAAGTAAAATAACAGTAATATTTGTTCTGTGGTTTGCTTAATATATGCTATGCTCACACAGTTTATTGTTTTTTTTTAAGGGAGAGACCAGTGGCCGTCAGGCAAATAATTCTGAGTGGTTTACATATACTCTTTTCTGTGATCACTCCTTCTAAAGCAGATTAACTAGATTTTCTCCCCACTTCACCTAGCCCCAGATATCCTCTTGAGTCAACAAAATATTATTTTTCTGTATTTTTTTTTTTATATTTCATTCGATGTAAAGAATCTGATATGATGCGAAGGCTTTGTTACAGGTTTTCAGAAGTGTGTTTTAAAACATGGAAATGATGTTAGGAGTTGCAAAGTAAAAGAGTGCTAAAGCTTCTGGAACAGTGTTGAAGAGCTGAATAGACAAAAATGAGTCAAAATTCTTGCAATCTCATCTATACTACCCAGTGTCAATGGAAAACTACACTTTACAGGGAGTACATCAGTTAACAGGTAGTATTGATTTCTATCAACATGTTTTTATCAGTCTCTAAATACGAATTTTATAGAAAAGACAGCACAAGACTGGGAAAAATATAGTAGCTGATAATTCTTCCATAACTTAACAGTTTCATTCTGAAAAACAGAAAATGAATAGACTTTGAAACAGCACTTAATGAGAGTTTTCATAACCCCTAGAAAATATAATACAGTAAGGGAAACCAGAGAACATCAAAGAAAAACATGCAAATTTCAAACAATTAGAGTGATTTTTTTTTTTTATACAGAAGAGATATTATTCTGTATTGAATTGTTTTACAGAGACATGTCAATGAAAATAAAGCTGAGTCAACAAGTTCCTTTAAAAGTATAGAAACCAAATCCTTATTTTTAGATCAAAAAATCCCATTTATAGCTTTACAAAGAAATCTGTTCAGTGTATGAAATGCAATTGGAATTTTAAATACTTACAGTACTTCAAAAAGAAACAGAGCTATTACACATGTAGTGCTTTCCTAATCATCATTTCATCATTATGTTTTACTTTAGAAATCTCTATTTTGGATTTGACTGAATACTTCAAATTTGATGCCAGAGCATTTTAATAGATAAAAATTATTAAAAAAATCTCTATGATGAAAGGGGCGCCATTATTTACAGGTAAGCATCTAGAAGTCTTGAAGAACACTTTATTATAAAGAAGTTAAAATTTCCTTTCTGTGGTTTTCTTGTTTTGTTGGGGTTTTTTTTTCCCTTTTATAGTATCGAATGCAAGTCATCAAGGATTAAAAGTCAGACAATACTGTCTAAACGACCAGCCAACACACCCATAAAACTCATAAGATTTTTTGGTGTCAAAGAGCCAAATTATCCCAGTTCCTCTGTAGTGTTCTATGCAACAGAGCACAATTATTGGTTACACTACTTGTTCCATAAAAGTCCTACAGTGGAATACTTAGACAAGATTTTAAAATAGTGCATTCCTGTACCAGCTGTAGTGATACTAGCCAAACATACAGAACCGAACAATGTTTAGTTTATTTCTGAAATCTGTGCCAAAGATGCTGCAGACTTAATACCAAAGCAATACCAAACCAAACCAAAACTGCTGAAATGAACCAAACTCCAACTCGGTGTCTACTTCTCCTGAAAGAAATTTCGTCAGAGACCAAATTAAACCATAATTACAAATATATAATGAAATGGATTAGGATTCAAATGCTAATCAAAAGCTATTACATGTGAATTTTCTTACGTATAAGTACGTCTGTGAACTGTGAATTATTATCAAGATAACTGTACTACAAAAAACCATAATGATTCCTGTCATGAGTTATACATTCAGCCATTTAATTCTAGGTCCTTCTATCCTTCAGCATTAAGCTATCAGTTGTCTGGCGCTGAATATTTGCTATGAGCATTGGGTACTAAATTATTATTTAATTTCTATTAAAGGAAACATCCTGGGACAATCAGTCAAAATACATTTTTAATTCCTAGTATGCTCTACAGATATAAAGAGTAGACTGGAAAAGATATTACCAGGAACTGACAATTTCTTAATAAGATTAAATTACAGTAAAACTGTTTGTCCCCTTTACTCTGTCTTCTTTTTAGATTTCACTTACAAAGTCCCAAATATTGATGAATCTGCCTGAGAAAAGATTACAGTTACTATTCTTGAAACATGCAAATTAATGCACTTGAAAATTTTGATGAATTGAAGATTTAGTCATATTAATTCTGTGTGTGAATGATACTACTATGACTGGGATTATAATGAGCCTAGCCAAAGACAGTACTAAGTTCTACTTCCTTTAAGTGTTGTACACACAAATACATATAAAATAAAATTTTTACATTCCCAGCAAACAATGTGAACAACATGAAGTATGAAGTTACTGATACTAAAACTAGAAAGTCTATAGTACAAAAACACAAGAGCTTTTTTTTTTTTAAGATAATAAAGAAGAAAAAAAGAAAAGTGAAAAAAGAAAAAGGTAACAGGGAAAAAGAAAAAGAAGGAAGAGAACTGAAGGTATCGACCAATCAGTTTATACATTAAGAGTTAGGCAGCATTTACCTTGATCTATTTTCTCCAATTTCTGCACATGCTAGTATGTACTACTCCATAACTGATCCAGGCAATTTGGCTTGTGCTTGTTCCGCTTCCCTTCACAGAACTTGGGCTCTGGTGGCTAGTTTATAAACTACTTCAGATGCTGTTTTTACAAATACTAGAATTTAACCACATTTAAGTTTCTTCAAGGCAAATATGAGAGTTTCTAATTTTGTATGTTTCTATTTTGTCACACTTAAATAGCTAAAAACTTAAAGGAGTAGATGGGATGCCAGTAAGCAACAGAAGCCCACTCTTGCATAAATGTACAGTTATTGTTCTAGTAATCAAACATTTTCTCTACTATGCTTTAGTAGAGCAGCATTGTAGGTCTTCATAGATATACAGTGTTCCAGATAATTTTAGACAAATTGTCAGGAGATTTAGCAGGAATCATTTTTCCTCCTCTCTCCAAAAAAGATCACCCCACTAAATCAACAAAGAAAGAACAAGAAACTTTTGAGTAGCAAAGATTTCAATAGAGTTACAGTGATTCGCCAGCTTTTTTCAGTGCAGTAGTGAATTACAAGTATATGACGATTTGTACTGTTATCTTGTACTCTGGTGCAAACCTGTCCGCAAGATCTCTTTGATCCCAGACTTTTTAATAATCATCCTTAATTCTGTTCTGATTTTCCTAAGAAGTTTTCTTCACTCAACCTTTTTCTCCTTTCTGATTTTATTTGTGTTGACATTGCATTACTGAGCCTGGAAGCCTTTTCTGGGTTAATTGGTCCAGGTGGATTAATTTGGCATCTAATTACACAACTGTTTTTGGTACTGCTGTGAGTTTTTCAGGGTCACACTAAGTGAACTGCATTCGGATACTTTTAAAAAAAAATCAGAAATACTTTTTCATTATTTATTTTCTTAATCTGATGCTGAGCTCAGTCCAAATCACTTTTAAATTAGTGGCTAAATTCTCATTGACTTGACTGGTACTTGATTGACTTGAATTAGGCCTGAACCAAGTATATAGATATATGTCAATTGGCACATTTTAGACAGTGTACTAAAAAGCATATGCTGACATTTTAAATACATGCAGAGCAGTCACACTCCTTAGTATCTCTCTTTTTTAAAGCACACATAGGCAGATACCAACACATACATACACATAATAATGCACACACATTTAGTTTCTACAATTTCAGTGGGGCATTACTGTTCAAATAAAGTCCCTTTTTCTAACCATTAGACCAATAGGTGTTGTCCTACACATGATATTCCCAGATTTTGAGAACCAATGAAGGATAGTTTTTGTCCTCAACTTATATTCATATAGGCTAAGTATATGCATTATCTGAATGTGTTTCATCAGTGATGGATGTCAAGTGTTTTACCTGTTAATCTGTCGTCCTTGATTTTGTGCCATCATTGCACACAATGTAATACTCAGAAAGGTAGGAATGAAATGCACAGTTCATTCTTAAATCTGCATATGATGCTACAAAACATATTTTAAATATCTAAAACCCCACCGAAAGAAATCAGACAGCTGCATACATATCTATGTGTAAATATACGTATAACTATATGTATATGTACGTATATATGTGTATATATATCAAAACACCTATTTTGCTATGTAACTCCTATAACTATCTAGAAAACTGCTTTGCGGTGCAGGAGCTGGGGTTTTGGTGGACAGCAAGTTGAACAGGAGTCAGCAAT
>VXBO01008364.1:20761-43698 GCA_013400135.1 Rhinoptilus africanus
GGGGGGGACGTGCGCTGGCGCGGGGCAGTGCCAGCGCGGGGGGCCGGCGGGGGCTGCTTCAGCTGCTGCTCCCAGCCCTGCTCGGGGTCGAAACGCTCCTTCCCGGCAAATTTTGGGGAGGTTGATAAGGAAAACTCTGCTGGGGGTGATTTTTGGGGTGCAGGCAAGCGGGTGTCCCTGGGTTTGAGAGTCACCATGGGGCAGTCCCTGCTCTCCTAATTTCTTTTTTTATCCCTTTTTTTTTTTCTGCTGGCAGGACAGGTTTCACGCTGGCAATTGGCGGCTGAGCAGCGCGGTGCCCGCTATGGCCGGTGAGTCTGGGCTCGGTTCATGCCGGGGGTGGGATAAACCCTCCCTCTCTGTCCCCTCCCTGCTGAAACACAGGGGTGCCCATGGATAGCTGAGCTTTTAGGGTCTAGGGTGGTTTTAGGGTCTAGGTGAGATCCCACCCGGCTCTTCCCATCTGGAGGTGTCTCGCTGAGCCAGCCATGCCTGGGAAGCCCAGGGGGGCGCTCAGTCCCCCCAAATGTGGTCTTTCCAACTCTGCAGGCTGGTTTAGGCGTCTCCTGCACAAGCCCAAGCCCAGCTCAGTGGAGAGCAGCCTCAACTCTGGCTGCTCTGCTTCATCCTCACCTTCCTCATCCTCTGCGGAGAGCTCCGGCTCCTCTCCCAGCACAAGCCTGGCCGGATCCGTCCGTCTGTCACCCGTCTTGGTGTCAGACATCAGCGCCTCGGGCAGCGCCCGGTGGACCAAGAGCTACGATGTCTGCATCTGCCACAGCGAGGTGGACCTGAAGCTGGTGGAGGAGCTGGTGTCCTACCTGGAGGGGCAACCCGAAAGCTTCCGTTGCTTCCTCCAGCTGCGGGACGCGACGCCGGGAAGCGCGGTGGTGACGGAGCTGTGCGACGCCGTGCAAAACAGCCACTGCTGGGTCATGCTCATCACCCCCAGCTTCCTCCAGGACCCTTGGTGCAAGTACCAGATGCACCAGGCTTTGGCCGAAGCTCCCATGGCCAACGGGCGCACCATCCCGGTGGTGAAGGATGTGGATCGGAAGGATTATCCCCGGGAGCTGCGCAGCCTCTACTACATCTACATGACGACGAAGGAGAAGAGCTTCAAGCAGATCAGAGACACCGTTGTGCGCTGTGAGTACGCCGTGGGGCAGTGGTGGAGCGTCACCCTGGTGGGGTGGGGACCACGGGAAGGGACCACGTTCTGTAGATTTATTATTTATCAACTATTTAGTTGATTATATTTCTCACTGGTAATTGGTTGTTAATGGGGCTCGTCTGCTTCCACAGACCTCCAGGAGCTGTGCCAGAGCCCCACCAGCGGGATGGAGTAGTGCCGGGAGCGGGCAGAGATGTCCCTGCGGCGTTTCGGTGCTGCGGCCGCTGGATCCAGATACGTCCACGTATCGAGGGGTCAAAACCCAGCTGCTCACGCCAGCTCTGGTAGTCGAAGACGGGGAGGTCCCTGCACCCGTGGAGGGACGGGTCACATCCCAGCGATGCCACCATCATCCCGGTAGCCAAAATCCCTTCGGTGGTGCCACCACCATCCCGGTGGCCAAAACGCCCTAGGCGGGGGCCAGGACCGTCCTCCCGCAGGTCACCACTGCTCCTCACGCAAACACTAAACCTCCGCCGTCTTTGCACGGGTTTGTTCGGGACTATGAAAATGCAGAAGTTTTAAACTTTGGGGGTTTTATTTTATTTTATTTTTTTGCCTTCTAGAAGTTTAAAAAATGGCGAAGTTTGTGACACCCGTGATCCAGGACAACCCTTCCGGCTGGGGCCCCTGTGCCGTGCCTGAGCAGTTCAGGGACATGCCCTACCAGCCCTTCANGGCAGCAGCGTCCTGGAAACCTGATTTCAAGCCTGACGTTCATTTTTCCTTATTAGTGTAACTGTTGGTTTTGGACCTGAGAGGGGGTTTGTCGTGTCGGAAACCTTATTTCAAGCCTCGGGTTATTTTTTCTCACTGGTGTAGCTGTTGCTTTTGGCCCAGCGAGCAGGTTTGTCGTGTTTGGTGGGTAAAGTGGCATTGAATTGCGAGGAAGATGCTGACTCTGGGTCTGTACCTAGGGCAGGCGTGTCAGTCAGGTGCCATAAAAGGGAAATTTGTAATTACTCCTAAGTTTTACGGCCGGAGAGCCTGGCACAGGAGCAGTGCAGCTGCCTCGGCTCCTCTCTCCTGGAGATGTGCATCTGGGCAGGCCATGAGGATGAGGAAGGTTCAAGCTGCTGTTTCGATCTCAGGGCAATGTTTCGGTGGTCAGTGGGTCACTGAACCGGGCACAGACCTGCCTGCCCTGCCCTCTGAGTGTGGCTGGGTTGGGAGCCCCAGATGAACCCCTCTGCTGTCCCCAAGCGGGGTTTGGGGAGGCCTTGCCTGGGCCCTGTGTAAATGGGAGCGATGTGGGGGTGTGTTCTGCACCCTGCACCTCCCGCACGTGGCTCAGGTCACATCCGGATGTGGGTTGCGGTTCCTTGGAGCAGGGCAGCAGCGCTCCTTGCCCCAGAACAGCCTAGGTTTGCTCCCTGACCACGATGTGAACGCTTACGCCTGTCTCTGCCCTCTTCCTGACCTGCTCAGTGTCCCCGTGTTGACTTGCAAGTATCTGAGATGAAATCAGGGATGTGGGTCAGTGGGAATGCAGGTGTGGCACTGGAAGCATCTGGGGAGGTGCAGATGGGCTTGAGGCATTGTCCACATCCCGTTTCCCCCCCCAAAAACCGCCTGTGTTCCCTGATGGGGAGCAGATTCTTGCTTCAGGGCAGCTGTGCCCTTATTTTTGGATGGGGGCTGTGTTAGGAGAGGGGTTGTGCACGAGAATAGAGGGGCTGCAGGGTGCCTGCTGTGGTCTTTGGGTGGAACTGTTTAGGTCCTGGCCTCAAACTCTCCATCAACTGCTGGGTCCGTGTTTGCTGACAGCTTTACCCATTCTTATTCCAGGTGACCGGCCCCTCTGGGGAGGGGACAGATGCTGTAGTCATCCTGGAAAAGACTCCTTTCCAGGAGGAGAAGGTGTCAGACCTGCTGAAGAAGCACGTGAAGCTGGAGCTGCAGATGCACAATGACATTTACAGCACGTACCACCTCTATCCTCCCCCGGAGCTGAGCGGTGAGCACTCTTGGCCTCGTGGGGGTGGGGGGGTCCCACGAGGGTGGCTCCGTTCTCTGGCTTGGCTGCGGACCAGTGCTCGTGGCTGGGATGCTGATCAGTGTGCTCCTGCCGGCTCCAGAGGGGAGGATGCAGTGAGACAGGCAAGTGCTGCTGCTGGACCCGACCGCGTCACCCTGCTTGTGGTCTAAGTGACAGCAGCAAACCTGCCTGAGGTAGGGTGATCCGTGGATCGTTGCCATTCTGAAAACATCTTACTTCGGAGGCTTTGAGTGTTGCCTCGTTTCTCCCCCTTTTCCCTGCACTGTTGGACACCTAGCTCAGCTGAGGAGTAGCTGCCCATTAAATGGCCATGGCTTGATTACTTGCAATCATCTGCCTGTGCCTTGATGTAAAGGTGAAGAAGGGCTTGGCCATCTGAAAGCTTTCCTTGTGTGTTTTTTCAGTGATGTCAGTTAATCTGGTAAGGCATTGTCTCTCACCATAAGGTTTATCTTGAAAACCTTTACCTTTAAAATCTCTACAGAGCACTTGTCAGCTTCTCGTTCCAGGGTGTCACCTCATGTGCTTTATTTTTGTTGCCCGTTGTTGCGTGGTAAGGACAGACAGCTGGTATGTTTGCCGGGGGGATTTAAATCCTGGTAACCTTGAGTGCCTTATGCAGGGAAGCGCCTGGCCTTTCTGCCTTTCAGGCCTCTCCCTGCTGATTTCACGCATCTGTGTGTTACAAAACCCAATTAATAACAGAGTATGGCGAGGTGAGGTGAGCGGGTTGGAGAGCTTCAGTAGAAGGCTGTCACCCTGCGAGACGGATTCTTGTCACACTGGAAGGGTGTCCTGTGACTGCGGTGCTCTGTAACCGCTGCTGGAAAGCAACAGGGCTGCTCTTTTGGTAACTGAATTTAATGCTTGTATGTGTTTAAATTCTGGAAGTGCAGTGATTAATTATGTGTTGACGCTTCCATAAACACAATGAATGCCAAAGAGGTCTAACAGAGTCAAAATTAATCAGAGTGATAGCCTTAAGTAAGAAGTTGTTGTGGTCCCGAATTAAATTTTTGGGATGTTTGATGTGCCTTCCTGAAAATGCTTATATTTTAATGCCATTTCCATGGTGTAGGAGGAAGCACTGTCTGGCTTTGGGAGCTTGAGTTGTGCAGAACTCCTGCCGAGGGCTTGAAATCAGAGGAATTACAAAGCCACATTCCAGTGGCAGGAAAACCCTGCAACACAGTGGTTATTGTGGTTGCCCTGGGTGGGAAGATGTCAGAGCTACCCTTCCTTGGCTGGACAGACTCCTGCTTGGGCGCCTGCTGCGTTCCAGGCTGGCAGCGACTTGCAGGGATTCCCACGAGGTGGCATTGCAAGACTGAAATCCCTTGGGCCTCCCTCTAGCTGCAGCCCTGCCAGCCATGCTGCTCTTTGACTTCTTTGCAGCGCTTAGCTGTGCTGTGTAACTCCAGTGTTACTCCAATAACAACATTTTCTAATTTAAGATTTATGCCAGGTGCAAAACCCCTCGCTGGGGTGAAAAGGCTGTTAAGGGTTGCCACTCTCCGTCAGTGTCGCGCTGAGTCCTGCTTTTTTGAGAAACGAGCAAAACCAGGTGAATGTGGGTCTTCTTGCATCCCGTTTCTGCGCCTTTGTTAAACTAAACCCTCGCCTGTTTTTTTTTTCTGTTCAGCGTGTCCTCTGTGCTGTGACTCAGGCAGAGCGTGCCACCTTGTTTGTTTCATGCATGGCTGGACCAAACCTACCCCGCTTTCATAGGAGTGGTTGTGCCATTCCTCTTGCAGGTCTGAATGGGGAAGAAGCCTCTGGTTTCCTTCTGATGAAGTTTATCTTTTTAATGACTTTAAAAACGGCTTTTAAAAGGCAGGTTTTGTGGAAATGTTATGCATCTTTCCTTCTCAGCCCTCTCCTTAGCATCGCTGCGCCTGCTTTGAATGTTGGGCAAGGAGAAGCGGAGGGGAAAGTGCACCCCAGAGCTGGCCTCCAGGCTCCCCCGCTCTGAGCCGTGAGTGAGGAGGTTTTTTCCTTCCAAGCAGTTCAGAGCCAAATAGCTGGTTTTTACGGGCATATCGCGTGAGCTGCTGGCGGGCAGCTGGGCTGGCACTAGAGGAAGCAGTTGTACACATCAGGAGGGGAAGGATATGGCCCTTTTGATCTGAGTCATGGAGGGAGTTGACGTGAGGAATGCAGCTCATAAACCTAAAATGAAGGAGGAGGAATTTCCTATAAGGCTGTGGACAGTGTCAGGGCTTGTGAGAAATCCCTGGATATCAAGTGATCATGTGGAGACCCAGCGAGCCCTCGCACTGGGTCTCTCTCAGCCTCTTGGTTGCAGGGTTAGAGATATACAGGGGCTTATCTCCTGGTTAACATGATGCAGTAGAAGTATTTTGCAGAAGTCAGCCTTTATCATTAAGCAGGTCCTTTTTTAAGTCCTGAGTCGCGGTGTCACGCAAGGAAATTAATTCACCCCAGGTTTTGGCAGCGTCCAGGGTGGCCAAGCCCCCTGCGCTCAGCTCCTCGCTTTCTAAAAGTAAGGTCAACCTCCAGACCGAGGAAATCACAACTGCTGGTGCCTGTGACACTGGGCACATCGAAGGCATGAGGAGCTGCCTCTGGGTCCCTCTGCTTTTTTGAATTGCGTTTCTCAATGCCACCTTTGTGGTCTGAAGTCCCCAGGGCGGCTCTTCCTTCAACAGGAGTCTCTTGATAGCTGAAAGTGGGTATTTTCTTCAGCTTTCCCCGCCTCCTCATTGAAGTGAGTCGGGTGCTGTCTCCTCTGCAGAGTCAGGCTAATGCAGGCCCTGCGGGATGAAAGCTTGTTTTGTTTTGGCAGTAAAAGGGCCTGTGAGGCTGGGCCAGTCGCTTTGTTTGCGTGGTGAAGGCAGAGAAAGTGAGGCCAAAAGAAGTACGTTACCTGAGCCAATGATTCCCTTCTCCCCTGGGAAGACGAATTTCACTCTGCTGCAGCTTAAAGATGAGATTTTTAGGGTCGGGAGCACAGAGGTGAGGGGATGCATGAAGACAGTGCTGATTAGAAACCACGGCCTCATCCGTGTCTGACTTGGCTCAGTGGTTTTACTGGCCACTAGGAGAGATGTGTCAAGGCTGAAATGGGAAATAACATTGGCAAACCACCTTAATGACGGTCAGAGTTTGTCTGAAGGGCAACCCAAAACCACCCGATGAAGGAGAAGGAAATTTGTGAATGAGTTTGCAAGGAGGAGCGGTGTCAGAGAGCATGCCATCTGGTCGTAACTGCCCCGCTAACAGCAAAGGCAGGTGTACCTAACACATTTTAAGGCCAGTTGCTGGATGTTGCCTGAATTAAAGAGGAATCTTATACCTGGAAGTGCGAGACGCTGGTGGAGGAAACCCCAGCTCTGGGACTCTCCTTTGCAGGGAGAGCAAGGTCCGCTTTCATAGCAGGGGAAAGATTTTCCTGCTGCCAAAGGTTTGATTGCAGAAGCCAGATGGTTCAAGCAACATGTTCCCTGATAACATTCAGCTCCTGGTGCTGCTCACACCTGCTTAGCAAGAAGAGCTTGCTGTTTCCAGCAGAAAGCAGCCCCCTCTTTCCTGGCTGCTGAGGGATGTTGTGTTTCACAGCACCAAAGTCTCACTGGTGTAATTTAAGGGCTCTTATAATTCCTTCCTGTACTCACTGGGCACAGCTCATCCCTACGCTGAAGCTTATTAAAAATGTCTAAAAACGAGCACATCAGGAGACCCTCTGGCTCCATCTCTCCAAAGTAGGGTGGAGAAATTGTGGGAGACCGTGGAAGGAAAGGATTCAGTCATGCAGGAAGTGATACATATCCCTGCCTTCCTGAGCCCAAAAAGCGTCTGGTTTCAGGCAGTGAGGAGCTGGAGAAACTGGGGAGCTGCATGGGGAAGGTTGGTTCATCTCCAGGTGTTTCCATGCTCCGCCTGCCTGAGGGGGCTTGCCCAGTGGAGAAAACTCTTTACATTTACATGCAAATAAAAAACTGGAGCCTGAAACAGGGGGAGCATGTGGAGTGGTTTGGGGGATGGTGGGAGCCCACCGAGTCCTCAGTCTGTGGATGAGAACCAAGGGCCAGGCAGCCTTGGCAGGAGTCCCCAGCAGCCTTGCCCTGACATGTGCGAACCTCGGAGACTGCGAGCTCTTGCAAGCTTTCTCCCTTTCTTTTGTGCTTTTATGTCATTCGATAACACAAGCCCCAGGTGTCCAAGGCAAAGCTGTGGTTGTTCCTGGTTGTGCCTGGGTTAAAACCAGGTGTTTCCTGGTGACTGCTGCACAGTTGCAATCATAAAACTAAATAAACAACATTAATACCGCAGGGGAAGGGGGAGATTGTGCATCATATTTAGTTAGAGCTGTGTCAAAGTAGGTAGAGCTCTGCTCTGTCTTCCCATTGTCAGGTATGCATCAGGAAAGAATCTCGCAGAAGAAAACTTGCAGGAGTGCAAACAGGACTTTCTCTGCTGCTTCCTGGGCTTGGCACCTTCCTGCACCTGATGGCTGAGTTGATTAGGCAGATTATAAGACCAAAGCTCAGCTTCCTACTAGCAAATGGAGGAAGAGGCACCCCTGCCCAAAAGCAGAAACAGGTTGTTCCTCCCCTGCGTGCTTCTCTTGGCTCCCCGGCACCTTTAAATCTAAAACAAAACTACAGTGGTCTGTTTTAATGGTGCTGAGTGGGATGGGAGAAGCGAGTGCGCGGCAGCTCAGTGGGTCACCCTGGACCTCGTTGCTATCTGCCTTGTTTTGAAATTTCACCTGCTGAGCTGGAGAGGGATTTTGGCGGAGCCTGGGGACAGCGCAGTGTGAAAGGGGACGACGCATCGCTACTGAGCCTGGCGAGTGCTTTCCTACATTCACGGGCTGTCTCTGCCTCCTTCCATCTGTGACGTGGCTGTCCTATGCCATAGGCATGGAGTAACGTGTTCCGTCCTCTCCTCTTGGCAACAGCTGCCTTCAGCCCTTTTTCCCCACAAGTTCCCCAAATTGAGCTGGAGTTTTGGTTTTGTTTCTTGTGTCTTGGGTTGGGTTTTTTTTGCTCTTGTTTTTAGCTGGAAAGGGGAGCAATCATTTTGTTTCTGGTCAATCCAGCCTTCTTTTTCTCCTGGGCAGGGAAACAATTGTGCAGTGTATCCCCTCAAACACCCTTTGCAGGGTGAACTTGTCCGATCGGTTGTTCTCTACCATTGCAATACCTCTGCCTCCTGCTCATCCAGGTTCCTTCAATTAAACCTCCTTTTTTATAACCTCCAGTTAATTCATGGTCAATCCTGACTTCCAAAATAAACCACAGTGTTTCGTGGCATCCCTGGGCTGCGTTCAGGAACACGCTGGCTGATGTGACTCAGACACAAGCAGAGACGATCCCTGACCCTTCAATAAGCTTAAAAACCCACATCATGTTTCCAGCGGTTCTTTACCCCCATTTCCAGGCCAGGGTAGGTTTCGGCTGCCCCACGGCGTACGTGATGCTTTAATGCACATGGAACCTGCCAGGAGCAGGGTGGCTTTTAAAATGGAGCATGAATGCGGCTGGGCACCAGCAATGGAAAGATTTTGTGGCGAGCCCGGTCTCGCCGTGGATGTTTCCTGCGGCTGAGCCCAGCCTGAGCTGGGACTTTGCATCCCGTGCGTGGGTTCTTAACGATAGTTGGGCTGTGCGCATTTATCAAACAGCTTCTCTGGCCGTAGTGATTTATGCTAATTAGCATTGCTGTGGTGTTTCAGGGTTGATGAGACCTCTAGAAGGGAAATAATCATTAGCGAACCACGGCCTCTTCTCCCCACCCCTTCCCTTCCAAACATCTGCTACTCGACCACAGCTGCACATTAAGGATTTCTCTGATCTCCTACTAAGCTTTAAAGTATCTTAAGTGGCTCTCCCCACTGTGAGCAGCCACCCCCCCCCAAAATGGGGAGGTGCTGGGGGAGCTGTGAAGCATCCTCTGAACGCCCCTCCCAGCCAGGACACTATTGCCCTTATCACCAGCACAGAGGGGTTTCAGCTGTAGTGCCTGCTCTTGTTTTGGGGTATAAAATTAAATTGTGGCAGTTTCAGCCTGAGGCTGGGTGTGGTATTTTCTTATCTTTTGCCTTTTAGTTTTCTCCCTAGTGCTTGGCTGGTCTTTTTAAGCGAGGAGCAGAGGAGCTACAGCCTTGCCTCTTTTTTTTTTTGTTCTTTGCTATTACATCATCCCACTAGAAGTGCTAATCGAGTCCTGGAAAACAACCTTGTTTGAACATGTGTATGGTGGGAATCAGACCAGACTGCCCTTGTGGTTTGCATTTTCATATTTCATGTTACCAGCATTTTCCTGTGGATTTCATTAAGCTGGGTTTGGCAAGAAATGAAAAGGCAGAGTCTCCCAGCTTGCGCAGCGCCGTCCTTGGAAAAAACAGAAAGCAGAAAGCTAAAAAAAAAACCCAAAAAGCCACCCTAAATCCTGGCTTTAGGAACAAATAGATATTTATATTCGTTGTCTGGCTAGCATATATACATATATAAAGTGTGAAGCACAACTCGGTGGTACCCTGGTGAGTGTGCAGCCCATGGTTTTCGTGACCATGGCACAAGTTTAAGTGCCCCAGATGCTTGCTTCAATCCCATCTCCTCAGGGTTTGTCCAGGCTTTTTTTCTCTCCTTCCTGAATGAAGTTTTGTAGCAGCTCTCGTTAGCTGGGAAGGTGGAGTGCCCTTGGAGTTGTGGTAGACTCTGTATCGCACATCTAATCTCGGCCAAAGAGGGGTATTTTCCAAGTGTTTTAGTGCTGTGGGTGGTTTACTGCTGCCAAGGTCAAAGTTCCCAGGATGACAAGGTGCGCCGTTGCATCCTGTTCAATGCTGCAGAAATTACGCAGCGAAGTTTTCATCTCGAGGCAAACAAAAATTGTTTTCCTTTTGCTAAATGGCTAAATGTTCTTTCTGTTGGCTGGTGCAGGGGAATCACCCAGCCCTCTTCCCTCGGCTTGTCCCATGACAAGCCACGTTAACCTGTCAGCCTGCATTGTTTGCCCCGATCTGTCCCTGTGCCCTTGACCTCTCTGCCTCCTTGGGCTTGAGGCTGAACATCCTGATGGCCGAGAGCTATGGGAAGAAGCTGCTCCTCGAGCTCGCAGCTCACGCGACATCTGGTTTTGTGGCTGGAGAAAGTTGCTGGGTGCTCACTCGATAACAGCCCATGAGCTTTGGATCCGAGTATGAGGAAGATGCGTCTCTGCCTGCGGGGTTGTGTTTCTTGTCCTGGCTGTTGACTGCAGATAAGCTCTTCCCTGGGAGCCCCAGCTCTGCCCCGATGTTGCTGATAAGCCTGAGAGAGCAAGTGTGGGAAAAAAACCTTTCAGACAGCAAACTCTTCCACCTGAACTGGAAAGACAGGCCCTGGCTGTGTTGTCGGCTTACCCTTCCTCAAGAAAGGCAGCAGCAGCCTGGGAGGTTAAAGCATTTGTTTGCTTTCCATGTTCCTTCTCCCCCACCCTGCTGTTTTAGCGGTATCTTTTCAAAAGTGTGAGTGTGGCATTTATTGGAAGGGAAAACAGACGTATCGGGGACTGAAGGAAGCAATGTGGGTTTTGTCTATGATGGTAACTCAGTGAATGTATTTATTTCCAGAGATAAAAACCACAGTGGTGTACCCTGCTACGGAGAAACACCTTCAGAAGTACCTCCGCCAAGAAGTGCACCTCATCCGTGAAACCTGGGAGGATTACAAGAACATAACGCTGCCCTTCATTCAGTCCCAGAGCTTTAGCATCCAGGTATGGGTTACCACTGCTTCCCCTCTGCGGAGATGGAGGTCTTTGGTCTCCTCCTTCAATGTGCTGGGCTGTCAAATGTCTCCTCTGAAGCCCAGGTTGGAGGCAGAAGAGTGGAACAGACAGAAGCTCTGCCGGTGTCTTGTCAGCTCCGCGGTGCTGCAGCCTGCTTCTCAAACATGACCGGCTGCAGAATATTTCTGCTGCTCCTGAGTTGTGATGCTGCCTGAATGCATCCCCTCATCCGTTGCTCTTTCTTGAGGCTGTCTGACCTTTGGGGTAAGCTCAGCGATGCTGAACAGGCCTGTCTTTCCCCTAAACTCCCACTGTCTGCCCATCCTTCTGTCCTCTGGGTCATTCTTCTGCATCTTTGCAGAAAAACATTTGCCTTGGAGGTGGACCCAAAGTTGCCTTTCCCAAAGTTACTGGAGACCTTCTGTGCTGGGGCGTTTCTCCTCCTTTCCGAGGGTGGCTCCCTGGGCGTTGGTGCAGCTTGCTGGGGTTTTTAGGAGTCTCTTGGGTGTTGTGGAAATGGGAAGGCACAGATTGCTCTTGGATTTCTGCATTGCAACTCACTCCTTGGGCTTTGCCTACAGCTCTTCTGCCATTCAGCCCTTTGGTCCACGTGGCAAAGATGTACTTTTAGTGTCCTCCTTGCCTCCGGCAGCAGCAATGGACTTTTTTCCTGGTTTACATCCTGGTTTTCCTGGCTTACATCCAAAGGAACACAAGTCTGTAGGGAGCAATTCCTGCCAGCTTGTGCAGAAGGGGACATAAACCAAATCCTGAGTCTGCTGAGGCTATCCACAAAAAATAAACCCCCAAAAACAACCAACCACGGGCCTTGGGTGTCCCCCACACCTCTTTCCTGCTGCCCTAAATAGCAGCAGAATGTTTAACAGGATTTGCTGTTGCAGTGTCTGTTCTCTAATCGCTTACAGATGAACGTGAATCCTGCTTTCTGTGTCTCGTGCCAGAAGGCACCTTGTGAGCTGCAGTGTGTGCTCAATTACTCCTCGCCTGCCTGCTTTTCTTTGCCCCATCGTTCAGCTTCCTCGTGGGCAGCCGGACTGCAGCACCAGTAACATACAGGCGGCGTTTATAAGCTGGAGAAAGACAAGAGCGTGTTTCCACCAGACAGCAACCTGCACGAGTGCGTTCTCTGTGCTTTTGCTTTATGGCTGTTAAGTTTCCTGGTGTAGTAGCTGCCTTCAGAAGTTGCTTGAGCTCTCTCTCTCTGCCTCTCTCACTAAATGCTTGCGAGGTGATTTTTGTCCACGGAAACATATTTCTGGTGACCGCCAGGAGCTTCTGTTGAGAACTCATGGTCAGCACAGTCAGTCCTTGACCTCTGTGAGTTGATAATGTCGTTTCTTGTCTTTAACTGGTTCTAACGAGCGGAAAGGGAAATGTGAAGGGTAACAGAAATATTGGGGGACTACAGAGGCAGCTCTGTTTTCTGCTGGAGGATGCAAGGCGTGGATGCTTTCAGTATAATAGTTTTATTGTGGTGCCAGTCTCTGGACATGTATTCTCCTTGCTGGGCTTGTGCTGGAAACAGCAAGAGCAGTCAGCTGATGACCTGCCCATCACATGAGGCAGCGCTGGGTTTAAAATTTAGCTCATCTGATCAGTGAAGTTATTTAGGGCACTGATAGCTTGGCACTTGTGAAAAGAGCAGTCATAAAAAAAAACCAAAAAAACCAACCTAAAACAAAGGGCAAACTTTCACTTCCTGCTGAGCTTCCTGCCCTGCTTTTCTTCTGGGGTCACAGAGCGCAGCAATCTTGTACCTCGCTTTCCAAAATCGCTTTGAGAATCTAATCTTCTCTAAGACATTGTTGCTATGAAGGAAAGACGAGAAATTTAAGCAAGAAAAACAGATCAAGGGAGGAGAGGTTGGTTTCTCTCTAAGGATATATTCAGGTCAGCTCACAATGATCCTAAGTTTTGACTGGATTAATTAAACTCTTGACAGAGTTCCACGAAAGGGCTGTCTCTTTATCTTGAACGTTTGATGTGCACAGCATCCACTGACCCAGCTCGCTTGGTGCGTCTGTGAGACTGACTGCTTCTTCCCTACTCACCTGGGGCAACCAAAACGTTTCGTAGCTAAACTTGATGGGGAAAAAACATGTTTCAGAATGGTTTCAGCTTTCAAACCCTAACAATTTTCTGCTGCGTTATTTTCTAGGGACCTGGCTGGGCACTCCCTTGGCAGTCCAATACTTAAGTTAGACTTAAGCTAGGACATAAAATGCATTTTGGGGGTGTGAAGAAGGATGCTGGAGCTCAGGTTGGGACCAGGAAAGAGAAAGATGGTTTCCACTGGTCTTACTCTACCACTTATTCCTGGTCTCTTTCATTTTGTAGCCAAAACTCATCTCTGGATGGTGCTTTGCTTTGAAGGAGGAGCGCAGGGGGCTAACCAGAGCAGGGACATACAGGCAGTCTGGGGGCTGAGGCTTTAAGTATGGAGGAAGAAGAGTGGCGAGCTGTTTTCTAATCAGCCAGGAAACCAAGAGACACAGAAGACACATTGTGCCCAAGAAAACACAGGCCTTGCCTATTCGCCTGGTGAGCGCTGGCTGCCAGCAGCCGGAGCTGCATCCAGCCTCAGGCTTGCAGACAATCTGCTTTTTCCTTTCTGCATGGGAAGGAAATCCGCCGCTGAGTTCCCTTCCTAGAAAGTAAAGGTTTTGGCGCAGCCTTGGGGGTAGAAAGGTGCAAACTGCCCTGCCGTGCTGCCAGAGGCATCTCCTGAGCCCCACAAAAGCTGGCTTCTGCTGCTGCCCGCCAGGATCCGGCGTGCTCCGAGTTGCTTGTGCTGGTGGCTGATCTGTCTGAACTCCTGCACCTCTCCATTGCCATGGGGGGAGCACGGAGGAGGGGTGCTGCTGCCCCTCGGGGTGTTTAGTCCTTGCAGCAGCTCCACCTCCACATAATTCGTAAAGCAGCCAGGTCTGGTTTATCGCTAGACTCCATCGAGGAGAATGATCTCCAAATCCTCTTAGGGGTGAACGCAGCTATTTCTATGCTGAGCTAAACCGTCGCTGTTCAATACCTCATCTCCAGCTGTGGCTGGTTCTTCAGGCTTGAGAGGAAAAGAAAAATCCCTAAATTATTTAGCTAGCCGGCAGCGCAGCGCCACGCAGCAGGGTCGGGAGCGTACCTTTTCACTGAAGGGATTCTGCTAGTCTGGAGTCTGTTGTTGGAATGTTTTATGGATAATTAACTACAAACGTTATCAACCATGGAACGATTTGGTCATCTTAAAATCAAGTCATTGGGGTTTTTTTTGTTTTATTTTCTACTTGCAGCGAATACGCACTAAGCCCTGAGCTCCAGCTAAATGTGCCTGAGGTGATGAGGCTTTTTTCTTTGCTGGCTTATAAATTGTGTATTTCTCTTTCAGTGGGTGTACAATATCCTGGAGAAGAAAGCTGAGGCTGATCGAATCATCCATGAAAACCCAGATCCTTCCAATGGATTTGTTCTAGTTCCAGATCTTAAGTGGAATCAAAACCAGGTTTGTTTGCTCCTCTTATCATTGAAGGGATGCTGCTTATCTGGAGGTAATCCAGAGGAAATGTCCACTTTTGTGCTACTAATAGCACACTAATGGAAGTTTTAGTAGGGGGATGCTCCTTCCTGTTCTTCCTGTTCACACTGTCATTAAGTGATGATATTGCCGGGGCCTTTTATCACAGGCTAATTGTGGTCACAGCAAAACAGGCTGTTCTCACTGCTGCTGGGTGATTTATTTATTAGCTTCGCTTTCTCTTTCCTGTATTAGCCCAAATGTTGTCATGGTGTGTTTGAACCTAAATCCAGCTGCGTATTTGTTCCTGATGAACTAGTTTGGATTTGTTTTTTTTTTAATATGCGAGCCTCAACTTTAAGCACAAACCAGGCAGATGTGTTGTCCTTCAGTTGCTGCAATTAACTCTCCTCCACGCAATATTAAACAGATGGTCGTTAGCTTATGAGCAGCTGCTTAACCCCTCGTGGGAGTGGCCACTTGTTGAAACACAGAGGTTTTTAAGACCAGGCTATAATCCTCGATTGAGTGGCTCATTATTTCCTTTGGGCTCTGGCTCCTTTTCTTGCTGTACTTCTGGGGATGCGCCTGGCGAGGTGAAACTCCACATGTGCATCCGTTGAAGTTAATGGAGTCAAAATAAAAAGTCCCCTTCATGTTTCTGATCCTCAAAATGCTTCTGCAGGCGTCAGGGTGGGAAAGTTACCGTACGATTAAAACTTAGAAATGGGAACTAAAGACTAAAAAAAATGGGAACACAAGCCTGCTTCTGGGCAACGCAATTCTGTGTTTCTGTGCTGGAAGCGCCTCTTCTGGTCTGGTGCTGGGTTGCCTGGGGGAATGACCAGGGGAGGACAGGTGAGGTCACTGCAGGGTAGTCTCTGGTCACTGTGAATTCCTTGAACATCAGCTACTCCAAAAATCCCTTGTCAAGCTGTGATGGGGTCACCAAGCTTGAATTTCACTTGTTCACCAGGAGGCATGACCTTCTTCCTGAAGAGACTTGGCAAAGCAGGTGCCGCCGTGCCTTGTTCAGTGCCCTTTACTTCTTAGGATCCCTAAATATCGTCACCTTAAAAGTGCAGCACGCTGCCCCTTTTCTTGCTTCAGGCAAAAGCCTTGGTGTAAATCCTTGCTTGCTGCAACCAAGCTTCGCAACTCGTGTCAGGATTGGAGGTGTATGGGCTAAAGATTGTGCTTTAGCTTTCCCTGGAGACCTATTGTATCCACGTCTTGTAGCTAGCAGTCAGGGAGAGCTTAAATGGCAGGATTTGTCTTTAGGGCAGATTTCCCCATGCTGCTGTCACCTCTTGATATGCTGAACAGGATCTTCTTGATATCTTCCCAACTGTCTGCAACCAGAGCACCGTCATCCCTGGGGCTATCTGGGACCTTTGCGTTGCCTGTCTCTTTCCCAGGCAGGCGAGGCGGCGTCCCAGCGAGTGCTCTCGACTTCTGCCTTTGAGCCAAGGAATTTCTTCTTGGTTGTGGGTGATGCTGAGCCAGAGCTGATCCTGGCAGCCCCAGGGCTGCCCATGAGCACCGGTTCCTTCTGCTGCATCCCACCAAACAGGCAAAGCTACTAAATCAAGCTGGGGAAGCGAGACAAGAGCTCCCAGCAGGACTCTCCGAGCCTCTGCGTAGACATCCCTTCAGCAGTGTTGCCTTGCGCTAGCTTAGTGCCTTGCCTGCGAATGCTGCAAATTCACCTGTGATTGTTTCGGGATGATAAGATTTCTCGTTTGCATCACGAAGTCTGTGTGCTTGCTGCCAGCCTTGACCTTCTGGGCACTGTGTCAGCTCCTCCTGCCCGACCTTGATAGTGGTTTGAGTTGGTTTCTTGGTGGTGTTTTTCTTTCTTTTTCTTTTTTAAAATTTTTGTTTGGTGTGGGTTTTTTTTACCCCACTTTTGAGTTTGTTTCAAACCCGCAGGAGCCCAAGGCGTTGCCTGAAATGATGCCCGGCATGACATCATTCAAGGCCTTTTTAGCAACAGGCTTATTTGTTTCAAACAGCAACATGCAGATGTTGTTCTAAGGAGAAGAGATGTTTGCTTTTCCTCCCACCAGCCAGCCCTGATCTAAAGAGGACGAGCTGATACGCTGTCTTTTTCCAGAGCTGCACACAGGCTGCTTTGGGAATCGAACTGAACTCTGCTGGCTGGCTGGAAATAGCAGCTTCATGTTTCGAGAGCCCCAAGAAAGGGTCCTGAGGGCATCTTTTGGCACAAGCGCCTGTTTCCGTAATAGCCAGATGGGTTTCTCACAGCCCTGAAAAGATCTGCTGGGTCTCAAATATCTAAACCCTTTGCTTTGCGGTGTTTATATTAGAAAGACATTAACTGAGCTGAAGGAGGTGGGGATTTTTATGTTTTTTTTTCAAAGTGTAATGATCCACAACCCTGCGTCTTGTTAAACATTGAATTTGGTAAGTGCTTCAGGAGATGCCAGAGGTTGGCTGAGGGCTGCCGAACAGCCATATTTTACTGTGCTGGGGTTGTCTGGTAACTGATTAGATCTTGAAAATACTTATTTATAGAGCTGGTGCGACTGGAAAGTGGCTGGCTGTTTGCACAGTGGAAATGTAGAAAGCTTTTCACTCGGAAAAATCTACAGTCGCAGTTTTGGCTGCTGCGATTCACTGTAAATCTTCGTGTGAGTGTGGAGATGAACCGTTTGCTTGCTCAGCAGAAAAGGCCGTGCTTGGCAGGGTGTCTGCACACAGAACCCACCACCTCCTGGGTGCGGGCCTCAGTTTCCCCCATGTGTAAGAAGGTATTTGTGATCCTGCTATTTATTAATCAGAGTGAAGCTGTCCTCTTCTGCTAATTCTTGGAAAAACCCCAGTTTGTCCAGAAATGATGCTTTGAGGTGCTATGGGTTTGTGGGTGAGCATTTTTCCTACCGGGAGATTCATACTGGATTCAGCTCAGCTTGGGTGTGGGTTAAACAGGTTGGCAGGTAGCCCATATAACACAGCCTGGAAAACGGTGGTTGGTGTGTCAGGTCCAAGGTGCTCGTGCCTCCGTCTGCCCTTTCTGTGGTCACCTTCCTCATTCCATCTCTGCAGCTGGATGACCTCTACCTGATAGCTCTCATTCACCGCCGAGAGGTCAAATCCCTTCGGGACCTCACCGCCGAGCACCTTCCCCTGCTGAGGAACATCTTGCAGGAAGGCAAGGTAAGCGCGAGGCTGGTGTGACGCTGCCGTCCGGGCCAGGGAGAGCAGGGCCTGCCTGCCACAGGGTCACTGCCTGCATTCTCCAGCAGCTGCCGACAGACCCACGGACAGCATCTGCCTGTGGAACAGTAACCCAGAGATGACAGTCCGGTCACGGATCGGCGCTGTGCTGCCTGCTCTAGCATCCCTGTCTGGAGACCCCGGTCCCTGTTGCTCCATCAGCGCCTTCCCCTGGGGTATCGGAGAGCCATGCCGCAGTTGAGACATTTCAGGGCTGCTCAATATTTCTCCGTTAGCTGTGAGCTGCGGGCATCGAGCCCTGTCCTCCCCATATTGATAACTTCCTTCCCAACCCCTTGACCGTCCTCACCGCCCGACAAGTTTTTTCCAGCCCTGTGACGGGGTGTGCTGGGGAGATGGATGCGCGATAGCTTCTCTTCCTTCACTGTGTTAGAAATTTGGAAAGTAATTGCACTGGGGAAAGCGGAGATTAATTAAGAGATTAGTCAGGGGACTGCAGCGCGCTGAGCAGTGAACCGAGCCAGTGTGCTGGAGTTTGCTGTTGCTGTTTATAGCTTTAATTACACCGGCTGGTAACAGGATCCCCGTAACTTGCCGAGGGAGCCGAAGCGATAAGGGTGGGAGGGAAAACGATATGAGCAGAAAGCACGTCCCATCACGGAGGGAGAAAAGTGGGGCAGCTGCAGGCATCTCTCCATCCCTGCAGAGGCTGAAACGGAGGACGGGGACAAGCTCTGTCCTTCCCAACTTCCCCCACTCCTTGCTGTGGGGATGGAGGAAGCAGGAATCACTTCTGCCTTTCTCTCCACCTTCCCTGCCATCTGGGGATGCTCCTTTCCACCCATTGCAAGGTCTGTCTGTCCTGCCCCATGTCCTCGCGTGTCGCTGGCCCTGACCTGTGGCACTTTGTCCTTCGTAGGAGGCCATAGCGAAGCGCTTCGACGTGCCCGTGTCCCAGCTGCGAATCTACCTGCATTACCAGCCCTCCTACTACCACCTGCACGTGCATTTCACCGCCCTGGGCTACGACGCCCCAGGCAGCTCCGTGGAGAGAGCCCATCTCCTGGCAGACGTGATTGACAACCTGGCCGCGGACTCCATGTACTACCAGAAACGGGCCCTGACCTTCGCCCTTCGGGCTGATGAACTTCTGTTTAAGAAATTCCAGGAGGCAGGAAGAGTGTGAGCTGGCAGAGGCCACTTTTGTATCTTTTTTTTAATTTTTAATAAATGCCCGTTTGGGGTGGTTTTGTTTTTTTTTAAAAAAAGGTTTTGGTGCTTTTTTTTTTAAGTCCGATTTTTGTACAAATTGGGTCTGACGGCGCATTGCTATGGAAACCATGTCTTTTGCTCAAGTCAATTAAAACGTTGATTGGGTAACCCCTTTTAGTGTGCTGGTTTTTACCAGGCTCGTCGCACCAGACTGGGTGTCTCTGGGGTGCGGTGAGCAGAGAGGTTTGGGCAGGAGGGTCTGTGTCCACCTCCTCCACCCAAAAAACCAACCCCTGCTACCAAGTATCAGCCCAGATGGGGAAGTAGGCAGCTGCAAGGGTCCAAAAAAACCCCCAAAAGCTTCACTTATTTCTTACAGATTTACCCCTGGGAGCAGGATTGCAGTTTTGCTGGGACAGGGAGAGGTTTCTTGCTCCATCAAATGACTAACGCGTGTCCTCACCCCTCCTGGCCAGCTGCTGCCTGATCCCCAGCCTCGGAGCCATCACCTCTACCCTGCTAATTAGTCATCCATCCGGCTTAAATGAGCTCGTTTATAAAGGGCAGCCCCTCCCTTACATGGGCTTCTCAAAAGTTTTGCAAGGATTCCTCTTTTAAAAAGAAAAAAGAAAAAAAAGATAAAATCAGTAATGCAGCTTTCCTTCTGCCAGGGAGGTGGCAGGGCCATCCAGCAGCCGGAGGGTCCCGCCAAAGGAGCCTCCCGAGCCCCTGGGTGACTTTGCTGCCACTTTACGGCTCTGCGGGGGTTTTTCTTCCTCTTTCTGTGAGACACCAACTTCTTCCTCACCCACCGCTTGACTCTGATAACAGTCCTCACCCTGTGACCTGGCGAGAGCTGCCCCGTTTGGTGATTTCTCCGCGCAGAGAGGTGTAGCCCGCCGACCCAGCCGTCGTTTAGCCCCTGCATCTTCTTCGCCGGGCACCAACCTCTGAAAACTTGATGAGTTCTTGCTGCCAGAAAGGGCTCTGGTTTCCGGTCAGGGGTGTAAGTGCAGGAATCATCTTCCCGGCTTCCCCGGTTAGTTGTGCCTTTCGACACAATGGTCTCCAAAGCTTGATTTTCCTTTTTTTTTTGCTGATTTCCAGGGCTGCCGTGACGCTGCCCTGTGGTGGAGAGGTCTGGAGCTGGCTGGGTTGTGAGGAGCATCGTTGGAGATGCCCGGGGCTTTGTTCGGCTCATCCCATTAATAAATATTCAGGTCAGGCAGTTCCCTGGTACCATTTAGCAGCAGGGATGAGGCCAAGCATCTGCATGCTGCCACCTTTTCCCATTTCTCCACAAAAACACGATGTGTGGTAAGAAAGCTGGTGTGAGCTGCGGGGGGAGACTACCTCTCGTTTCAACTCTTCCGAGCAGAGCAGATCTGGAACCAGGGCTGATTTAGGAGCTGCTGTAGGAGTGGATCTGGAGAAGATCAGCGGGGTTTGCTGTCTCCTGGCTCTTTGCATCCCAAGGTTTTAAGTTGCTATGGGAAAGACAGGAATTTTTTTTCCGTACCGGAGTGGTTTTTGTGCTTGGTCTGCCTGGGTGAGGGAACATCACTGTTTTATGAACCCACCCAGCTCAGCCCTGGCATGGAGACGGTTAAACACCAGATTGGATCATCCTGAAGCTTCCCTGTTCTTCAGGTATTAAAAAAACCCCAACACAACAAACTGTCTTGAAAATAGACTTTCCGAGGGCTGCGACAGACGACCGAGCAGCACATCTTCCGCAGACCATCTGTCTGCTCTCTCTGGAGGAATCGTTTCTCCTGGGAGACCAGAAAGCGCTCTGCCTGCCTGCCACCCATCTCCCTGGGGAGCAGGGGGGACACGGGGGGCCCGGGATGGGGACTGTCCCCTGCCTGTCTCAGGAGAAGAGGGCAGGGGGATGCGTTTTCATGGATCTTTTGAGGATTTATGGAGGCGCTGGGGCTGGGTGTGCAAAGCCAGGCGGCGTTTCCAGGCTGTGGGTCGAGGAAGGGTGAGCCCGAGGTGGTCCCCGGGCAGCAGGACAAAGACGGCTTGTCCTGGGCATGAATCGCCCCATTCTTGTCCCTTTGGAGCAGATGCCGCGAGCCCGGCCGAGGGCATCCCCCTCCTCATTTGATAACAGATCCCGGCCGAGGGCATCCCCCTCCTCCTTCGATAACAGATCCCGGCCGAGGGCATCCCCCTCCTCCGTCGATAACAGATCCCGGCCGAGGGCATCCCCCTCCTCATTTGATAACAGATCCCCGCTTGCTCATCTCCTGCTTTGTCCCTGCCACCCTTTCGGGAGCATTCCGGTTGGGGTGAGGTGGTGCAAGACCGTCCTGGGATGGCAGACATCCCCGCTGCTGCAGCCGGGGCGTTTTCTCAGCCATTTCATTGATGTGATTCCGCAGCACCTTCGGACCAGGGGATGGCGGAGCTCGTTGCAAATTCACTTCCCAAACAGCCAGGATTTTTTTTTTTTTTTTCCCCTCCCCGCTTTTCTTCTCCAAATTACTCGGCGCTCATCATGCTGAATTAATCTAACTAGCAATTTATCCTTTGTAAATTAAATATTAGGGCAGGGTGTAGTCATTAGCAATGACTAACTACCCAGCAAAGGCTCCTGGCATTCTGCTGAGGCTGCAAATAGGCTTCCAAAGCGCGGTGTTTTCTGGTGGGTTTTAAAATCGCTGTCTGCTGGAGGCTGCTGGTGGCCGCTGGAAGCTCTTTGCTGGTCTTTGGGCTCACCCGAGGGGTGTCTCCGGAGGTGGGGCACCCCCGGAGATGCGAGAAGGCCACGACCTCAGGGTCTGACGGGTGGACGCAAGTGGAGTTCACCGCTCGCCACGGGGATCCCCAGCGTTCCCCCTGAGCCGCGGTGAAGCCGTAGCACCTCTCGGCATGGAGATCTGAGCAAGGCAGCTCACGGAGAGGTGGAGCCGGAGGGACGGGAGCCAGAGCAGCTCCCCGAGCTGGGTTTGCATCCGCAAGGGCTTTCACTCTGCTCCCAGTCCCCTTGGTGCTGCCCCAGGCCGTGGGGGAAGCTCTGGGATGGAGGCCACCACCGACAGGATCCCATCCCACCGCCACCAGCGGGAGGGAGCTGGGGACCGAGAAGATCCTGGGAAGCAAAGCTCTGCAGCCTCTTTTAATATTCCGTCTTGGGGGCATGGTAAAAATAGACATTTGGGATGCATTATTGTTGCTGGAGTTTTATTGAACGCCGTTTATTGTTTTCAGATGCAATAAACCTCGCAGGGGAACCCAAGAGACCGAAGGGTCTAAATATCCTTCCAGCAAATCCCAGCTCCCCCCACTGAGCTGCGGCCCCAGTAATTATCCCTGGGATTGTCTATGAGCTGGTGGCAATTAAAGCCTAATTACGGCGGGCTTGCCTGTCACCACGGGTGAGACTCTGCCCGGTTACCTCGCATCTCGCCAGCAAGGAAACCCCGTCCCGGGGAGGCTGAGGAGTGACGCTCTTCAAATAGTGATGCGGTGCCTCAATTAGCCTTGGCAATACCAGAGCCATCAGGTATTTTATCAATTAATATTAATATTGGTGGCGCTGGGCAGGTCGGGCATCAAATGGGGCTGGTGCCCTCTGGGTTCCCGCTACCTCTTGCTTTGCAGAGGAATAGAGAGGAATAAACTTTGCTGCCTTCAGCAACAGTCTGACGATATTTCACGTTATTTCCCAGGTGAAAAATCAGCGTTGATGTTGCTAATTATCTCAGGGACTGGCAAAACCCCACTCCGGCGCAGGAGGGATGGATTTCGCACCTTAGAACAAGAAAAGCCTCGAGGGTTCGGCTGCTGATTTTGGGGTCTGCCGCTGATTTTGCACGTTGATGGTATGGGGTGGAAATGGAATCCCGTGGGAGACGGAGGGGGCCGGACATGGGCCGTTCCTGCGGTGGGAATGAATTTCTCTGCAGGGGAAAAGAAAAAAACCCAAACCCAACCCAGTACTGAGTCGATTTTAAGCAAAACGCAGGGCACTCTCATGCTGGTTTGGCTGGTGGATTCGATGGGAGGGAATGGTGTGAGCCCCCCAGCACAGTGTAAATCCCTCGTGGGGGAAAGCTTTGCCCCCCCCGCCCCCC
>VXBO01008365.1:3816-23746 GCA_013400135.1 Rhinoptilus africanus
TACATTTTTATGAAAATTGGAGAATGTAAGAGTCAAAACTGAATTTGCAGATGAGCACATTAATTTCATTTGAAAAAATCATATGACAAAACTGCGTTCCAGTTTTTCCATGCCAGGAACTGACTGTTGATAAATATACTAATTTTGCACACGTCGTTTTAAATAAAATATAATTGCCTTAAGATTTGTGCAAGTGTAAGTAACTTTGCATTTTGTTATCTTTTTTGAAAAACTCAAGCATATTCAAGGTAGATGGCTTTAACTCTATTTGTCCACCAATAAGGTTATCGCTGTCCAATTAGTTTTGGTACATTGCTACTATAGTTTTTTTTGACATGGCATTGAACTGGGTCTCAGAAGGCGATCATCAACAACTGTAATGGCCACTCATTACACTTGCTGACTCAGAAATTAGTAACTGACTATGTCACTTTGCTTGTGTATGTGCTAATCTTTCATGTACTCTTTTGTTGAATTATGTATTATAATACTTCTGGACATTTGACGCGTGCACATCTGAAGTCACATGCAAAGTTCATCTCAAATTCTTGCTTCATTTAGAATATAAAATGGAAGAAATATGAAGTGGAAGAAATATGAAGTAAATGGTAACAACAGAATGAGATATTATTGTGCTAATTTGTACGCAGACTTCTCGTCTGTAAATAATACATATCTCACTGGACTTGGATAGAAGCCACCTTGCAGATAGAAATAAAAAAAATATGATAATAACTCTGGTGAAATGTAGTGTGTATTGAGGTGCAAACATATATTTGGACATCTTGTTATTGATCCCTAAGTGACTGAATTGCTGATATTGGGATGCTGAACTGGTAAAATGGATGAAGTGTACGTGTACATCTTTTCTCAGAGGAACAATTCCCAGAAGATACATGTATCAGTAAAATACTAGACAACTGTCTGTCTCCATTTAAAACATTAAATTGTGGCAACTTCATTTAACCATGTCCAGTTTACGTTAGCTCTGACAGGACTAAAACAGTAACTGTCATGAAAAGTATTTCTTTATTAGGAATATTTAGGAATCTTTATTAGGAATAATAATTCATCTCTGATTTTAAATTTCTATAGCAAAAGAGGAGATCTTTTATAGAATCTTAGTATAGAAAAGTGGAAAAAAATTAAATCTTTGCTGCTGTTGCAGTATCATAACCTAGAAAATGCCTACCAGAACAAAGTTACAGATCTGGTTTCACAGTGGAGATTTTTCTATCAAATCTAAAAAAAACCAAAGCAGTTTATGTGTAAATGTAAACAATAGCTAGCTATTGTTAGATAGACTGAAGCTTGAAAAAAAGGTTGTGCTGTGACAAAGGCATAGGTAGGAGGAATGACATTCTTCAAAACAGAAAATGCATGGATTATAAAGGAAAGATGAGAATTTACAGTAACAGACTAATGATCATTCAAAGATCTGAGGGTATATCCTTCCATTTTAAACAGTGAAATTAAATGTTTGCACAGCACTGAAATTAACAGAGTTGCAAAGGTTCTTGCGGGAAGAAATTTAGAGCAAATTAAAAAGCTTAAGAAAGTGGCTTGTAGTAAAAGGAGATCTCAGTAACTGAGTTTCTAGGAAGTTTTTATTTAAATTTCAGTTTAAATTCTTTTATTAACACAAGGATCTGTTTCATCTTGGATTTCTTTGATTTTATTCTTAAAGTTGGAGTCCCTTCCTCTGTCAGTGTTTTTTGTACCATTTCATAGAGTAAGGATTCCTGCAGGAAAAAAAGTATTTTAACAGGAGAAAGAACAAACTTATTAGATAGCAGTTGCTTTTAAAATCTCATAGTATTCCACGTATTTTAAGTTAATCTAAAGCTACATTGGAAGACTATAAGACCACCACTGTGCCTCACTATCAGCTTTATCTTTTTGATTTCGCTTATCAACCACTACCACTCTTCAGCTAAATAAGCAGTCAGGTTTCCCTCTTTCCTATTCTCCATCATGAATGATGTTATCAGTCATTTCTAATCACTTATTCTACAACTTTGTTTCTCATCCACTTTTTCTGCTGAATATCCCTCAGATCTTCTCTCATTTATATCATTGGTCAGACTGAAAAAAAGGCAAGACTGAAAAAAAAAAAGTGGAATATTTACAATGTGGAATGGCGTTTCATAAGTGATATTTATTCCCCCCGGGAATAAAATCTGATCTGCTTTAGGACTTGCTTCTTCTCCTAATGTGGGATTGGGTTTAAGAAATAGAGTATATGGAAAAGGATACTGCAGCTGTTTCTAGGATCTTGGACTCCAGTCTCTGGTGGGTTTTTTTTGTTTGTTTTTTTTGTTTTTTTTTTTTTTCAGATCAGCTTTACAAGAAGTAGGGTTGCTGTAGTGTTGGAAAGTATTCATGGAATTTTCTAGTGAGATAATCGTGTTTTGTCCTACAAGGAGATGCCAAAATCTCGCATTACCTTTGTGGTTTTAACTTGGTATATATTTCTTACCAAAATGTGGTTTTTTTTCCCACCAAATTATACCATCTCAGTACAGCCAATGGTTTTTCAAGAATGTTATATGACAGACAAAACTTTACCCGTAAAAGCTGGTCTTTTTACTATGTATTCATTACATTTCTTTTGACACATTTAATATGGCAAAATATTGAGATACTTTTGCTCTTCTTCATCAATTATTAAAATATACCTGACATCTATTTTGATATCTGAGAATTCAAGCAGCCAAATCACTGAAGCACAAATAGTTCAGATTTAGCAACTTTGGCTCCATCAGTTACAAACATATGAACTTTATGGAAGCTGCGCTGCAGTGATGGTATTAGTTACTGTTTCCTATTGTTAACTTACAATAAAAAGTCCACATACATAAAAGTCCAGTTTAGAACTTGAAGTCCTGTAATACCACAACCTTCTCTATCGCAATACTTCAAGTCTACCAGAACTAGCCCTTTCTCAATGTGGCAATATGCAGCATATTTTCAGTGTATTACATTTTGCTAAATGTATTTCATATCCTGTGTTGTTCATACTCTAAACTAAAGTTAAAATTATACTTCTTTAACAGGATGAACAAAAGTTGCATGACATTTTTTAGGTAGCCACAGTTAGGTATGTAAAAGAGGTTACATTAAGTCATATAATGTCCACACCTTTCTTATTTTATTAAACATAGAATCGTAGAATCATGGAATCATAGAATTATAGAATCATAGGGTTGGAAAGGACATCTGGAGATCATCTAGTCCAACTCCCCTGCCAGAGCAGGGCCACCTTAGAGCAGGTGGAACAGGAATGCGTCCAGGTGGGTTTTGAATGTCTCCAGAGATGGAGACTCCATCACCTCCCTGGGCAGCCTGTGACATACTTAGGCATACAAATTTAAAGTCTTCATTCTGGAATACAGCATCATGAGAAGTAGTTGAATACCTTATAGACCTTTCTCATTAACTCTCTGGATTAGACTAATATTTGGTAAAGTGGGTATCAGATGTTCCTGTTAATTGAATTTTCTTCATTTGTGTCTTAGACCTATTCTTTTTAGCTCTTCAGCTTCATTGTACAGCTCTTTGGAGAGAGGAAAGAAAAGAAAAATCTAGTTATTCAGTATAATAAAACCCTCTAATTTTCAATAATTTTAACAAAACCTCTTATTTTAAATCCTTTTCTGCTTTTTTGTACTTTATAAGTAAAAGAACATGCTCAGGATACATCATAGCAACGCTTCATCTTTTGAGAAAAACTCTGTCCTTGCTAGCATGCTCTGCATTCATTCTGCTTTCTAAAATTTGTAAACAATGACTTAGTTTGGTGCAGTGAGACATGATACAACAGCAGAGACCAGGTTTTAAACTGCCTTTGTCATAAATAAAATTTCATAGCTCACTTAAGTTCATTAATATTTTAGGAGAACCAGAAAAACAGGCTGAAAATAGCTAAGGCGGCAAAGCTCAAGGAGATTTGAAAATGTTAGAGCAGACTTGTGCTGAATATATTGTGTCAAATGACTTATCCTTCACTCTGATATTGAGACAAGTCTTCTATCTGTACACTCATGTATCTAAAGGGCACAATTTAATTATTTTTTTATTAAAAATATTTATTGGTTGACATGAAGTTTTCAGTAGAGATTAGATCCTACTGTTCTAGACCCATAAACATTTCAAATATGTTTTTAAAAAGTTTCATTTTAACAAAAAAATTGAAAAACCGGCTCATTACAGGACAGATTATGAAGCAAGATGTCTGACTAACAAGGTGCTGTGATTTTTGAACAAACTTGTCCAAGGGATACTTTCAAAACCCAATGTAATTTTACACTTCTAGAAGCCTGAATATCATCTAAGCTTTCCTCTGTGCCTCCTTAATTTCCTTTGGAACAATTCCTGTGGATTTTTAAACAGATTATCAGTTACTGAAGCTCCTCACACCATTTCTGGAGTTCCTGGATGAAGACAGGGAGTATTTTGCACATCCACTGTGCCCTCCCACTCTTAGTATCAGCAAAATGTTAAAACTCGCAGCATTAAAAAGATATCCCCAACCCCTGACATACACACTCACATACACACTGCTTCAGAGAAGTTATGAAGGTCTCAGCTGGAAGCTGCTGTTCAAGTCAGCTGTGACCCATTTGAGGTTGCAGTTCAATTATCAGATATTGTATATGGTGCAGAAGCAGCTGCTGCATCTCAGAAGAAATATTTCTTAGAGCTAACAACAAACAAGAACAGGTCAGGTGGTGTAGGGAACATTAAATTCCATAAATGTCCAGACCAGACCTAAATTATGATTATTTACCATCTTTGCCCTTCCTCCGTGGCTGAAGAAGGGCAATCCACCTTATACTGAAATTTGTTCTTATCTCTTTTCTCTGTAGCTCTTAATTTAGCAATTTTCCACATACAAAATACTTTGTATGGCACAAAATTTATTCTTGTAAAGAAAAAAGAAAACTCATGAACATTGATGTGTATGTTGTGATACTACATAAACCCTAAAGGCAATCGGCAGTTGTGTAGCACTTTCTTGAAAATTCTAATGCATTATATGCATAAACAAGACAAGAGTTTTCTTAGAAATATTAAAATGTAAACAGTTTCATATCAAACTTGTCAGGCAAAAGTCTGTTAAAAACGACACGTAGGAATTGCTGGAGATACTGGAGAAATATCTATTCTTCTCCAGTTAACATACAGACACTGAAGATCCCACTACTGTTAGGGAAAAAACTGTTGCTTAATATCACAATACAGTCCTCAGTTCTTCTGCAGGGTTGGAGAGTCTTTGAAAATGGGCATGGATGATCAAAGTACCACCCTCTTTAAAAGTATCTTCAATAAATAATCAAAGAGCTTCCCTGCTGTTTTCTTTAGGATATAGTGTTCCTTTCATAATTACTGGTTTCAAAGTTAACTTTTCAGAGAGAATGGGGGAGAGTAGAAGAGAGAAATTCGTTGTTTTAAAGATGTTCAGGATCTCACCACTACATTTTAGTGAAAGGGAAATCTTGTTACAAACATTGTCAGATTAAATTCTTTGGCAACAAAGTGGGAAATCTGTGGTCCCTTAATATTTGGTTGAGCATTTTTTTCTGCTATGAAGCAGGAGGATTCTTTGAACAATTAAAGTATGACTTTTTTTCCCATCTTTTTAAAAATAAAGATAAATCCTTGCATGATCTATGGCAGTGTTAGGAAATTTCGGAGTAGTGTAAGGTTAGGGAGCTATACATTTAGTGTATGCTGAAAGGATCAGATCTTGCCTTTGAAATCTGAGAAAGATTTCAGTGTATTTAGCTAGGCATTTTAAAATTCCTGTTTAGTTCAAAACTGTGGCCTCCATACTAAGAGAAGAAGCAAAACAAGTTTTCGGTAAATTACTTAAAATTATGCATGTCACTCCAATGAATTATAGTTTGATTGATAAATATCAAAAAATATTATGTGGAGTAAGATAATAAAGGCAATTTTGGTAATAAGCTGGAATACTATGTAACTTGAAACACTGGCAAGCTGTACTTCAGCCTAATTTGGCTTCCAGCTGTGGCTCAGGTTTTGAGATTAAGCTATTTATTTTGACTAATTGTAATAAAGACTCAGCAAACACGTATGTAATGCTGTTGCATAGCAGTTGATCTTTGAACAGCTACAAAATAAAATATTGTGCCATTTAGAATGATCTATCCTAGTTACTTTTTTTTCCAAGTGCTGTAAGTGCAATTGTTTTTATTATCTGAATTAGAATCCTTTTTGTTAAATAATGACAAACATGATTTTAAAAATAAAGTAACCCCACAGACTGAAAAGTAATATGCCTTGTCCTCTTCTTATGTTTGCTTCAGCTATGGTGTTTTGTTATGTTCAAGGACAGAGTGGAACCACGCCATATATATCTGTATATATTTATGTATGTGGCAAAGAATTTATTGATAGTATAATTGAAATCTTCGTCTAATTCAAGAAGGTTGACGGTTTGATGCTGATGTTGGTGGTAGGAGTGGATTTCACCACCTAGAGTCCTTTGCTGAGAAGAATATGGTGTCCATGTTGATGATTTCCACTTCCTCACTCCAGGATCCACATGAAGTTATTTTTATATGTTCACTAACATACCTCTTTGCTGTTGCAGCTCCGTGTTACATGTTTGAATTTGATATGTAAGGTGTCTAATACAGATTAGACAGACATAGAAATAGACATAGAACAATTTCTTCTTTCTCTTTGTTGGTGTTAAAACCAGTTTTTCCCCGCTCTAGTTCTGTGTTTCTTTAACTGATCATGAGTGAGCTCTTTATAGCTTTGGGGTCACCAGTGCCAAGCCTGTGCCCCATCTCTTGGCAATGCATGCCTGTGCTCCTCTGTGTCCCGTGCTGTGTCTTCACTTCTGCTGTCATACTGGGCCTGTATGGTTAAAGGTCACAAATACCACATTATTCACAGACTCACTGCTTGTTGCTGCTGTCTGTGGAAAAATATGTTTTACAGGAGTAAAACAAATCAGCCATAGACACCTGGTCTGATAGGGAAATTGTTGCCACAGCTAAACCAAATGAAAATAGAGCTGGAGGCAAGTCAAGAAATATTCAGACAGAGCAAGCCTGAAAAGCCTGTCTCCTGAAGCCTTCCAAATTTGCTACAAAGTTTATAGCCTGTTACTAACAGTGTCAATGCTGTATTACAGGACTATCAGTTAAAATTTCTACCAGAGAATATGTGGATTTTCTGACTATAGACCATTATGTGATCCAGTGACACTTGACTTCTAAGCAAGGTACAGTAAGTGCTAAAATTACATTAGCTCTGTCACTAGAAGAGCCTTGCATTGGCTAATTTTCCTGCTATAAAAGTATGGAGTTCAGAATGTGAAATACTGACATACCTCTAGATTAAAGATAAAATTTGCAAAAACTTCATCCACTGAGTTAGGGACTTGCACTGGCAATGGCTGGATTTAAATACTGTTGGTATTTTGGTATATTTTACATATATTTTGTATATATTGCACCTGATTGCCAAAGTGACGAAGTGGACAAATGCATATATTTGGTACTTGGTCAATAAAATGTGCTTCATATTGTGCAATTTATATCTGTACAGAACTATCTACACATAAACCAGTGGAAGTATCAGAGTAGTTGGAAAAACCTGAAAGAGGAACTTTTACTGACCTTTAGTTAGTGTGGTAAATAATGATAACTACTCTTAGAGCACATCTGAAAGTAAAGAACAATTAAGAATATGAACACAGAGATGAATAAAAAAAAAAAAGGACATTTTCAGCTTTTCAACTTGCCAGAAATTTTATGTTTAAATGTCAAACTTCTTCATGAAGAAGGTGAAAAATGACAACACAACTGCAGATCTTTCCCATTTCACTTCCTAGTTTTCTGGTGCTTAGGACACTTATTGCCAATTTATGAGGTGGGTTTAGATAGAGCCCCATAGCATCTCTGTTGTCAGGTAACTAACAATGTGCTTGACACAGACCTTAGCCATTAATAAAAGTATCTAACACCTGTTTATAGTAGTTTTTCTCTTGCACAGGCAAACTTTCATGTTCTAAAATAATAGCAGTGCAAAATTCTTCTTCCTGAATCATTGAAATCCCAAAGGGGCTCACACAGCCTTTGCTTTAAAAACCAACACCCACTTTTGCTTAGACATTTATGATTAAATATGTTAGACATTGTGATTATTTTAGCTGCCTGCTCTCTAATGACTCTTCACAACCACTTCAGATGATGGGTGGCAGCTAGATAAGATGGTTTCAAGGGGTTTGAATCCAACACTATATTATTCTTGCATTACTCTGAAAATTTTTTGCTTACTATTGCAAGGTAAAAATGATCTATTCTGGAAAACACCAAGTAGGAGTTGTGGTAGCAGCATATTTTGAGAAGTAATGCACTAAGGTATTTCATTAGAACTATGCAAGAGTTCATACTACTGATAAGAACAGCACGAGTGTCGGGGAGAGGCAATTTTTGCAATGAGTACAGTACAGTACTTTATCAACTACCTTAAAAAACAACATGCAAACTCGCAAGACCACACGACTGTTCTATCCAATATTCCTCAGTGTGGCAGAAGGATCTCTGAAAATACAAGACCAGTGTTTTTCAGTCAGTACTACCACTTGACACATTTATGGCAGGCTGAATTCTGTAGCTGTAGCTCTGGTGCTATAATATGTCTCTACGATAGGAGTTGGGCCACTATTCAAATATACACTGTTGCTCATTACTTATATTTGCGGCAAGTATACACCTCAATTGCTTCATGAATGTATCAGCAAGGGTATCATGGTACACTTATGTTCCCTTGACAGATGACCTCCACTTGACCAAGATCTGAAGAAAAAGTAGTCTTGATCTTGCTGATTTTCATGGTAAAATTCTGCAAACTATGTCAAAATTTAAACTTACTCAGAATCTCTGTATCAATACTGCTATGTAGTTACACAGAAGTTATACAGAAACAGAACTGGGGGCTAAATGCAAGGAAATACTAAAATGGGAATTACTATATGGGAAGAGATTTTTATACCACCTTATGACAATTGCACAGTATAGCCAAGCTGTACAGCTTTCTGTTTTAGTACAGAATTAAAGAAAACTCCAAACACTCTAGAGAGGAACACCCAGTTTTATACAGAAGAATATACACACTATCACTGAAGAGGGAGACTGAAGAGCTCTGTGAAACTCATGCTACTGGAGAAGAAGAACACAGTGGCAAAGTAGAAAAGTAGCCTGGTTATCTGAAGTATCATCGGCCACACATGCAAGCACTTAAATAACTTGCTGTGAAAGGTCTGCACCTGGGAGCATGAGAGGACTGCTCTGCACTTGCCTCTCACCTTAGTGTGCAGCAAGAAGAGCAGTAAGAAACTACCTGTGCAGCTTTGAGGATGTTACAGCATTATCTGACAGAAGAAAAATTGTTCAGGCTGGTGAGTTCTTTCTCACGTTTCTTTTTCTTTCTACTTTCTTTTCCAAACTGAAATTAACTGCACTCAACCTACTCAACAAGCTGCATCTGTCTTGAAAGAATCAGTCTGAGATTTGTATCTAATTTGCAAATGTACCTTTACCCTGTGTTTTAGGGGATGGTTTGATGCGCTCTGAACGCTAAATTGCTTCAGGATAAATTTAACTACTTAGAGATGTCGACTAAGTAACTTAAGCCAACCTTTGCTACAATATCTACAGTATAAGTTCTTCTTGAAGGGTTCATGCATATTTATTTTCTGTAATCACAGTAAATCTGTTGCACTAGCTGTTGCAATCTGTACTGGAGTTCAACACCACTCCTGCTCTGTGCAGCCCAAAGCACATGCATCCATGGATTGCCAACTGTGTTGCTGCAGTTTTTGAAAACTTCTCTCAAGTATCCAGTTCTGAATTAATTTGACTTCACTGTTATGATCATTTTTCTCCTAACTAATGTCTTTCAACAAGATTGGTTGCCTTTCTATGATGTGTCATATAATGTATGTGTCATATATTATACAATACTTATATGCTTAATGCATGAATCACTGAAAAAAATATTTGAGAGTTGTATAATTTAGGTTTGATCAAATTCTGATTATACTGTTTTCTGCACTTAAACACTATACAGCACTTTCCAGATGTTTGGTGTGGGCATAGTGTGCTTCAAGTTACACATCAAAACATGAAATTTATGTCTCTGCCTGTTAAAGCCAGCAAAATAAATCACAAAGGAAAGGTTCATGTTTCATTCAGGGCTTAATTTATTAGAATAGTAAAATGTATGATGGAGATTCAAGCACTTTTTGTTGGGCTGACTGCAGTGGTGCGATGCCATCTGTAAATACAGCCACTATACAACACTCATGAAGTTCTTTTGCAAGGTATGTTGACTTTATCATGTCCAGGGTTTTTTTTGTTGAATAATTAATGGATTGTTCAGAAGACAAAATAAAAGTTGTGAGAAAAAGGGCAAGAAAATTCAAGATTATAGAGGGAAATGAACCTTCACTAAGCCAAGACATTATGGAATGGCCTAGTGGTTGTGATCCAATTTATTTGATGACACACTGTACACTAATTCTCTTTTATACAAACCAGTGTGCAACTATGTGTGTGTGTGTTTACATATTACACAGTTGTTCAACATTCTAAGAATTCTAGTAACATCTTATTCACTGATAAACCTTAAAAATATTGCTTTCCTATCAATCCATGTATTCTGATCAAAGCCCTTCCAAAGAGCTTTCTGAAGTCTGGTTTAGAATTTACAATTTCACTGATATGTTTGTGTGTTTAGGTATATGTCTTCCAAAATAGATTACAGGTTTTCTTCCATGTCCTTCCTTTGATATCACTTATGTTTATGATAAAAAAGACACTCAGATGACTCCTGCTAGAGAATTACCACAAAGCCTACTAGATCACTTTCTTTCTGAGTGTAAGTTTATATCCTGCAGTGAATAGAATTAGGAAGGATTTTTTTTTTGAGCAATATATAGCAGTGCACATCCAGAGAAGTATTGTGGGATTTTCTCTTTTGATTTTTTTTCTGTTTTCCAGTAACTTTGCCAGCCTGGTAAAGTAGGTCTTAAACAAAGGGGTGGTGAAGAAATGGAGGACAGGAAGTTAACTACATGGGGAATGTGATGAAAGTGACAAAGCCCTCAGAAGGGATAGAACAGGTCAAAAGAGAGCCCACTTCAATGCCCATACACAAGTGTGTGCAGTCCAGGTGACAAGCAGTGGCAGTCAGAGGTCTTTGTGTAGGTGCAGAGCTGTAGCATCACTGGAGTAACTGAAATGTGGTGGGACTCTTTGTGAGGCTACTGTCTTGTGATGGATACAGACCCTCTTAGAAGAAGAGGGAAGAAGAGGTCTGTCCTTCATCTGGAGGAGCAGCTCAGATGTATGGAGCTGTGCCAGTGAGTATCTAGAATACTGCACTCTGCCTAAGAAAATTGTTGATAAACTAGATCAAACCCAGTGGCAGTCACTAAGGTGACTGAGGATTGGAGCACTGGCCCTATGAGAAAAGAATGAGGGACTGGGGCTGAAAGAGCTTGGAGCAGAGGGCTCTGGTGTGTGGGGGTATGGAGGGAACAACTTATTAGCAGCTGACCTGTACTTGCGAGTATGTTGTCAAGAGGAGAGAGGACTGTGGGACCACAGTAGGCATTGGTCAGAGTCTGAAGTAAGAGAATTTTCTACCAGATAGAAGGCAAGGGGGGAACTTTAGGATAATTAAGCAATGGAGCAGGTTGCCTAGAGAGCTTGTAGAGTCTGCACCTTTGGATGCCTTCAAGACTTGGCTGGAAGAAGGCTTGAGCACCCTAATCCAAATGCAATGCTCACCCTTCATTGAGCAGGAGGCTACACAGGAGGTCTGCAGAGGTATCTTATAGCATGGATGGTTCTCTAACTCTGGGACTGTGTTTTGTAGTTACACTTTCCCTTGAAAGCACTGATGATGATGACTTCTTATGGTTGAACACCAGGCGGTAGTGGACAATTCCATCATTCAAAGTGGAAGAAATTTTCCTTATTAAAATATAAAAACTGTTATATAAGTACAATAACTATCTTAAAGAACTCCTTGAGTTTCTTAACTTGTTTTCTTTTATGTGTAGAACTGGGGATTTTGATTATATGTTGGTGATTAGACATCTGTTTTGACCACCATATAAATATTTAATATGTTGTCTTTTTTCCATGTTTTAAATAAATACATATATATTACTCACATTTTCCACCTTATTCTGAAGTTTCATAAACTGTCAGATCAATGTCAGTACCATTGACATGGTGGACTATAATGGTCCTTTTAATGCACACTATGGCCTATCACACTGAGGCTGAGCTATTCAAGTTTTCAGTTGGCAGATTATTGCCTCAATAAACCACAGCTTCTCCAAGGCAACAAATTAAAAACATATTGAACATGCTTGAAAGATTGTTATAAAATGAAATAACTCAATTGTTCAGAAAACAACATACTGACCAATATTATTAGCCTGTAATGTGAACATTGCAGATTAATCTGCTAAATTGTTTTTTTCTATTATGGTATTTTTTAATTATTGAAGAAAAAAGTCTTAAGCACTTGACACTTGCATTAGAAATAATAATTATTATTACTACTGCATACTTTGATAGAAATTGCTTCCCATGCTTCAGACAATAAAAATCAAATTTCTTCTTCAACCTTCTTTTTTCCTGGTTTCTGCTAGTCTGCTACCAAAGCCTTCAGAAAGCCTCTACTTTACAACACTGTAGAGAAATCTCCTAGGGTATTTCCCCCAGCTATTTATCTTGATGCAGGGAACCTGCAGAACTCCACACTGTTTGAGGTAAACCAGAACCAACTGCATGTTCAGTAATTTTATTTTCTTAGCTAGGCCTCTTCTAACTCTCTGGAATTAACGACATGTTGACTCTAAAGCAGTTCATTCAGAGCAATAAGACAGTCTGTGCCAACGAATGTCATGCAATGAGGCTATTGCTTATACTTATTGCTATAACAACCAAGGTCAGCTAATTTCATTATTTGACCCATTGGAGAGTCAGAGGCAGAAAAGTGTAGAGGGGTCCCACCTGCAGGGAGGAGCGGACAGGACAAGTGACAAAAATTGACCAAGATGGGTATTCCATCCCATCTGCCCCATGCTCAGTATAAAAGCTGAGGGATCGATCAAAGGGTCAACTCTCTTCCTTCAATGGCTGACGTCCGAGGAGGACCCTGTCTGCTCATCTGCCTTTGATCCCAATCCGTGTGTTCCTGACTTCAACTTTGGAACTGGGTTCACAACCATTGCTGAGTCCAGCCTGGGACTGCCCCAGTGCCTGACAGTGACATCATCTTGGGAGCTTGGTACGGTTTTGTATATAATGTATGTATTTCATTATTTTCCTTTTTATCTTATTATTAATATTTCATTAAAGAAGTTTAGTTTCTTCTAAACTCATAAATCTCTTTAACTCTCCTCCTCCTCTCCGTGCACGAGAGGTTGGGGGGAGCATCTGTCACCGGACATTGGCTGATTTGGCCAAAACCACTACAGCTCCTTTGGAATTGAACAACACAGTTCCTGAGTTGACCACAGGAACTGATCATTGTAAAGGCCCTCCCTCCTTTCCCTTCATCTCATTATTCTGAATAGTCCACCAAAACACAGGAAGAAAAAACAAAGATAGTTTTACTATCTTCTGCCAGTTGTATTTATAGGCCATTACTGCAAAACTCTGTATTTCTGTGAATCTTGTGTTGTATGCTCAGAAATTTTGCAGACCCTGTTGATCCTGAGAAAGTATATCTTCACAAACATTTATTTGCCTGAGTTTTACATATCAAAAATGAGGCTTTCATTTAAGAAAAATGCTGTTACACTGTTACTCGTTATTGTTCAACAAAGAATAATATAGAGGGTCAAAGCACTGCTCTAATGAAAATGGAACAGTATGGCACAAGGTCTGATTCTGCCCCAGATTACATGAGGATGACTTGTTTGACACTAGTGGTATGAAAAGTTAGAGTAGAATTCAGGTGAGAGTATCTAAAATCTGATTATAGAGCACTCTAATGATGTTAAGGAATCAAATCATTACACTGATAGAACAGTCTCAAAGGTCTAATTTTTCTGCAAAGCGCACATTATATCATTGTATAACTGATGGCTTCTACAGCATTCCATTTTAGTTGCTCCACTCTCCTCAATTTAAAATGGTACGAATGAAAGAAAACTGACTTAATTTCTGTAAAAATGTTGTAATTGTATTACTTTTTCAATAAATCTAATACTAGTTTTCAGTACTTTTTCATAAAGCATTTACAGCACAGAATTTTGCCTGTATTTCTCTACTCTTGCAAGCCACCTCACAGTCCAGTGAAGCCAGCAAAGGTTCAGTTTTCCTGAACTTGATTAAAAATGTAATCAGAATCTACAGGCACTCACAGCCCACAGGGTCCTTAATGCCTTTTTTTTCTGTTCTTCAGACCTGGAACAGAGTCTGGGCCCAAAGATCATGTGTCCTCTATCAGTCCTGCGTCAGCCAGCCAGCTAAATGTGGCTTTTCCGTTCCTTTCCATGTTATGGACTTGCATACATGGATCATAACCATGAAGTTTCTGTGAGATGAGGTCATGAGTACATGCTTTGAAGTAAGAGGAATTTCACTAGTCTAGTGCAAGGGCTTGTTTTATTGGATAAGTTTTGCCCTGCTGAGTGTAAGCTCTAGTCAGGAGTGCTGGCAGCTACATGATGCCAGTGCTCCTGATTTCAGGTGCCCATGCTTTTTTATTGACTTTATTACTGATTTGCTTTGATATCTCAGGCACATAATAGGCAAAATTATCCATATTAATTTAATTCTGCATGCTTAATTTTCAGTTTTAAGTTTTGAAATTGAAATTAGTTAGGGTGTGATTTTCAAAGACATCAAGAATCCATCATTTCCAACATTAAGCTGAATTTACTCAGCTGGCAAAACTAATCATTGTCAAAGACACAGAGTACTGTCTGGGTTCCTATGCAGTTCACTTCCATTGAGCTGTCCCAATTTAAAGTAGTTCGGTACTAGCGAGATTGAATAACTGATTTTTTTCAGGGGTTGAATTCAGTCTTCCACATAGAGAAAAAGACCATAGTAGTTAACTGATTGTATTTGGTTTGCGTGGCAAGGTTTTGGTAATGGGGGGAGCTATAGGGGTGGCTTCCGTGAGAAGCTACTAGAAGCTTCCCCCATGTCCAACAGAACCAATGACAGCCAGCTCCAAGATGGACCCGCCNCTGAGGGATTGCACCCCATGAAAGGACCCATGCTGGATCAGTTCATGCAGAACTGCAGCCTCTGGGAAGGATTCATGTTGAAGAAGTTTGTGGAGGACTGTCTCTTATGGGTAAAACTCCACTCTGGAGCAGGGGAAGAGTGTGAGGAGTCCTCCCCCTGAGAAGGAAACAGCAGCAGAGGTAACATGTGATGAACTGACCACAACCCACATTCCCCATCCACCTGACATGCTCAGGGGAAGAAGATAGAGAAAGTGGGAGTGAAGTAGAGCTTAGAAAGAAGGGAGGGGCAGGGGGAACATGTTTTAAGATTTGGTTTTATTTTCTCATTACCCTACTCTGATTTGATTGGTAATAAACCAATTACCCTAAGTCAAGTCTGTTTTGCCCATGATGGTAATTACTGAGTGATCTCCATCTCCCTGTCCTTATCTCAACCCATGAGCCTTTTGTTATATTTTCTCTCCATTTTCCAGGTGAGGGGAGGGAATGATAGAGTACTTGGTGGGCACCTGGCATTTATCCAGGGTCAACTCACCACACTTATACTGTAGACTGTGTTTAAAGCCTCGGAGCTCCTTGTTTTAAGGAATTGGAGTCTCTGAGTGAATCGCCAAAACTCAATGTCAACTTTGTGGCAACTTAGAGTCAATTCGGTACAAGATGGAAAAGCAGATACATTAGTAAGAGGTATGCCTGCATTTTGCAAGCATAAGTGAGATTAAATTGTCTCCCTTTCCACTAAGGAGCTACTAGTAATGAAAAATAATACTCTTCTTTTTTCTCTGACTGTTGCTGCTTCTTTTCCCCATCTGCTGAATTATCTTGGTAATTGGGAGTTTTGGTAGTTCAAATGGGACAAAACATGACTTCATTATTTGCTGAGACCACTGTTTTTTAGCTGGGGCTGTCAAAGTTTTTATTTTTTTTTTAATTGAAAGCAAGAAAAGAAACTGCATGTGTAACTACCCTTTTATGGCCCTTGAGTAAAAGGAGTATAACTAGTTGATAAATAATACTGAACAGTTTTAATTTCATCTTTCCTCTGAGATGGATAATTGTCTTTTTTTGCTTAGATTAACATGTCTATGTGACTTCAGTCTTGAACAAATTTGACTGTGAAGGATCCCTGCCTGTATGAGATCTGTAATTGTATTTATTGTTCAGATAAGGAACTGAGGTGCAGGTTAAGGCCAGAATTTCAAGTTGCATTATTAGGGAGTTTGTTTCCTATGGAGTCTTCCTTTACATGGCAAAGTCTCTTTCAAACAGAAGCTTCAGAACAACCCTTTCCCACCCTGCTCCCAGTCATTTCAAAGGTTAAAAATGTTTTCTCTCATTTGACCCAGATTTATTGACCCTCATGCTAAGACTTTCAAACAGTTTTTTTTCTTCCTGATTTTTTTTAACAAAACAAAACAAACAAATGCTTTAAAAGTGATATTTTATTCACATGTTAATTTTTTTAAAAAAGAATCTATGTTTACATAAGTAAACAAAATAAATATAACAACACACTTGTGTTGTATGACTTAAATGATTTTAATATCTTCTGCTGCATCAGAAGATGACTAGCACTGGTGAATTCATATCATCTTACTTTCAAAGGACATTCATAGTACAGGGTTAGAGATGCAAAAGATTCAAAGATGTAAATGGCAATATCTTATTTATGCAACAAGGTTATCTGAAGGTATCACATAGTCCAAGCACAATATATTTCAGTGTTCTTGCTAAGTTTTTCCTAAATACTTAGAAATAAGCACTTTACATGATTATTGTCTTTCACAAGGATAACAGAATCACATAATCACAGATCAACTGAAATAATTCCATTTCCTTTGCTAATCAACCAATATACTGGTTGGCATGTGTGATGTTCTAAAAATTCTTTCATGTCCTACTTCCATTATAATTTCAGGAAGTTTTATGTTGTTTTATAGATAGCTATACATGCAAAGATTTCCCAAGTATTACCATAACTGTTCATGAAAAAGGCCGTTCAAGCATGACTTGAAAACTCCAGCGAAATTTCAGCTCCATTTGCAAGTAATCCTTTCACCTACCCTTCCACTGCCCAGACATCCATCCTTGTCGTATCTTTGCAAAAGTATGCACTTGAAGCAGAGTGAGAGGGCAGAATACTATTGGTAATATGGATTTTGAGAATAATTATCTTTTCAGTTTTTCCTAATGAAAAACAGAAATGGCCAGTTTCAAAGCAGTCTTCTGAGCTGCTGATAAGATTAATGTACTGATTAACACCTTTTCCAAGTTGGATTGGAGGTGAAAGCAATTCCATTTGGCAAAACCTCATCCCATTTGCTGACATCTTCATTAACCTCACTGATAAGAAAACCATTTCACAATAAAAATTTCTCAGGGCTGGAGATTTTATCTTCACAGCTTCACCTAACAATGTTAATTCTCTGTGTGGAACACGCAGGTTCAATTGCCTTGATAATTTCACAGTGCCCTATACCTTTTTTTTGGTTAAAAGGTTGACATAAAAGAAACCAATTACTTCGCACTCACTACAGAAGACTGATTTTCAAAAGGACATTTCACCTTTTAACAATAGGAGAGAACAAGGATGTAGATAAAAGTGAATGAAAGGGTCATCAGACACAGAAAGTTAGTTGAAAGTACCTATTGAAAGAAATAATGCCATGTGATCATATTTGTAGCTGTGCCAAACTCTTCTGCTGTATGCTGTAATTTCACTGGTTGGCAAACAGGGACCCTAATTTCCCTATAGTATAGTGTTACATTGTTAAGAAGATAAATACTGTGTCCTTTGATCAGACATGCTAAGACGCAGTTTTGGAGTCAGCTTTTGGCAACAGACTCTTTCCAGTCATTTTTAAAGGCATATTTGCTATTGGAGATAATTACTTACTTTTTAAGCAGCAGCTTGTAGTATAAGAAGCCAGTAGTGAATCTAGCTGAATGAGGAAAGCCAGGTTATACTCTTATGAAGCTGAATGAATGTTTCAGCCAGGTTATACTCTTATAAAAACCTTTTGCCATGTAAATTCTTATTCAAAATGCGTGTTCACACAGGTAAATACTGAATATCATGTCAAAAAGTCATTTTTCAGTAAAACTCAGGTATATAGCTCAGTGAAAATCTGTAAATATCTACTTACCAGGATTATAGGCTTTTGATCGCAGGACTGTTTCCCACCTCTTTTACCTTGTGCGTTTGGAGATACTGTGTAGAATATGAGCCATGACACAGTCTCGGTGTATGTAAATGCAAGCACATTTGTGCTCTTACTTGTATGAAAAATGAAATTTGATATGATAATTTTAATAAGTTAACTCAGTTTGGGGCAATTTTATACCTTTTCAAAACACACTTGAAATATTGTGCCAGGGAGTGTTCTCTTACTTCTGTGCTGTATGTGTTCTCATAGAGCATTACAGTGTTAGGACCAGCTAGTCCTGTGCATAAATTACACATGACAAAGCAATCAAAGATAAACTTTGTATCTACTTTACAGAAACATAGTTATTCTCTAATTCTGTAAAATTAGAATGAAACAATGTCATTCTTGCTATAATTCTATGGGATTACAGTTCCTGTAAGGTCTGATCTGACATTCACATATCTGAAATCTGGCATCTAGTGCCTCTGAGTGCACTAATGCCACCATAAGTACCCTGGCAAGTCATCTATGGTGCAGCATGGGTAGTACATAACAGTTATGCTTTCCGACTCCTGTTTGAGAGACCGGTATGGCAAAAGATGAGCTATTCCATAAGCAAGAACTTGATTGTACAAGGAAGGTCTGCTATGTACTTTCTATTACACAACAGCGCTAGACTCTGTCAAATGTGACTCAGAACACAAATCAGTCACTATGTACTCCTATCTCACAGAGATTTCCTCTAATACTGAGGACACTAAACTTTTTAAATCTTCTTAGAAGTTAACGTACAGGCTTTTCCTTTTGTAACACTTTTGCACATTCAAAGTGCTGTACCAGTTTTCAGAAACAAAAGAGTTACCTCTGCCACAGATATCACCACTTATACTCCTGTGCCGGCATAATTTCAGTTCTTCTAAATAAACACAATCTGTCTTTATCCTCTAAATAAAAACTGCCAACAACTGTTACTACCAACTACAGCTGTCCCTATCTCCTAATTAACCTTAGCCACACCAATTTAAACTAGTACAAGTTATGGGCTAGCCTAACAAAGCTTCTGGGTACTATGGTTGTAGCTCTATCCACAAAAACACAGGGCTGGCAAAGCCTTAGGTTCTACTCAGCAGATGTTAATTGTTCTAAAACTTAGGAAACAAGCTGAGTCATGATGTTGCCTGCTCAGAAAAAAAAAAAAAAAAAGAAAATGAAAAAGAGATGAAATTTCTAATACTGATGCTCATGGTGATCTCAAATGTTGGGTAGTGGGAAAAACTGTAGGGCTGCTTGGGCACTGGGACATTTTCAGCTCAGCATTGACTCATTATTAAAATGAGATAATGCTTTAATAATTTTAATGCTTTAATTTTAAATTTAATGCATTCAAATTGCTTTATCTATATATTAACTCTGCCAGCAGTGTGTGTGAGCTGTTTGTGGAGTCTATCACGCCAAGCCTTTAACTCCTTTTTTTTTTTTTTTTTTTTTTTTTTGGTTTGTCTTTTTTTTT
>VXBO01008365.1:30597-44810 GCA_013400135.1 Rhinoptilus africanus
AAGCAATGTCTGGCTAATTTTGGGGAAAGAAGATATAGATCAGCCTTGCAGGTGGGGCTACTTAATGTTCAGAGCAACATTTTTTAAATGTAACCATAGCTTCTTCTACTGTGTAATTAAATTTCCTTCCAGTTCATGGGAATATTGCAGAGGTGCTCATAGTGAAAGCAAACAAAATGCTGTGATACTACTCTTGCAATTAATGGCCATAGATAAAAAAATATTTTTTTTATTTATTTTTAAAATTCTAAGTCAAACTGAATTATTATCAGACATCTAATGTTTATTTGAAAGATGTGTTTGGTTGTTTTTTCTTTTAAATAGTATGAGATACAGTTCCATACTACCCATACTGTTCTGTACTATACTATTATTCCAATATTATGGACTACCATTACGTAGCATATCCATCCATTGAACACTTCTTCCACAAATTCTTAGATTCTTTTTCATTTCTCTATTCATGTTAAAACTGTTAGAATAATTAGAAAACTATGGAAAAGACACGGATCTGTGCTCATCAATACTGTTTAAATCTAGAATGAGGTCTTAAGTAGTACCTTTAAATGAATTTAATAAAAAAAAAAAAATAACTGTTTTCAACATTTAAAGTATGACAAAGTGGATGTAGGAAAAAGGTTTGTAGTGATCATATGTTAAAACAATGGAAAAATTAAGATTCAAACTTTATATGAAAGCTGTTATGTTCTTTTACAGTAATACCTTCTTCATTTACTCCACCTCCCATACACTTTTTGCTTTGTTTCTATTTCTGTGTAACTTATAATTACCTAGGGTAATACTTAGTACTCAGACAATTCAAAGGAATAACTGAATTTTCCTTCCAGTTTTTCATAGAATGAGGGAGAGTAGGAGAGGGGGGAAGGAACAGAAAGACCCAACAGTGGTACTAAAATAATACTTAGGCCAGATCTGAAATATTCTTTTAAAGCAGTTTCAAACATCCACAGACATACTCCATACTGGTGAAAAGAAAAAGATTTTTTCTTATCTATAACTTACCTTAGGTATACTGGTACAAAATTTTAAATATAACTGTACCCATAGTAGCTTGATGAATTTGAGGTCTGAATCCAAGATGTGAGGTTAGCCTTGGTCTTTCATGAAATTGATTTAGTGCCTAGTTTAGAAAATTCAGCATCCCTTTGAATCACTCAAATATAGCTATTGCCTTATTTGGCATACTCCGTCCCATCCCCAACAAAACTGCAGATTGTTTAGTTGCTCAGAATTGGTATGTCAGTGATGTGATTGTATTGCACTGTCACAGCTCTAAATAAGAGAATACCATTGTGTCTTACGTGTTGCTATGCAAAAACCTTCAAACTAACACTGTATTAAAATAATCAGTAAAAGATAGTGCTCTAAGTATTTCATTACCCATTCAGCCTTTGGGTGACTACTCTGGCAAGAATATTTGCCCTGTGCAANGATCAGCCTTGCAGGTGGGGCTACTTAATGTTCAGAGCAACATTTTTTAAATGTAACCATAGCTTCTTCTACTGTGTAATTAAATTTCCTTCCAGTTCATGGGAATATTGCAGAGGTGCTCATAGTGAAAGCAAACAAAATGCTGTGATACTACTCTTGCAATTAATGGCCATAGATAAAAAAATATTTTTTTTATTTATTTTTAAAATTCTAAGTCAAACTGAATTATTATCAGACATCTAATGTTTATTTGAAAGATGTGTTTGGTTGTTTTTTCTTTTAAATAGTATGAGATACAGTTCCATACTACCCATACTGTTCTGTACTATACTATTATTCCAATATTATGGACTACCATTACGTAGCATATCCATCCATTGAACACTTCTTCCACAAATTCTTAGATTCTTTTTCATTTCTCTATTCATGTTAAAACTGTTAGAATAATTAGAAAACTATGGAAAAGACACGGATCTGTGCTCATCAATACTGTTTAAATCTAGAATGAGGTCTTAAGTAGTACCTTTAAATGAATTTAATAAAAAAAAAAAAATAACTGTTTTCAACATTTAAAGTATGACAAAGTGGATGTAGGAAAAAGGTTTGTAGTGATCATATGTTAAAACAATGGAAAAATTAAGATTCAAACTTTATATGAAAGCTGTTATGTTCTTTTACAGTAATACCTTCTTCATTTACTCCACCTCCCATACACTTTTTGCTTTGTTTCTATTTCTGTGTAACTTATAATTACCTAGGGTAATACTTAGTACTCAGACAATTCAAAGGAATAACTGAATTTTCCTTCCAGTTTTTCATAGAATGAGGGAGAGTAGGAGAGGGGGGAAGGAACAGAAAGACCCAACAGTGGTACTAAAATAATACTTAGGCCAGATCTGAAATATTCTTTTAAAGCAGTTTCAAACATCCACAGACATACTCCATACTGGTGAAAAGAAAAAGATTTTTTCTTATCTATAACTTACCTTAGGTATACTGGTACAAAATTTTAAATATAACTGTACCCATAGTAGCTTGATGAATTTGAGGTCTGAATCCAAGATGTGAGGTTAGCCTTGGTCTTTCATGAAATTGATTTAGTGCCTAGTTTAGAAAATTCAGCATCCCTTTGAATCACTCAAATATAGCTATTGCCTTATTTGGCATACTCCGTCCCATCCCCAACAAAACTGCAGATTGTTTAGTTGCTCAGAATTGGTATGTCAGTGATGTGATTGTATTGCACTGTCACAGCTCTAAATAAGAGAATACCATTGTGTCTTACGTGTTGCTATGCAAAAACCTTCAAACTAACACTGTATTAAAATAATCAGTAAAAGATAGTGCTCTAAGTATTTCATTACCCATTCAGCCTTTGGGTGACTACTCTGGCAAGAATATTTGCCCTGTGCAAGTCAGAAAAATCTGTAGCTACTTCTTGTTTCTGCATTTCCCTCTCAGCAACTCAGAACAGAGAGCATTACCAAGATACTGCTTCGTTTGTGTGCTGCCGCCGCCACTGCTGCTGCCGCCGCTTGGGTTTTTTCCCAGCTGCGAAGTAAATAGCAAGTAAGCTCTGAGAGCAGAATAAAACAGTAAAAGAGCACGAGCACACTGAAAAATAATAATCTCAAATTTTTTGTGTCTTGCATGTCTTAACTCAGGAAAGCACTGAGTACGTGTCTAACTCTAAGGAAATGACTAATCGTTTTGCTGAAGTCACATAAAGTCACATTCCTTTTCAGTTGTATTAAATGCATACCAGTTCTTGGTCTCAATAGGAACTGGATTATGGTTGTGCCTAGTATTACCACCTAATTTGTGTCTTACTCACTCAGGTTCTGTCTACTAAACAATCCTCTGAGAAATAAATGACAGGAAAATCCTCTTCCCCTTTTTAAACCACTTATTTGGTTTTGTTTTGTTTTTGGTTTTGGGGTTTGTTTTTTTTTTTAAAGCATTAAAGAGAAATATTTAGCCTAGAAAAATAAAATGACTATGTTGTTATTGTACAATTATGCTTTGACACAGAATAAAAATAGGCCCCACTTCCAGGTGAGTACCTTTCTCTAACCTACCCATCTTTTTCTATTGGGGGAATATTTCTGCTATTAAAAAGAATTGTTCTTTCAAGACTCTTTAAAGGTATTTCTTGTATTTGTAGTATAACTTAATCAAAGTTTTCACTGAGTTGCAAAGTGGTGGGAGAAGAACAGAGGATTAAAAACAGTACAAAACAGATTGAAAACTTGGCACAAAATCTAAAACCAAACCATGGTTACTTCACTTCAACAAAAATTTACCTGTTACGACAATTATATGGTTGGCTCCTTTCAAATGTTAGGAGCTTTGCTTGCTAAGGAAATATCCAAACTTTATTTACTGCATAGTTTCTACATTTTGTACATCATTCAGGTGCTGGTAGGTTTTATAAGAAGAATCATCCTGTTTTTAACTGTTTTAAATGGTGTCCAAGAATTTGCTGTTATCCAAAAAGAATTACTATCTGCTGAAGACCAAATGAGAAAGTGAAAAAGAATGAGAGACCTCTCCTGAAACATGGCTGTTGGTGCTAAGTCAAGACTGAGAACTTTAAAGCTAGGTGAACAAAAAATTAATCTAGGTATTTAACCCAGTATCCTTTATGCTGGATGCTCTGCCCTTTGTATCCAGTTTTCTTCAACTTTCTAAAATCCGAAATGCAGACTCAATCCAGAAAAATCATAATGAATATTTTTGATTTTTAAAGGAATCCCACTGAAATTAAACATGTCTGTAAGCTCTTTGTCAAACAGAAACCTTACTTCTTTCTTCTTCTTTCTTTCTCGATGAAATTGTTAGAGACAAATCTCTGCTCCTTGTATGAAATAATAAATGAGTATTCCTCCACACCCTCAGAGAACACAGAATCAAATAGATCAATGATTTATTGCTAATAAAAAAGGGGCAGGGGTTGTCTTGCCACATTACTGATCTGAACAGGGCAAAGGGTACATACATATTCATTCTAGTAGTGAAACCATTAAAGAACTCTATCTTAAATTAAATGCAAGGGGTTCTGGTATTGTGAAATTTATGAGAAAGAAGAGGGAAGAGCTTTTATTATTGATAAATGGGGGGAAAGTCAGCTGATTGAGCTTGATCTTGGAATGGTAGTTGACCATTCTTATCTTGTGTCTCTTAGTCAATAGCAACCATTTTTCCTCAAAAAGTTTTTTCCTCAAAAATTATTTTCCTCATTTTATAGATGGAACAATGCAGACACAGGGACATGAAACCCCAGATCTTCAGGGAGATTTTTCCATTGGAAAACTGCTGATCCCAAGCACCTAAGTCTGCTCAACATATAGAATAAAATTAACTGCTGAAGATGCCCCAACCAGTCAGCAATAGAGGCAGGGACTGAAGCACAGACAGTCCCGGACCACAATGCTATGCTGTGTCCCTGTAAATACTTGAGCTGCTCAAATAATGTGTGTGGGGAGCGCCCCCACTCTTGCTGTTCCGCATGGACCAAAGGTATGTGGCAGCTCTTGTGGCCAGCCTGACAGAGACCTCACTTTGTGCAATGGTCAGACATCAGTGAGATGCCTTCAGAAACCTGTTCAGTTGTTCACAGTCCTAAATTCCTATTGTGATATTGCCATGAAGGTCAGTAGTTTGTTGTGGGCAGCTGGTGGCAAATTTCTATGCTAATCTGTGGTGGCATTTGCACCCAGAGCAATACTAGTATCTAAAGTTTTAGTTGTCTTAAGTTTAAAGTAGAAACTTCTGCTAAAGGCGCTGGCTGGGCTGAGCTTAGCAGAAGGAGACGCTACTGTTCTTTTTATTTCATTCTGACCAGTTTTATTAAAGTCAATGAAAATAGCTACTAGGAACCTGAATAAGGAAAAACATCGGCACAAAAAGAAAAAAAAAAAAGAGATCAGTTTAATTCACTTGAAAGGGGATTTTTTTTTTTTAAAGGAAAGAATAGAAAACATTTACATTGCTAGAAACAAAATGGGCAAAGTTTATATTGGAAAAAATCATAATATATCTAATAAATATTTAGAGTGTTCCAGTGTCTTGTTATACATATTTTTGCAACAAATAGAGTGTATTTTCAATCAAAAATATGTGTAACAGAATTAAGTTTTCATGCAGAAGTCTCAACTTTAATTCACTGACTTTAAAGTCCAAGTAATTTTGAAATTAAAAATCTTCAATGCTAAAAATATTTTTATTTAAATGCTTAGTGCAGCTGTACTATCTGCAAATCTAATTTTACATTCTCTTTGCAATTCATGTATGAGATTTGCATTTTAGTATTTACAGTGGAAAGGTTGCCAGTAAAAGCAAATAAAAAAAGGCAATTCCTTACTTCTCTTTTGATGTAGTACAAGTTTTACACGGGTTTGTACTGATGTAGTACTAATAACGTTATACTAATAATGTAGTACTAATAATTAAATAATGGTCAGTCCATATTCTTTTCCTTTAAATCACTGTCAATTTTCAAGAGTCTATGGTTTATCCATTTTACAATTAATGAATTTTGTTTCTTTGCATGAGCAGAGGAAAAAAACTGTACCTGTTAACATTCTCTGCATATTCTTCTAGCAGCTGCACTAGTGCAGCTATTTTACTAGAAAACCATCTGACAGCACAGCTATTTCCTTTTACTAAGAGGAATAGTAACTGTAGTCTGTTATGATTCGTCCCTTCACATGAAATCGTGCTCATATCAAGACATGCTGCTGTAATGTAATGAAAGAAAAAAATTAAGAAAATTTTGAAATGAAGATGTGTTGTCCTTCTGCAAAAGAGCAGTGTGAAAGATACAGGGGAAATTGCAGTCTGAGTCAATGTTTACCTTCCTCCTGTAAGAGATATCAGTGAAATCAGTGGACAAGCTGGCGTGAGTACTGCTGACTCCCTGCACCCTGCTTGTGTTTGCCAACAGGAGTCAACAAATTCTGTTCTGCACTCGGTAGATCGCCTGATACTTCCTGTGAGAAGGGTGAATACAGTTTGGGACTGAGCCAAAGAAAATATAACAGTTTGCCGTGAGGTAGCAGGGGTTTTTTTCCCTTTTCTTCCCCTACCCCCCCTTTTTTTTTCCTTCTCACTTTTGGAAGGGTACTGGCCAATTTTGCTCTTTCCTCTGCTGGAGGAGAACCCCAAGGCCAAGTTAGTAACAATGATTGCAATGATTCATTTTCAGTCCCATGACCATTGGAATTACTTTTTCCAACATTCCCATCTCTTCATCCGCAGCTATATGTACTCCTCCAGATATTATGCTTAAACACTAAAGAGAAGACTTTGGCTGTCTATAAAAGCATGGACAGTTTGCAAAGTTCTCTCTTCAGAAGCAGTTGTTTTTCAGGGTGAAAGAAAAAAGTAGTACCTTGAGGCTAGCCATCACCCTTCACATGCAAATTTTAGGCAAAAAGCCAACCATAATTGAGAGTCCTTTAATGAGGTGCTCAGCATGATTTCAGAAGCTCCACGGTCAGGGGCAGGCTGTCTGTCATTTTATGAGACATTTTGGATTTGCTTTTTTCACGCCTGGAGATTGATAATATGGAGATGAAAAGCTGGAACCTGAAATAAAACCTCTTTTGGAAACCTTGCACATAAGGAATCAGACATTTACCACTACTGCATTAAAATCAGTCTCTTTGATGCAGAGTCACACCTTTGAAAGGTCTTATTTATTTGCAGAGTTATTCTGAGTTTTAACTGCAATGACATTCCGTAATAGCTCCTAGGGAATTCCTTGAGGGCCAGCCTAGGACAAAGGGTTGAGCAAAAGCTGAATGAATCCTCGAGTAACCCAGGGAGACATAGTTTCCTCAAGATAAATAGCAATTCTTCTGCTGCAGCTCCCTTTCTCAGTGGGTTTGTGAGATACAGCTTATATATACGGCACACACAGCTGCTGCCTCTGTCCCGCGTGACTTGACTAGTTAGGGGTCAGCAGAGAGATGGATTTGCTTGTTTCCTTGCAGCACTCTAACTCTAGGGAAAGACACAAGTACTGTGATGGAGCCAGTCCTCTTCTTACATTCCTGGACCACTTGAGTAGCATGACCAAAGGAGACAGCAGGGCACTGATTTCCTCTCCACCCTTGGAGGGACACGTAGGTCAGCCTGTACCTCAAATCATGGGGAGGAGTTCGAAAGGAAGAAAAAATGGAAAAGCCAGGGAATATCACTAAAGATTTTGTATCACATCTAGGGTTGATGCCATTACCATGAAATACGGTGAAATAAATGATATATACAATCCTATGTGATCCACCTGCTAAATACAATCTGGGCTTAAAGTCTCCTTCAGGCATGTGCCATAACAACTGTTAGCTCCTGACAGCCTGTCTTAAATAGCATAAAGAAACTGTGCAGTGTAATGACTTGCTACAGAAGTTTAAAACCCATGTTAATTGCCATTTAATAGAATGACAGAATCATAGGGTTGGAAGGGACCTCTGGAGATCATCTAGTCCAACCCCCCTGCCAGAGCAGGGCCACCTTAGAGCAGGTTGCACAGGAACGCGTCCAGGCGGGTTTTGCCTCCAGAGACAGAGACTCCACCACTCCTCTGGGCAGCCTGTGCCAGCGCTCTGCCACCCTCAAGGGAAAGAAGTTCCTCCTCATGTTTAGGTGGAATATTACAATATTACTTCATTATACAACTATACTTTATACTATATTTAGTTTATACTACTGTCACAATATTCCTTTATTTACAATATTATATAATTATACTTTACACAATATTTACTTTATACTACTGTCACAATATTACTTTATTGCTTTTATTTTAAGGAACCATGGGGGCTTAGCATTAAGAAGCGTGTTGACATATTTTACAAAGGAAAGTGCAATATAAGGATTTCTTAAAAGGATACCGGTTAGTTTATATTAATATTTGTGAAGAGTTACTTACTGAAATGTGACTAGTTCACAGTATTACGGACTGCTGTCTCTATAGTTTGTTACTCTTTGCAAACTGACAGTATGTTTGTCGTTATAAATGTTATAGCTGCAAGGAAACCCTTTCTTAAGCAAAGAGGTTGTGGTCAATACTAGGGCCATGAGATATGTGAAATGAGCAACTACAGACACTACTCTTTTGGGATACTGAGCAGCAGATTGTTATTCTGGGAAATAATATCATCAGTACAGGATTCATAGGGAAGTCAGGCAAAGATCTACAGCTTGTAGTCTGTAAGTCATATCAGTTCAGTTCAACCTAGCTACACAGCAGGAGTCTCCTTTGTTATAACTGAGCAAATTAAAATAGCACCTAGAAAGATCATGGCAATTTTTTGAAGTCTGAGTCGTTTTTACATACCTTCATCGAATAATATGATTTTTCCTTCACAATCATGTCAATTACACAAAAAGATCTCTATGTGTGTCTAAGATTTCTATGTGTATCTTATCCACTGTGAGAAAAAATGTCAAGAATTGTACATCAGTTTTACGGCACCTTTGTTTCACAAAGACTATCCATGTTTTTAGTACTGCCAATTAGTCAGGTTTTATAACACCACTCCCAAACCCACCTTTATGCACATGAAGCTCATCCTTTTTCTTTTACCTTATAAAATTTCCTCCTAAAAACTGTTTTAAAAAAAAAAATACAGATAGGAAGATGAAGAAAGGAATGAGTAACTTATTTTTTAGATATTTTCACTGAAGAAAGGTAATTTCAAAATCACCACCTGCCAAGACAAAATAAATACAGTACCCTGGATTGCTGACACACAGGACTGGGAAGTTATTGTGCTTATGTGACAGGTTCTTTACATTATAATGAAAATTATTGGTCTATACTGTAATTATATAAATAAAAAGAAAAGCTGGAAAATTCTTGATATAAAAGTACATATCTTCATTGACATGTATAGATCCCTGAGAAATGGCAATTAATGCTTTCTAATTTTTAATCAATCTGCTATTAAGGTAGAAATTCTGTAGGATCTATGACACTTATCCTGTTCTGTGCTAATGTTTCAAACTGTATTGATTCTCTACTTTTACTGATAGGTTTGGAAATTTTAATTATTATTTTTATTTTTAATTAGGTCTTCAATCTCAGAGGTAGTAGAAGTATTTCTAAGTAAGGGGACTGTATAATCTTGCAATGATATCGCTGTGTACTGTAGGGCTAAACCAAGTTGTGTTTTACTTCACTGTACAATTTTAAATTTAATGTAAATGATTTGCCTTAGTTACATAAAAAAGCCACGATATGAATACAGATTGCAATTTCTGCAAATAGTCTCAGGAGTACTTATTTATTATTTCAGAATGAAAAAGAAAAGAAGTTAAAAAGCTGGAAACTGACAAGTATAAAGCAGAACAGGAATAGTGGAGGATATTCCATGGGTAATTCAACTGAGATTGAGTTAGGCACGGCATGAAAACATAACAACAGAAAGCCTGCAGTGTTCAGAGTGTGTTTCCCAACTCGCACACCTTGCCGGCTACTCAGAGCGTTGCCCCATCCCTCTGCACCCCCGCAGGGGATGCCGGGGTGCATGGGGAGAAAGCTGCAATGGGAAGGGCCATTGTCAGGGCTTGTGGGATGCCTGTGGGGGTGCTTTTGCCTGTCACCCAGCTGCATCCAGGGCGAGTGCCTGAGCACCAGCGCTGAGACCACAGTGCCTACCTGCCTGGCAATGCACCATGATCTTTCAGAAAGCTACACACATTATTAACTCACTTCTATGTCAAAGTCTGAGAGTAACCACATGGGACAACTCAGCTTTTAAAGTTGAATATGGACCTTTATTTTTTCTTTCAGCCGTAAGCCCTGTATAGATAAAACAAACCACTGGAGAGAAATGGTGTGAGAGCTCAGGCACAAGAGAGACATCCATGCTGAGGGAGAAAAATGGTAAAGCCAGCAACAAAAATCACACTAAATGAGCCCCTTGTCTTACAAGCAAGGCTGCTTTCTCTCTCCAGCTACAGGAGACTAGATACAATATTTTTCTTCGTCAGATCAGAGGAGGTTCTGAAATTCAGAAGAATTTGACAAGAAATTTGATGTTAATTTGCCCAACGCTAACCAACATTAGGATCAATCCTGATTTCTTTCTTACCGACCCAGAGATTATTTTCTACATGAACAAAAAATAAATAGTAAGAATATTTGCTGTAAAAAATTCTTACAGTCACAGGCACTTCCTTGGAACAAATATGTTCGTAACTAACATCAAATGGAAAATCTTACTCATCTATGGATGCAATAAATAGAATCGTAGAACCATAGAAATTTTTGGGTTGGAAAAGACCTTTAAGATTATTGAGTCCAACCTCTAACATAACACTGCTAACTCCACCACTAAACCATGTTCCTAAACACCACATCTACGCGTTCTTTAATACCTCCAGGGATGGTGACTTAACCACTTCTCTGGACAGCCTGGTCCAGTGCTTGGTAACCCTTTCAGTGAAGAAATTTTTCCTACTACCCAATCTAAACCTCCCCTGGCACAACTTGAGGCTATTTCTTCTTGTCCTATTGCCTGTTACTTGGGAGAAGAGAACGACCCCCATCTGGCTACACCCTCCTTTCAGGTAGTTGTAGAGAGCGATAAGATCTCCCCTCAGTCTCCTTTTCTCCAGGCTGAATAACCCCAGCTCCCTCTGCCACTTCTCATAAGACATGTGGATTTATTTTTGGGATCCATCAGTTTCACAGGATTAGTCCTGCAGTATCATTGTACTTAAGACTATCAGCGCTACAGAGTGACACTCCACCACAGTTCCTGCATAGCTCTTGCTTGGTTTAGATAACAGGCTAGAAGCATCTACTAGACAAAATGCAACCATCTAACGATTTCAGTTTTTATTATTCCGAGCAAAGAGTTACAGTTTCTTTTGCTGCATGAATTATTTAATATGGTTTCAAAGAAACTGAGGTCCTTTATTTTTGACAGTGTTAATTTTAACTGAAGAAAATATCAAGAGCACTCACTCAAACTGGCACCAGAAAAAAAAAAAAAAAGATAAATGAAAGAAAGAAATCAGCTACTGTGGCTTCCTGAAAATGAAGAGGAAATACCCTTATTTTCAAAGTTCCTTCAGTGTCATATCATGTGGTTTTAGTAACAATACGAACCACAAAAAAATTGATTCAGGAGAGAAACTACATTATGACTTACAATTTCCTACCGCTTTGGAACCAACCTTTAAAATCTATGCCCAAAACAGCATTCTTGTCTATGTTCTTTGACTTGCACATGACCTTTAATATTGCTGTGCTCATCTCTCAGGGTCAAGGTTTTAAAAAAACAGGTGTCTAAAGTTTGATTTCTAAATCTATATTTATGTCCCTGAATTGACAGCTTGATTTTAAAAAAGGCTTGAGTATCAAGCAGTTCCCATTGATTTTATAATAGTGCAAGATCAATACTCTTAGGTGCCTAAACACCTTCCTACATCAGGGCTCTGGTGGCTCTGGTAATGCTGTATAGTGGTGACTAGTTATTTTGACTTGTCACTACACTACACAGTGTACATGAGATTTTATTGATATTGTACATCAGTCTGTGGCCTAATCCTGTAATTTCAGCTATGGCCAACATTATTACAGTACCAATCCCTATTTCTGCAATAATTAATCTGAAGTAAATTAGTCAGACAATACAGAAATCAGATCACATAGATGATGCTTTTGTAATGATTGCAAAAAACCATCCAGCAGAAAAGGTCACTGACAACTGAACCGCACACCTGTTGAAAGGCAGAAGTAATCATCTCAGAAATAAAAACAGAATTTCATTCAAATATACACTTCTGTGCTGTGAGGGGAAAATATCCATACTATAAAGAAAAATCCAACATGAGTTTTGGTATGATAGAATAGCAGAAGAGATTTTCCAATCTTTCATAAATTACATGAGCTGTTTTAAAACTTAGTAAGGCTTTGGGAATAACTGAATAAAAGAGAATGAAATAACTATATAGAGGAAAACATGAAAGTTTATATATATATATACATATACACATGTATATATACAATATAAATATTTTTTATAAAAACATACATATAAATACACACATGTACCTAAGTTTATACTAGTTGTGCTAGTACCTATCTTTTAAGATACAAATAGCTGTAGAGTACAGATGCAGAAGTCAAACACACTGGAAAGAAAATTGTTATTTAAAGCACGTAGTCCTATGTTGAAACAAAAGCCAAGCTCAATCTGAAGATTAGATACAAAGTAGTTTAGATGATGCTTTAAAGGAGAAGGAGAAGAGGAAGTACACAGCAAAGACTTTGTATGAGACTGAGAGCCTCCCCCATTCCCTGCTGTGATCATCCCTTGCAGCTAGAGGGAAGCTTGACAATTAATACACTCACAGATGTTATATTGCTGCTTGCAGAAGTAAGCAGCACATCCTTCTGTCAAAGAAACAGTATATTACACTTCTTTCATGTCCTTCGTCCTGTCTACTTAGAGTCATCATAAACATTGCATAATTCTGAAAAAATATGGCAATCTATAGCTGCCATTGCTGTAAAGGCTCAGCAACATGGCAAAATAAGATCAATGTTTTCTGCCCTGTGTTGAATTCCTTCCCTTTAAGAGCCATATCCAACATCTTTTACAGATTCTTTGATACTGAAAAAGTTTTTGTGCTTTAACTGCTTACACAACTAGAAAGTGTTAGTGGACCTCTTTATTCAAGTGTCAAAGATAAGTCAAAATAACTTGAAAAATCATGAAATTGTAGAGTCAGGGAGGAGTTTTGGTTGGAAGGGATATTTAAAGGTCATCTGCTCAAACCCTCTGCCATGAGCAGGGATATTTTTCACTGGATCAAAGGCCTGTCCAACCTGACTTTGGACACTTCCAGTGATGGAGCATCCACAAGTTCTCTGGGCAATCTGTTCCAGTGCCTCATTACCCACACCACAAAAAAACATCATTCCTTATACACAATCTAAATCTATCTTCTTTCAGTTTAAAACTATTCCTCCTTGTCCTGTCCTGATAAAAATTCTCCCTCCATCTTGAGATTCTTTGTCACAAAACAGCTTTGTCTTGTGAAGTAATTTTGCAGACAGCAAGGTAGGGCTTTTCTGAATATAGTGTATTAGTAGTGGGGGTTTGCAAAACTTCCACGGATTTTGTGTGCAGAATAACAATGCTCATCAGGAACCTACATAAACCAGTATTTACAAAACTTCTACAACCATGGCACAGGTCTGTATTTCCCATCATATAGTCACCTTTTTTTTTTTCCAGGGGACACAACAATCATTGAGACTTTGATCTTGGTCCATCCTTTGAGGACACAAAGAGAAGGCAACTTCTTAAATAATGCAAGTTGTGCAATCTCCCAGGCAAATGGCAAATTAATCAGTCTCTGAATCCTTGTTTTTTCTGAAGACTTGTGCATTTTTAAAGAAGATGGAGTAATTGTTTAATGACTTCGTGCCATTGATTTTCATTATGGATGGTGTTGACTGGGTCTGTGTCAGGTCACCTGGGAGAGATAGCCTTTGCATAGCTAAATAAAATGGGGAAAATACCACTTCTTATTCCATATTCACAAGGAAAGCTCCAGTCCTTGAAGTAAGTTTTGTATGACCTTCTTGTTAAAGCAACTTTTCCTTCTTATCCATTTGGACAAATGAGAGAAATGCAATGCTGCATAGGCATGAAACAGAGGTCTGAATTTAACAGGCCAATAGCTTCATAGTCAAGAAAAGTTGATCAGAAGAAAAAGTTTAAGACAACAGAGAA